>VUYV01000148.1:2147626-2212211 GCA_008711295.1 Anarhynchus alexandrinus | reverse complement strand
GGCTGAGCCGTCGCCGCGTCCCGTCCCTCAGCCGCCTCCCGGGGGCGGCCCCGGCCCACCCGCCTCCCCCGGAGCTCCCCGGCTCGTCCTTGTGAGGAGACGAGGGGGGGAGCAGGCAGCCCGCCTGTAACCCCGCCACCCGGAGCTTTCAATACCTATCGAATAGGCGGCGGGAATCGCGATAGGACGTCAGGCGTGGCGACAGAGAAATGCCTCCAGGGGGGAAAAAGGCGAGGTGGGGAGCGGCGGGGAGGGGGGGGATTTGCGGTCGCGATGTGTGCAAACCCTTTGTGTAATTCTCTCCTAAGAAAAGTGTCTCTTTTATTTATTTATTTATTTTTCTTTCGCAAGAGGTGTCGTTAATAGATTTCTGGTCGTTGCGATTTCCTACCAACCATTTTTTTTTTCCCCAAGCATCTTAACACAGGCGTGAAGAAAACGGCGGAGCTTGACTTGTCTGGTTTCAGTCCACTCGTGCAAGCAAAGTGCTTAAATGCTTTTTGGTTATGCAGCGTATGATCTTCCCAGAGCAGCACCTGCGAGGGCTTACGGACATGTTTTATCCTCCTCCCCATATCGCCTCTAATTGCTCGGGACAAGTTTTAGGATAAATTGCAGGTGTAGGTTAGTTAGTTCAATAATCATTCATTGCACTCACTTCTTATCGTAGTCCTTAATTATTTTTTTCTTCCGTCACATCGAACATCTCAAGAAAACGTAAGTTTATTTGGAAAACTTTTTGCGACAATACTTTTACTTCTTTATTGCCCAAACCCAGTTCTTTGTTGCACTGGTAGCTGCAGGAGACCACGCTCTCAGTAGATGAGGTTGGGTTCCCGGGTGATGTCATTTGTGCTGGAGCAACGGTGATGACTTTGTGATTGAATAAATCCTGCTGGATGTGTCGGGCTTCGTGATTTTGTGTGTGTGCGCTGCAGAAACTTCATCTGATTCAGCAGCCGACTGAGAAAATTCTGTGATCGGTGCTACGTAGGCAGTGAGGGAATATAGTGATGATAGTTGCTTTTCCCTTTCAGCGTGTGTGTTTCTGTATTTTCTCCACCTAAAGAATTTGAGCCTGTTAGAGTCCATTTAAGTCAATACATAAAGCAGTGGGGAAAGACGCTGTTGAAGCATATTACAGATATTATAGGTGGAGAGAGCGGGCTCTCACAAACCGCAGCCTGGGGAGTGGAGGGTGCAGGGAGAGTGTACAAGTGGGTCCGGTGTCCTGTAAAGCCAGTCCGGAGGGTTGGAAAACTCGGGGGGTGGGGGAAGCAGCAACAACAGAAAGCAAGCAGCAGCAAATTAACTGATCGGTACTTTTTAGTAGAGAAAGGTCTGGATCAAAAGCAAGTAAGAGTCAGAACAGAGGGTATGATTTGCAATAAGTACAGGATCTACAGCTTTCAGGGAAAAATGCTTCCATAAAAGAAAGGCTATTTATTTTTTCAATTATATTTACACTGTGCAGTAGGGTAGAATTTCTGAGGTGAAGAAATCGGAGATTGACCCTTTTCTCAGGGAGTCGCAGGTGGAGCTAAAGCTAGAAGATGGGTTGATGAATAGGCTGCAATTTACAAGCATCGCTTCAAATATTTTCAATATTTCTCAACTATTTTAAGAAGCCATATTGGGTTCAATCCCAACCAGCCTGATAGTCTAGAGAAAGGAAGGATGCGTATCGCTGGAACAAGAATTAAGCAAAAATAGATAAATCTGACATAATGGATGACAAGGGAAAGATGATTGCTGAAAGATGCTGGCATGCTCTCTATTCCTTCGTGCTTGGCGTATATTTTGTTGTGTTACATGGCTTTTGAAGTGTAAAAAAAAAAAAAAAGAAAAGAAAAAAAATCTCATTTTGTGCTGAGATAAAAGAAAAGGCAGGTGCTTGAATTCTGTTAAGGATCAGCTTTGATACTGACATTAAGTAGTGACCTTACTTGCAGTTGCCCCTCTGTCATTTTGTGAATTTCTCAATAGAATAAATAATGTGCTTAGCACCAAATAAATACCATTTAATAAGATGGTATTTTTGATCACCCTTTCACTTCACATTGCAAACAGATTCACACTTTTTCTGCTTGAGCACAGCCTTGGGTGCTATTTCTGTTAAAAACATCAAAAAATATGTTGGAGATTGTCCACATAGTATTGTTTTTTTATCTCCAAATATAGAATTAAGGAACCCTTATGTTCTCTGTAACTTGGATATTTGCCTTCATTTAAGTCTTATTTGTGTTTGTTTCAAGTTGTCTTCTGATAGATAGGCTTTTATATCTACCTTTGCTTCTGGGAACTGTTACCAGATCAAGAGGCAAAGTAAGGATTTTGTCAAGGACTGAGGTATCTGTATTTCCCAGAAGCACAGACTGCTGTACCATGTACAGGAGCCTTAGCTTGTATCCTCACCTGCACTCGCTGAAATGCCTGGACGTGGGATAGAAACTTCTATAGGTGTTTCCTTCCCAGTGCAGTACTTTTCTTTTTCACCTTGGTTTGTCCATTCATGGTTATTCTTCTTCATTTTTGCTCTGACTGTCCCCACCCCAAAGCCTCCATCGCTGAAACATTTTGCATCCTTTATATTGCTGGCTCGCTCATCTTCAGCGAGGTAATACTGAGGGAGTCACTGATTTATGAAGACGGGAGATGAAGTAATGTCCATTCTGTATTTCTCTAAAGCTTGGTAATTTCCAGGATTCTGGGATTTATGGAATTACTGAATACACCAGCGAGAACATAGCCACAGCCTGACTTGCTTGATTTATTTAACAGATGATCACAATTTTTAAATAATTGCTTTAGGAACTCGTAGTTCATTGAAATACTACACCCAACAGTTGAGTAACAGATCATTGCGTCGCGTTGTAGGCTGTAACCAGGGCCTGCTGACTCCTAAGGCTGTTTATGGGGTAAGATGCTCCTGAAGATGAGTAAAGGTTTCAGTTTTCTGCATCTGTAATGAAGTGTATCACCCCACTGCTTTCAATTTTTGGCATTTTAAATGTTTTCAAACTGGGAAGTTAAGTGAATAATTTAAATTTTTATTCCTTGTGTGGTATGCCATATTCCCCTTTTCTCATTGTATTTTGTGACTTGTATTAAAATCTTAACCATAATGGTCTTTGAGCAATTTTTCTTTTAATTGCAGATCGTTAGTTTGAATATGAATGCTAAAATGAGTTTGTCACGCTGTTCATCTTTTTTCTCTCTAAAAAAAATTGCTTTCCAAGTACTGATTCAGCTGCTGAGCAGCAGAGCTCCTGAAAAGGCATTCTGCTGACTGGCATCCAGAAAAGTTGTTTTTAACTTTGCCCAAAGATATTTTTCCAGTGGGTTGTATTCCTCAAAAGCTAAGCTTACTATCCCAAATAGGCATAGCTTGACCTCAGTCTTGCCTACACCTGGAACTGACAGAGGCCGGCATGTTCATTGGCTGCCAGTTTCCGTGTTTTTAGTAATTTGATTTAAATGGGCACTTAAAAAAACCAGGGGCGACTATGGTCCATGGCTGATCTTGCTTTATATAGACTCTATAGACCCCTTTTCCTTAATTTGGTACGTTCTGTCTGGTTGTTTCTTCATGCCTCCCTGCTCATTTTGTATTTGGTATGTTGTTGCTATAATTACTCTCCCGTTGCGCTCAGGAATTAAGCATAGTTTACGTATTCCCATTGCTTAACTTGTTTATACTGTGTTTGAAGATCAGTCCAAGTTTCCAGGGTCCGTGAAGAAAATGGTGATATTTCGTTATTGGAATAATTGCACAAGAATGTAGTTTGGCTGCAGTCTGGCTGTGGTACGGAATAGCGGGGGTGTAGTACTTGGGGTGTGCTGGGATGAAAACTAGGAGGGATTTTTAATGGAAGTTTTCAAGTCCCGTGCAGGGTTGCTGAGTCTGTGCATGGTGATGTGCTTGGAATGCTTGGAGCAGTTGAGCGTCTGGGTTATTGATGTATTTAGAGATAACTGAACTGCTTCAGGCTTTTAAATAGATGCATTGATGGGTATGCGATAGGGAAATGTGTTAGAAAACAGGTTTTCTGTAAATGCAACGCATCTGAGGCAAACCTTTAAGTAAAATTCTGTTGAATTAGGTGACAGATCCTGCCTCCAGCGGGAGCAGACTCTGTAGCATCTTTGGTGTGCAATGAGTGAGACGGTTTTTTAATTTCTTACGATGTCTGTAGTAATGTGATGCAGAAAAGGTGAACCATGAAAGTGAAGCTATTCTTAGTATTTAAAAAAAAAAAAAGTAAAAAAATGATCTACCAAGTGATACGCTGCTGACGTCTGTAGTGCAGCCAACCCAATTAAGGTGCCGTATACTGTTTCCAGCAGGATTCTGATTGTTTCTAATTTGGGAACCACGTGAGAGCAAGTGGAAATAGGTGAAACGACATGCTTTGCTCTTTGGAGTGGATCTAGCATCCAGTTGTTTTCTGTAATTTCACTTCTCATAACTTGGGCAATCTCCCTGTCCTGTGCTTCGCAGCTAAGATGGTAGCTGTGCGCAACCTCCTCCAGGTGACTTCTTCCTATATGGTGAGTGTGGGGTTCCTGGCAGAGAACAATGATTTGCTGCTGTAGGGAGAGCACAGGACAGTGGAAGAGGAAAAATTGTGCGTGTTTTTATTTGGTAAAATACTGCATAAGTTAGTGTTCAGTGCTGTGGATTTTTTTTTCATTTCCTGACTCCAGTGTATCCTTTGCTGTATCCTGCTCGCCCTCGTCTTGCCTTCATGTTGTTAAACTTCGAGCATGCATTTTAGAGGACTTGCATATCACAGTCCTGCCCTTTCCTGTGGCTGTTGCCTTGTCACTCATTTTGTTCCTCTCTAGGCAGTTTCTGCACGCAGAATGCTTTGAAAAATGTCGTACGATTACTGTCTTGAGCCAATACCATGTGTATATATATAGTTTAAATTCTGTTGGATGGAAATAGCATTGTATGAGCCTTTTTCAAAAAAAATGACACAGATGCTCCCACTCTCCAAAGTAAACTTCCTCCTCTGCTAATCTTTTTTTAAATCTGGAATGGAAAACGCATACATTTTTAACATCTGGAAAGGGGAGCCCTTCATGCCTACTTTATTATTCTTCTATCCAGCATTGCTCTTCATTCATCCTTCTATTCTGTCACTGTTTTTCTTGGGTTTTGGTCTTCTAAGCTAGAGGAATGTCATGTGCTTTGGCTTCATTGTGGACAGGGAAAGCTGAGTATTTGCTTGCCCTTCTCTTCCAGCTCATCAGTCTATTCTAATTCTGCATTGGTTTTTTTTTTTTCTTCAGCTATGGAAAAGCCCTCATCTTTTGCCTAGAATGGGTAATGTGTTCCTAGAGCTGGTAATTCATGCATCCTTTGACTTTAAATTGTTCGCAACTATGCTGAGCATTTGTGAATGAGCGTGGAGGAAAATCAATACGTGAAAAGGCCACAAGGCCTTCAAAAACAGCTCTTCCAGCGCCTTTTTTCTTGGTCACACCATTGCCTGATTTTTAGTTTTCCTGTCTGTGAACTCTTCAGTGTTTAAATTTAGAAATGGCTTGTTTTGGAACAAGTCACTTTTAAGATCGTTTCCAGAAGATTTGTGTGTAATTTAATCCCATTCAGGTTTGCTGCTCTGATCTGTGTTTTGCTTGTTCTGCGAGGCTTCAGGTTGCTCTTTCTCCCTATACCTCTCCCAGTATTTTCTAGAAATTTGGTTTTTTTTCCAGTCAAAACTGCAACAGCATTTATGAAGCCTTGTATACGTTTTCTATTCCCTGTTTCTATTCATTGGCAAGGTGGTATTTTTAGAATTGTTATTTTGTTAAAATAGCCTGAATGTTTAAAAAAAATGTAACTTCAGTTTCTCTGAAGGATCTCATTAGTGATATTATTTAAATACTCTAGAAATGGAATGTGTGTACTTTAAATATATTATTCAGACTAATTTCTAATATTTCTGATGTATATTCTCTCATATTTACTATCCTTTTCCAACACAGCTTCATTTAATATTTCAGGGCATCATCTTACTTACAGATTATCAGTGAGTGAAGTTGCAGATGAAGAACCAAAAAAAAGGCTTCTCAAAATGTGACAGTACGACATAACGTTTCAACCGCTTAAATTTAAGTCAAGGCAGGAAAGAATTAAAATTTTACATACTTCCATCTAGTGTGCGTGAGGGAAATTGCATCCATGGTTAAAATCCCAGCCATTCTCCTAGCAGTTCCAGTTGGGCAAGGATCATCTCATCCGTTGGGCTTTGTTAAGCAGTTACTGCTGATAAACTGTGTAGCATCCCAGGGCTGACAGATTTTAGCTCCGAGTATTTATGTGGCGGTAGCTTTGCGGTGTCCATAAAATGGCGACGCACGAAGTTTAAGAAAAATCACCTTTCACAGTGTGGTGTTCATACTCTCATTCAGTGTGTTCTGCTCTATTTACTTGTCATTCTGTGCTAGAATTTCAGCTGCTTGATTTATGAATTATTGCCATTGAAATAAAATTAAAGTGGCTGTTCAGTTATTTAAGAGCCAATTAAATCTGATTTGATTCTGATGTAACATTTCCAATGAAAGCGCATAAAGTGCGGTCTGTGGAGGCAAGTTAGATCTAAAAATGTTTAGTGTTTATTTTTTATAATCTGTGTGCTTTAGACGGCTTGACTTACCAAATAAATTCCACTGCAATCTCATAACAGTGAGTTTGATGTTAAAAGTCACTCTAGATAAGAAAATAAAACAGTTTTGGTGTTTTCAGTGATGCTTTAGCCATGGCAACTGGTTGGAGAATATATTCAACCTGGAGAAATGAATTTCTGTTTGCAGTGCTTTTGGAGAATATAATTTATTTGCTAGCCTTTGGTGACTTTCAAAGGTAAAAAACAATGGGTCTTCTGGGACTAACGTTTCTCAAATCATGGGCTTGAGGGATCAGCGTTTATATTAGTTGAGTTTCCAGTATCAGAATGCACTAATTACTCTGAGGTCCCCCGCTCACGGGGGGATGCTAAGGACGAGATGCTTTGAGAGATGCAGCTTAAGAACCTCGAGTGGTTCATGCAGGATGGATGGAGATGCATGGTTTGTTGCATGGGGCTGGGGAACCGAGTTCACTCTTAACGATCTGGTGGGGCGCGGACACACCAAAAAGCTAACGGCACCAGAAAATACCCTACCGAGCCTTACAGCCCTGTATTTTGTTAGCAATAAATACAGCAAGTGGAGAAGGAGCAAGTACTTTTCATTATGTACTTTTCATTATGTGTGGCAATTAAAATGTATCTCTTGATTGTGGCATTTCTTATTAGGAGAAATGACAATGCCAACCCCAGTTTTAGTTTGACAATTTAACACAGTATATTATGTCTTCTGTGGGCTGGGAGGGTGTAGGCTGAGACTGTTTCAATATTAAGGGTCTGGTTTGCCTTATTTTTTTATTGAAAATAAATCATATTGATGCGGATATAATTTTATTCCTAACTAGACAAGCCTGCACTAGTCAGCTCTCAGGTTTGTGGTGTCTGTCTCCGACAAGATCACAGATAGGGAGAAAATGATTTATTTTAGTTTCCAACGCTTAGATAAAACTCTGTTTTTGCGCAGATGGCACTGAAAGGATAACACATAGCTCAGACAAATTTGTATAAAGCACAGTATATTTCTACCAGGATCCAAATCTTCAGTGCATCAGTAATATTGAGATTTATACTACTATCGTACTAGCCTGTTTGGGGTTTTTTTTTTCAGCAAATAGAATTAATTGCCACATGTAGAGGTCAGCGGGGTTGGTGTACTCCGGTCTGGCTGCTCCGTACGTCTTTGTGGGGTGCTTCCAGCTGCCCGGCCTGGTACCCCGAAGAGCTGTTGGGATTGTCTGGTTGATATCGGAGAATGCTTTGGGGCTTTTGGGTGGAAAATGTTCAGAGCGGTGCAGAGCAGGAGCGTGAGGGCGCTCGGCTTTTTGGAGAGGGTTGGAGATGGTACAGGCATTTGGGGGGCTACCTGCTCCTCCATCAAAGGCTTTTATAAAACGCTTTAGTGGAGCGTGATAAAGAAAATTCTGGTAGTTGCACTAATTCTAAATAAATGTTTACTAAACAACATTTAATGGATTTAAAATGTTTTTAGGAATAGTTATTAGTCCTTCAGTCTCGTATGGTGAAGGGAGTCTTGTCTCGATGGGGGGCTGCCATTTTAATGCTTCCTGGCAGGAGGCCTATTTTGATCATGCAAATTAGGTTGGAAAAAGTAGGCTAAGCCATGAAAAAGTAGGAGAGATTGTGAAATTTTAGATTTTTCAGGTGACTGTTTTTCTAATTACTAACATTTTTCTTATCGTCAATAACGTATGTCACTTTTTTTTCCTTAATTCTCATCCCTTAACGCTGACAACCTCAATACTGGTTGCTCTTGCATCCACTGCTCAAAATGGAAGCTGTAGTCTGTTGGCTATTTTATTCCCAGCAAGGTGCTTGGAAATATTGCCACGTGGTGTGTTTTGTGGTATAATTAGAAATGCAGATACAGACTTTTTTGTTGCACTGTGGTTAATTTTTTCTGTTCTGTTAACGTTAATAGGGACTGAAGGTTAAACTCGGCTTATGCAAACTCTGGCTATTTGCAGGATGGTTGTTGGCGAAGAGGGTTAATTCTGGCAGTGAGAAAGGGGCACACATGCGAGTAGGCGAGGATCAGAGCCAGTGCCCAGCAGACTGGATCTGCAGTGAGAAGACACTGGGGTTTTCACCAGGATGATCTCTTCATGGCCTCCACCTTTGCCATCAGTTTCTGGCCGGGGGGACGAGCCGCTCGCCAGCAAAGTGGCATGGCACTGGTGGAACACGGGGTCCCACTGGGGATGTGGGGAAGAATCCCCCGCTACCCCTTCCTGGCCGGCACGGGATCCCGCAGCCACCATCCTGCAGAAACACCGCAGCCTGTCCTTCGCATCCCGCTCCTCCGGGCAACGATCGCGTCAGCAAAATAACTGTCTTGGTGCCTGCCGGCTCGCGAGCTTCATTTAATCCTATTAATTTTTAATAGAAAATTAATATTAAGCTAGCATACTTCTAACATGACTTTGCCTGTGCGCAGAAAGACCCCCGATTTGTGTTTGCTTTGGAGGAGAAGAGTGTTGGATCCTGCCAGACCCTCCTGGCGGAGCCAGCAGCCGGAGCAGCGTGGGGCTTTGATCTGGGGGACGCGTCTTTGTAGGGCTGTCACCTTCAGCAAATACAGTAGTAGTGCCCTGTTCTGCTTCAGTGATCACAAATGTTGGTTGGATTTCAAATATATATCTCTAAAAGTAGCGCTCTGCGGTGGGGTGTTGTTTGTATGCCGTGCTGCTTGGATAAACTGAGGGGAACAGGGGATTTCCAGCTAAATGTGTGCAACAAGTGTATGGTGTGTCGATTAGCGCAGAGCTGACCTGACTGGTGTCTAGTGGAAAACACCAAGAGTTGAATACCAATTTTATGGGGACTTCAGTAAATATAAATTTAAGAGATTTAAGGTTTCTATTGGTGAAAAAAAAAAGGCATATTTTTAATTGCTGTTTTCGCTAGGAGCTAGTAAAGGAGAGTTGTGCTGGAGATGGAGAGTTTGTACCCAGCCACCCAACTGTGGCTTTGCTACAGTTGATGTTCTGTAGCCTCCAAAACAGTAAATTTGAAACAGGAAGGTCTGCTCTGAGTTGATGGTATCTTTCTTGTTAAGATAGATTCTGGGAAAGTAAGCCGCATTCCTTAGCTCTTGCAAACCTTTTTAATTGTTTTTTCTCACAACCTTAGCCTGATCTTATCATGTAAGTAATTATTGCATCATATTTGCTTTATTGTCTCTACTGGGAAGTCAGATAATTGCTTTATACCTTTTAATGGGAAGTGTTTGGGAAGCCTGGTACCTCCATGATGTCGATGAACAGTGCGGTGACTATTGCAACACTTGCATTTCTCCCAGCTTTTCTGGAGCTCGACGGGCAGCGAGCAGGAGAAGGGAGGCACAGATGGCGGGCACCTTCTCTTGGATTGAGTAGCAGTCATAAAGTTATTCTGTGTTTTAGACTCCATCATAAAAGTAAAGCTACCAGATCTGATGTGCCTTGTATTTAGGTATAGCTCATCTGCGGGAATATTCAGCCAGACTTTCCTTATGAAGTAGTATTATAGGGTATTAATTATTCATACTCAGTTTAATTCTTCTTTCTTGCATATTTAATTGTAATAGCATGCTGTATGTCACAGTGATTTCCCAGAAGAACTGTACACCAAAGGAAAACCATTCAGGTATATAGTCTTAAATATGTCCGTGCTAATCTTTGTTCTTTAATTTCGAAGCAGAATGGGATATTATCAGATGTTTCTTGCAGGGAAACAATTACGCAAAATCATGATTTCACTTAATCTTTTCAGCTAAATTCTTCAAGCTGAAATAGCTGGTTTGATTTTCACTGGTGACATTTACGTTGTCTTGCTTTTTTTATGAGGAAAAAATGCTTAATGGGAGGGAGGACGTGACTTTTGTTTTCTTCTCTGAAGGAGGGAACCTCTATCAAAGACTTTGGAAGTGGCAATCGATTCCTTCCAGAAGATGAAGGAAGGGAATAAGATTTTTATTGAGTTTTTTTTCAGTGATCAGAATAGCAATGCCAAATGCTTGTGTGATTAAGGTTGGGTTTTCTTAACGACTAGAACAGGCTCTTAGTGCTTGACATGAGAAAATATTGGAGGCACAGGAACTGCAAATGCATTCACAATTTGATTTGCATTACCCTCCTTCTAGAGCTGTTTCACGCTTGTAAGGCTCTTGGTGAAACCGAATCCCTCGTGTTTGGAGAGCAGGATTGTTCTGAGATTTACCGTAGGAGTTTAAACTTCTGAAAAATCTGTTTACAATGTGTCTGAACCAGAGGATAGAGGACACAGTAGAGACTGTTATCTGTTTACTGCTCAGATAAGGAGGTGGAATAGATTGCTGGCCTGTTTCTGAACTCTGCTTAATGAATGGTTGCTAGGCAAATTGCATCTCAATCAGCTTAATCCTCAAGATGTCATTTACAGGTCTGCTCTTTGTGAGGGCCAGAACCGTGTGCTTTCAAACTGTACAGGCCAGAAATTGCTAGCAAAGCAGCTTAGAATAGCTTGTTCAAAAATTCAGCGTACATGTGTTGCTGAGCTGCCCAATTTAAAGTGCCTGTTGTTGCAGGGCCGTGATTGCATGGCCATGCGCTAGATGAGATGTTCGGTGATAGACAGGAGGCAGCAGCAGCATTAGCACTGTTTCTGGATCAGCACCGCATAGATCATAACGTTTTGGCACTGGATTAACGTGAAAGATAACGTTTCTAAATGGGGACTGCACTGCTGATGAGATGGAAGGTATTTCGGTTTTGACTGAGTTTGCTTAGAGCCCGCTGTGATTTCGGGACGTATAGGTGGGACATGATTAACTTGGGCGACGGTTAGAAGTGGGAGGTGGTGCCAGCTGGCACGGGGCAGGGAGCTGGGGCTGGCCTTGGTGAGAGATCTCTGATCGGGAGAGGGCATGTGCTGGTCGTATGAAGGTTTCAACCTGCTTCTGAAAGGGTGGACTTTCTCCCGTAGCATCAGGAGAGAGCCAATTAATTGCATACGCCGGTGTGTGTTACTCACATACATTAGACTCGTGATTTAGTCCAAAGGAAAAAAGTTTCCTAACATAGTTAAGCTTTAACAGTCTCCTTGTAAAGAAAGATAACGAGGTACTTGTTTTTATTGGTTTCCCGTGACAGCAATGAATCTTGTTGCAGGCAGAGCATTGTTCTTTGCATGGCTACGCCTTCCTTTCCTTTGAAATATATCCTTTGTGGGTTCTATATGTCATGACACTGAACACTGTAAATGCAAACTGGAAAAGACTGGACTTGTTGAATGCTAAAGACGTTTTAGAACTGTTTATGGTCACCGTGTGCTGATATGAAATGTCCTTCATGTGGCACGGTTATTAAAAGTGCAGGTGCAGGTGAGAGTGTAGCCTGTGAACTTTGCAGTGCTTGCGTGGTTTGGATGTGTGCAGCTTTTGTGTTGTTCAAAAATACTATTACATTTTTAGGAAAAGATTGTATTAAAACGTGGAGAGCCTCTCCAAGTAAAGCATCAGGAAAATATTCCACCTCAATCACCAGCAAAATGACGGTGGTGCTTGCATCTTTATGCTGTAGATGGGAAGAGGACTGTCGAACAGAAGACTTTGTGATCAGAGAGTGCTTTTCATGCAAATGAAGATTTTATTACATGCTGCTGAATCAGGGGCTTGTGTAGCGAGAACAGCACAGAAGTGATAAGATCACTTTGTCATAGCTTGAAATTTTGCCCAGCGTGTCTTTCAGATCGCTGAAACGGGCAAGAAACACTCTTGTTAAGGGCACAGCAGTAACTGATATGATATTTTGGGGGCAGGGCTTTTTCTTCGCGGTACCGTCTGTCTGCAGTGATCTGCCACGTGTCCACAGCCCTGATTTCAAAGCAATGAGGAACTGCAACGTGTAGGTGACCCCGCGTAGCAGCAGAGTCATAAAACCTCCTGTTCCTGATGGGATCCCAGTACTGTTGCCTGAATGGGTACAGAATCTCCCCTTCTCTGCAAGCTAGGAGCCGCCAGCGTTGGTTAGAGCAGAGTTGTCCATCCTTTTGGCTGGGACAGCCTGTGTTCCCTGTTCCCGAGTTGTGCAGGGGCTCTGCAAACACCGCGAGGCTGTGTTTTCCTGCAAAGGGCACTCATCCAGGACTGCTTCTGTTGGTTTTCCTTTTGTATTTGTTAGCTAATATCGTCTTCCCGATGTCCTCCTTTCATGGTTAGAACCGGTTTGGTTTAATGAGGACTGTGGTTGCCAACAAGCAAATGGATATATGTAGTGGAATAGGCATCTAAATCTTCCCCTGCAGATGGGTAGTGTTCAGCATCCTGATGTGACCTTGGTGAAAGTTCTCCGGCGTGTTACTTTCTCTCTTTATTTATCTCTCTTGCTGTGTAGCAGCTTTCCTTACAGAGAGGCGTCTGAGCTATTGGAAATCTGTCCTCTCTTCTCTTCCTCTCTCCAGAGACATTGTCAGCGTAACACCCAAGCTACTTAGATTGATGCCTGAATATTCTGCTTTTGCACAATCAGGAGGCATTCAATGAAGTAGCAAGATGAGAAGAAGATTAAGGTTTAGGGCTGACATTTTTAGACACTTTTCAATCCATAATTTTTGACTAGTCTTGGTGAGGAGGGTCAAAGGCTTCCTTCATGTGGGATGCCCCGTATGTGTGTGTTGAGAATCCCTCAAAGTGTGTAGCGCAGGGGAGAAACAGGCTTAACAGCCATCAGATTGTGGCGTGGGGCTGTTCATATTTCAAATTCGCATCTGAAGAGTCTAGGAACAAAATCTAACCCTGCACGTTCCTGGAGAGTTTCAGAGCGGCAGGATGGAACCTTTTTTCCCGTTTTTCTCATGCAAATTGTGGTAAGGATTATTCAGTGTTTAAAATCTGGTTTATGCTGGCTTCTGAATTTCATTTAAAATAAACATCTGGAGGAGAGCTTTTTGATCTCCCGTGCAAGACTGTTGTCTGCCTCACTCGTTAAAATGACTTCTGCTTAATTTTTAGTGAAAGGCAAAGACCTAGATCATTTCAGCCCAGAGGCAATCTAAATGGTTCACCTCTGCAGTTAGAAATTTCCACGAGCATGCAGCTTATCCGGCAGATATTTGAAATCCTTTCTATTTGGGAGCATGGCAGCTAGAGGTATCTGTTTCTTCTGTGCTGCTATTTGGGATCTGCAAGGCTGCTACCTGTAGTGTGGTTTCTACTTCTGCCTGGTTCTCCTGGTGCTCCATTCAAAGAGAATTACGGTCTTGTCCCTTTGCAGCTTGCAGTGCAAAGCCCTCCTCCAGAAGATTGCCACGGTTTGCTGGTATCCCGCAGTGAGGTTGGTGGAGCATTGTCACACAGGGAGTAATCGGTTATTTATTCAAATAGCCATTGCATTTGGAGTATGTTTTCTCTGATTTGACAGGAGCTCGCTCCTCTGCTCTTCACTGGAGACTGAAATTGTGTGCCCACAACAAGAGTGCTGGGTATGTGCTTCCTCTGTCTTTCTGGCTTTGAAATGGGTTCCTGTTGCTCTTTGGCAGACCCTGAAGCAGTGATCTGTGGAAGCAGCGTATTCAGAGCGAGAGTGACTTTACCTCTTTGTTTTCTCTCTTTATTTATGTCTGTATGGGATCAGCTGGTCCCACATTATGTGTGAAGTAGTTAAATTTTTGCCTGCATCTGTGGGATGTGATTTCTCCCCCTCCCCTCCAGTCGCTTTGATCAAATCAAATAAAAACGCAGTGCTTTCATTTCTAGTTTTGTAGTTTCAAAGACAATCTCTTGACATGCTCTAGCAGTCTGGACCTGAGTCTTTTTTTTTTTTTCCTTAGTCCAAAGGCGCACTGTGTCTTGCGCCTTTCTCTGTATCAGCAGTTGCAATCTGCATTGGCTTTTATCTGCATCAAAAGACAAATGGAAGAGAGCAAGACACCGCAGGAATGGGAAACAGACTTACATGTGCAATGGAAATATGTAATCCTTACGTTCAGTCTGCCACATGGAGTACAGACCAGTTTCTATATTCTATATTGGAAATCTGTAGCCTATACTCCCAGAAATGTGAGTTTAGAATTTAGACTTTGAAGGTTGGTTAATCCCTCCAGTGGTTAATACCAACATAAATTTTTCTGTGATGTCAAGCCTTTCTCCCTAAATGCCTTTTTTTTTTTGCATATGTCAACTCTACAAAGCAACACTCAATTTGAGAAATTAACATTCAAACACTCTGTAAGCACTCTTTATTTTTGTCTGCTTTGTGAGCAGCTGAACACATGTCCAGGCTGAAATATGCTGAGCTGCTGCTTCCCGGTGAGCATGTCAGTGCCGCTCGACACGAGGAGCGGTGAGGAGGCTCCCGGCTGCGCAGGCGCGGGAGAATTTGGAACTTTGTCCGATGTCCTGAAAAGGCACCCCTGACCTCCATCCTGGAAAAGCACATCTGCAAATCTCCTGCTCAACAGCATCCTGTGGGAGAGGATCCCAGCTAAGCCCTACTAAATCATACCCAGTTTCTCAGCGAGATGAGCACTCTGGTCACTGTCGTCCCAATCAAAATCTGAACCGTGTCTGATGGCATTCATAATGTTGCTGTAGGTGTTTCTTTTTTGTAGTAGTAGTGCTTAAAGCAAAGTGTGTTTCTCTCTGCATTAAGGAGTCAGATTCAGCTACTCAAAGCAAGTTGATAAATTGCTTTTCATTAAGAGTCTGAGCGCCAAGGGGTTCAGTATGTGTTCCAAGGAAAAAAAATACATTAATTACAGCTTCTGTAGAGCATTTATCAATCACATAGTTATAAACAGTACTAATGCAGTTAATTGAAGGTAGAAAAAATTACCTTTTGAATTTGTTGACTGTAGCAATTCCGTGGTTGGAAAGACAAATTGTCTGGAAATTAAAATCAAGGGATTGCCTGAGTCACTGTCTCGAGTATACACTTGACCAGACTCTCGCACGGTGTTCAGAGGGGATGTGCTGCCTTTTAGGGCGAGATGCACCGTGGAGGTCAGGGCTGCCTGTGGCTGTTACAGCCCAGGTTATTGGGAGCTCAGCGTTCACGCAGGTGGGTTTGTGCTGTGTTTGCTGTTGAGATATGGTCGTACGGGCTGCGGTAGCAGCATTTTTTCTCTTCTTGCCCACGCAGCCGGGTTGTGTTTACCATGCAAAGGGATGTCTCCCGCACTGTAGTACAGTTACAACTGCCTCTGTGTCCTGTCCGTACAATTTATTTATTGTCATGGAGGTGTGGGGGGTGTCTTTTGAAAGAAAAAGCCAAGTCCAGAGGAAGAAGGACGCACAAAAGCAAACAAAAATCTCCTGCTCACCTGTAGTTAGTAAAACTTACCATGAAAAAAGAAATTGTTTGTGAATGTGAACTTTGCATAAAGGCGATGTGTTGGCGGCTGCTAAAGGAATCAGGTGAGATTGCACTGAAGTGTTTTATCAGGCCTGCAGACAAAAATTGCTGATGCTTGTGGCGTGCAGAGGTTTTGAAAGCATCTTGCACACTTGTGTTGCTTTCCCCGTGGCTGTTTTGAACTGCCAGTCGTGCAACTGGATGGTTTTCATGCTTCTCAGGAAAGCACAGAATAGCAAAGGCTTTTTACAGTTGCTTGCAAATAATGTATTTCTTGTCCCTTTTTCTGTTGAGTTGCTGTAAGATGGCCTTTGAGTTTCTTGGAGGACTGATAAGGACACTAGGTCTGTGTCAGGACAAGCCAGTGGGGCACCAGCACCTCATTCTGAAGGTTGATGGTAAAATGCTGTCCCAGTGTCTGGTCCAGCTCTTTGGTATTCGCCTGATGGCTTGTATTTTCTGCTGGTGCGTGTTTTGTACTTGTGTTGCAGCTTCTGTTTGAGGTTCTTAGAATGCTTTTCATCTTTACAGTAGACTGCACAATATCTCCAGCTACAGAAGAAGGTCTTATCTTGCCCTTACAAATGGTAAAATGTGTATCTAAGGGCCGATGTGTTCATGGTCCGGCAGGAATTTCTGGCACTGTGCACAATTAGACAGAGATCTCCAATTTTGTATCTTAAATAAAAACCTGCCATATATTTCTCTGCTTGCTTTGCAAATAGGCTGTTAAAATTTCACCATAGGTGGGACTTTAATTCAGTATCCAGAGCTAAATACTAAACCAAACAACTGTCAGTGTAATTGTACAGGTTAAAGTGGTACACACGCATGACCAATGCAAACTAAGGCCCCCCTGTGAGCCTGCCCGCCTGTGTTCACACACCACCGGCACACCTGGTCCGCAAGTGAGTCACTTTTCAGTGTTTTTTTCTTAATATGCAAGTTCAGTTTTTTGTTTTGTATGAAGTCTAATTCATTCTGCCTCATCTTATTTGCAAATATTTCTCGTTTTCAAGTGAATCTATTTTTAAAACAGGGCTCGAAGCATATTTTTTCAATACCTAACAAATGTCTGGTTTGTTGTTTGTGTCTTGCATTGAGGTAAAATTTGTTCAAAGTTAGCTCTGAAAAAATGTTTTTTGAAATAATCAGCTTGTAATAAACACGGAAAGATAGCTACTTTCCTACTTGGGTAGCTGTCATAATCTGTAACTTCTAACGATATTTTGGAAGGAAAAACTGTCATCCTTCTGTCATGTGCAGCCACAAGGATTTCTGTAAGTCATGATTAAGACTTAATTCTGGGCTTTTATAGAGTAAGTGTGGAATGAGGGAAGATAATGATAATGGTGATCTGTGCGAAGCAGCCACTGGAGAGGGAAGTTTTTCATGTTTCCTTTTCCCCTTTGCCTAGGCAGCTGTTTGCTGTATTTAAGAAAAAGCTTCCTTTTCAGCTCTGAGAAGGCAGGAAAGTTGAGAGGGAGGAATTCTGGCCGAGAGTGGCATGAGGAAGCTCACAGCTGTTGCATGTCCTTTGTGGTAAAGTAAAGCTCAGAATTACAACCTCATGCTTCTCCCAGACATCAAACACAGAAAAGCTGCACATAACACCGAGGCAGTGCACGTTCTTGCTGATGATGTTGAGGTTATAACTGCAGACTCTCCACCATGGGAAAGGGGTCGATGTGTATTTTGGTTTCTTATCACTTGAAGGCAGAAGGAAGTTGTGTACAAGGATGGAGAATGTCAGTTGGTGGGAATGCACGGTGCCTCCATTGGGGTATGTGTGAGCAACATCCTGTAGTTTGGTAGTCGATGGGCTGCTCAGGGTTTGCTTCAGGTTGAAGTCATCTCAGCTAACCTTAATACCGTCATGTTCACTTGAAAACATGCACACTCATATCTGTACGTCTGTTCCATATTTTATAGCAGCTGCTGCGATGCTATGGATGCTGCTGGAGCACATAGGAAGAAGGTGGGTTTAGTTTGCCCCAAGGATAATGGATACTTTGGAGGAAGGAATGTTTGTTTGCACTTCTCAGTATCTTGTTGAAGGAAATGGTATCATCTGTGAATGTTACAGTGACAGGTAGGGAGTCTGTTTTGCATTTTGAAAATGCAAAAGTAAGTCTAATATCCTGGGCGAGTTATGTTTTTTATGACAATGCTGTATTTACCTGGCCTCTGTTCTGAACTGCTGCAGTTCAGCTGTAGCATCCTTTGCTCCCTCTCCTAAATGACCGTGCAGATTAATGCACTGTGAAACGTCACTAACATCCCAGACTGTTTCTTCATCCCTGTTTCCCACCAGTACAGCATTAAAAACTTGGAGTTGGAAGTTACCATATAAAAGGAGAAAGAAAATTAATTAAAGGTCAGAGTGCTTTAGTGTAGTGAAAATTCAGAGGAAGCAGATACAAAGTTATTCAAATCCCTTTTGACTTCAGGCAGGTTAATTTTCCTATTTCTCACATATGTTCCCATGGTAAAAGTAGTATCTCATCTGTCTCGTAACTGACCACTAGCTTATGTGTTTCAAGCACAGCCAGAAATACTCCTTTGAAGCTTTGGCCAGGCCCTACAATAGTCCCAACTTGTCTTCTCTACATCTTTCCTTTGCCTTAGAAGTGGCCTGCAACACCTGGCAAGACCTACTTATGCCTGTGTTGTCTGTCAGCTCCTACCACGTTGCAGAATATGGAGTTAAATCTAAAAATAGGCTTAAAAAGAGGTGAGGGCTTTGAGCAAAGTAAAATGAGCCACTGATTTGGGTCATGAAAGGGAATTGATGTCACTGGTTCTCCGTTGCAGCTTTCTTGAGCTAAGAAGTTCTGTTCTGAGCTGTGAAAATGCGGAGGAGCGGTGGTGAGCAAATGGCGCTCAGGAGAGGGAAATGGTCTGCTTCCAGTTCTCCCCATGAGACTGCCCACACCACGACCTTGTAAGCCTGACGCGAGCAGTCAAGGTGGTATTGAATGCTCCGCAGTTTCATTTATCTTCACGGTCTTCTTCAGTGGTAGAAACCTGTCACCCACTGCTGTCCTTTTAACAAGGAGCGACCATGGCATCGGGTGATTAAATGCTTCATCCAAAATCACGTCAGGAACCTGTGGTGAGCCGGATACGTCCCTCGATCTCTTCTGTCATAGGCTAGCCCATAATCAGGAGACCAGTGTCCTAACACATATCTGGTCAAAAAACCTTCAGCCTCTGTAAAAGGAGTTGTGTGCAATTTTTGCCCGTTTCAGAGTGGTTATGTGGCTTCAGTAATGTTTGTTAAGTGCTCTGATATGCTTTGGTGAAGGGCAGAGTGTTAATAATTAAAATTGGAAGGAAGTTCTAAAGTAGTATGGGGGATGATGACCGCTTTCTGGTCTGTTAGTTAACAAAAATGCAAAATATAAATGGACGAATCAGCAGGAATTTAGTTCAACGCTCCCTTCCCCCAGCCACCTGCATGGGCTGAGCACAGAAAGCAGCTAATTGTCTGCTCCGCAGCGGAGATGAAAGAAGCTGGTCCTATAACAGGAAAGGCTATTGAACTGCATGAAGGTGGTAAATTATCAGCACTGAAAACCTTTTGAGTTGGTATCTTTACATGCTCAAAAAATAGATTATTTGTACTGGTATTTACAGCGTTCAGGGTCTGATGAAACCAGCGTCTCGTGACATCAGTCTTAGGTTTCAGTCCATGTAATTAAGAGGTCAGTAAAACTGAAACTTGTTTTTGAAACTCTATGCCTTCGTGGTGTTCGGGTATTGTTGAAGGGTGTGTTTGGTGGGGACGGGCCCTCTTAATGGCTTTATCTTGGCCCAGCTAACGAGCTGTTTGCAGAATTGCACTGTGATTTGCAGTGGGCAGACTGTAAGAGCAGCCTTGTGTTTGTCCATTTTACTGCTAGCAGTTTCATTTGCAAAGTGCAAGCAGGAGCAGGCTTCTTGCCAGCAACAGCTTCATTCAGATTAGGGCTTTAGTTCAATTATGTCCAATTAACTTTTATTGCAGATAGCAGTGATAATTACTTGCAAGTCAATTTTTTGGCTGTGGTTATCCCAAGGCTAAAGTCTGAGCTCGATGGATTTTAATAACTGAAGTGACGTAGAGCTTTTCCTCTTTTTTTTCTTCTTTAGGCCTCAATTAGATGAAAGGTCAGAAGCTATGTAAAAATCCATCTTACAATTAAAGCCAACTGTTCTACTCTTCAGCAGATGCGTAGTACTGTGTTTTAAAATAATCTCTTGGGACCGACCTAAAAAAAGGCTTTTTAAACTCTAAGATCATAACCTTGAGCTTGCTGCTGCTGTATCTGAAGAGTGAATTTGATGGAGCTGATGTCTCGCGTGGCAGTACCTGCCCGCCTGGAGCCGAGAGCTGCCGCCTTGGCTTTTTTTACTGCGCTACATCCTGTTCAAAATTGCTCACCTGGAAGCCTTTAGTGGTAGCCCTTGGGCATGAGGAGTGTGATATGAACAATATTCCATTTAAGTGCTGTTACCCCAAAGCTTCTTCATTTTCTTCCTTGTTGAGCGGTGCTATCCCAGCTGGGGGAGAGGAGCAGAGCTGTGCTGCAGCAGGTGCCTCCTCTCTCCCGAAGCACCCCACCTACATTTAAATTCTCTCTGCCTTCCCTTCCAAACTATTTAATTTTGTTGCCTGAGTAACATTATAAATGGAGGTCAGCCTAAAAGGTGAAATGGTTTATAAGCAGAATCATAGTTAATTAAACTGCAAGAAGCAAAAATTGATTTTGATGGAAACTGTTGCAGGGCTCTACAAAAGGTCCACCTGAATGCAGAAAGCCAAAAGGTCCTGTGCGGGCAGATGCTGACGGTGCACTCCACTTGTTACAAAAGGCGACTTTCTATTGTTCAGTCTTCCTATTTATTTATCCCCAAGCACACTCGATGCTATTGTGATTTATTGCCATTTCAAAAGACTACCTCTCTGCGCATTATTTTGCAGTTTTCCATTTATAAAACATTAAGAGGATGTGATACCGGCCGGCGATTAATACAGTGCTAGTTTGGTAATTTTGTTCCAGGAAACGGTAAGATTTATCTCTGGCTCTTCAGCAGTCCCAGGAAAGGGCCATTTTGGTAAGCGCCCAAGAATAAAGGGAGGTTTTAGGGCTGGAGAAAGGCAGGAAGCCTGCAGGATCGGTCTAGACACTGTCAAGTGAGGTGACTGGTAGGAATTGTATTGAATGCTGAGGTTGGTGGGGGGTTCAGCATCTGCAGTTGACACGAACAAATCTTTGAAACCTCTAGATTTTAGGTTACTTTGGGAGAGGAAAAAGGAATGAGTTTCATTTGGTCTTGAGCAGCCTGCCAGGGGGTAAATGAGACACTGAGTTTCCCTTGGAGCATGAAAATTGGCCCGGATTCAATTATGTTTCCTGGCAATCTCTTACAGACGTTTGTACCAAAGAAACTTCACAACCCAAGTTAGTTTTTGGTTTTGTTGCAGCGTTTATATATGCTGAACTTGGAATGTGCCGCGTGCACTTGGGGGTTGCCGTAAATCCCGCCAGCAGTTATGGAATTTCACGGGGCTACCTTGTGAATAACGAGGAGAAGTGAAGCGTATCAGTCAGCCGCAAGCGCTTAACAACCCTCGCACGGCTTACGGGACCCCAGGGTGCTGGAAACTTGGAATACTTTGGAGCTTTTCTTTTGTGTGTGGGTAGATGCTCATGCTTCCTCCTGGCCCTAAGCTTTGTGAACAAGCCTGCAGTTAATCGTGGAATTTCAAACATGCGTGTTTACTTTTAGGAACCTAACTTTAAACTTCACCAGCTCACTTTCGTCTAAACCAGCTCAGTTTCCCATATTTCACTGGCTGGCGATGGTTTGTGGGGAGTGTTTCCTTTGTGTGCTTACCCTTTAAGGCCTCTTGGGAGCTTCAGAGACTGGTGTATTTAAAAACTTGGCAATAACTCTGCATATGTGGTCTGTTTATATAATGATAAAGCTGTGTTAGAGTATTAGAAATTTCCTAGTAGTACCGAGTTGCTTTACACCTAGGTTTTACTCTTGCTTGTAAAAGTCTCCCCTGGCCTGAGGAGCACTAGGTCTAGCAGAGGCAATATTAATCTTTGAATATCAACCAGAAAATACTAAATATATTTAGTCCAGAAAGGCAATATCAAGGTAAGTTTTATTGGAAAGATTCTTAGCTCTACAGGGAAGGTGTCCCTGGGCGATGGGTGGAGGTGAGTTGTTCCATCTTGCCCCATGAGCCTTGGTGGTGACAGGACTTACTCTGAAAATCAGTGCAGGGGACGCTGTGCTGCCTGGACCAAAAAACACCCTCTTGTGCAGGTAAGTCTGAACGTAATAGTCATTGTGGGGATGTGACATTTACCCCCAAATCCCAAGCACTGCAAATCCCTCTTAAGCTTAACATGCTTTGATTTTATTATTAATAAATCTTAGGAGAAAAAAAATCTGATCATGTGTCTAAACCTGCTAACTATTTCATAGAGCATCCTGCAGTACGTGCACTGTTAAGACTATATCCTGCAGCCAGATTAGATTAAAATCACTTCAGAGAGGGGTATTTATTTATTTATTCCAATCTAATGATTGTTTTCCTCTAGAAAGGTACTTTATTTTTTTTATATATATTTTCAAGATGGAGCTCGTTACGCTGTGTTTGGCAATATACAGAATCAGTTTAAAATACAATTTAAAAACTTTAAAGGTAAGGGGTTTACAGCTGCCCTTCATTGCTGGGTGCCAAAGCCTAATGGTCAGCTTGGTCTCCAGTTTGCAGCTGACTGGTTTAGATGACAGTGTTGCTGAGCCTGGTACAGTGCAAGAAATCAGTTCTTGACTTGCTGTGTCCATACCAGTTCCCCCAGTAACATGCTGCCCATCCTCAGAGGGGCTGGGGCACAGGGGAGCTTTGCAGGTGCTTGTGCCCACACAAGTTGCCGCCATGGAGCCAAGTCTGCTGGTGAGAAGTCTTGGCGTGCCAAGTTCAGTTTATCTCCTGCTCTGGACTAATTAGAAGCAATAAAGCCAAGCGCAGGAGGGGATGATGGGCCCAGCTGCCTTTGTGTCAGGACCCTGCGCTGCCGACCTGAGACTGTGTGTAACGACAGTTTGAGACAGCATTAATGCTCAGGTCAATCCCAAATGCAGTCCAGGCCGGGAATTTTGGATCATTTTAGCTGGGTGGTATGTCGGAGTTGTCTGCTTGTGCCGAAGATAAGTCAGGACAGAAAGAAGCAGTCAGGTGCTGAGTATCTCAAAGGGAAATGAACAGGCTTGTTTGTAAAGATACTTCACATGCATTTGTTTTCAAATACTGAGATCTCGATTTTGAAGAACTATTCATTTTATAGAGAACAAAAATTGGAGCAGGATTTTAATTCTAATATGGAATTCAGCAATGGAGTTATGGTCAGCACTTCTGTATGAGTCTGAATTTCTTTTTTTAATGCTCAGCAGTGACCTAGATGGCATCAATTTGGTTATTGCAAATCAAGCTAAAAGAATGATTTTATGCTTCTACTTAAAATGATTTTTGTAAGTCCAGTATTTCCTTTAAAATGATTACCGCCACACCAGTCTTCTATGAACCTTTGGCATTGCCTAAAATGATTATCCATCTGCGGGAACAACTTGCCTTTATAGCCCTCTCTATAACATTACTCTCTGTATGGGAGCTAAAGCTTCTGTAAATACATGTTTTGACCTTCAAGGAAATACTGTTGTCTTATCGCAGAAGCCTGGCTATTCTGAATTGAATGCTGTGACCACTCTTAATCATTTGTTCTCTCTCCTAATGTGCCATTATCCTGTTTATTGCTGCGTGCGTGGCGCTGCGCCTCTCCGTGGCACTTCAGCAAGAGACTTGCTCAAAGAGTCACAGTGTTCAGGCTATAATGAGCGTTAATGATGGAGCAGGTGAGCAAAGCCTCCGCATATCTTGCTGTCAGAAATGCTACTTGTTCAGTCGAAGAGCGTGCTTGAGTGCAGCGCTGCGCTGCAGAGCGCTTTTCTGTCTTTTGGGGCTGCACACAAACTTGCCATCGGTTAAGTAATGTTTTAGACACCGAGCTCCTCTGGCCGTGCAGGGATGGGAAGTAATCCTGGGCTGGCGTCAGACATCACTGGAGAAACAGGTAGATGCTTAGGTGAATGTAGGAATAGTGTGTTCTGATGGTTTTCTGACTACAGTGAAGGGTCTTAATTTTGTTTGTCTGCTTTTCACTGAGAAATGGGTCTTGGTTTTGCCAGTCTTCTGAAGTTGATGAAATGAGGAAAAAGAAAATGCAATTACTATTTTTTCTTGCTGACTGTGAGTGTTTCTGTTGCTTACTCAGGTAAAGCTCTGGCAACTCATAGTGGTTTTGTCTTCTGATGAAAAGGAGCTGGATTCTTGGTTTGTCTTTTTGGTCTTGCTGGGCATGATTTGGGGCAAGAAACTGCTGCCCACAGGCTGTTTGAACATTGCATACTTATAGTCATGAATTAATCTCATCTGTAAAGGTCAAACAACTTTTCGGTTCCTAAAGCAATTCCTTTAAGTTGTGGATGTGACAGGTCTTCTGTCATCATTTCTGAACATCTTCTGCAAGACTCCAAGAACTCCGCCTGCTATAGAGGGTGAGAAGAAAATCCAGGTTTCGACCTTTACAACTACAAATCTTGAGTTGATAGTAGTGCAGGTTGTTACTATCTCCGAGGGATGAAATGGAGAATGAATGTACGCTTGTTCTCTCAGTGGTTGCGTTGTTGTCCCTGCGGCTCGGTGAGGTGGTGTGTTGTTTCTCATGGCACTGAGTCACTGTTCCTTTGAGCAGTTAGGGTGAATGGGCAGTAGCATGGAGTGGTCAAGCTGACATTCAGTGTCCAAAATTATTTTTAATTGTTAGTCACACTGTCACCCAACGGGCTCGGTCAGCAATGCTCAGTCAGCTTTGGAGAACACACACACAGTGAAGATGCGGAAGTTTTCATAAATGAATATTTGCACAAGATTTCTTGGCCGTTGGTTTGATCAGCCTTTGCATGTTGAACCGAGAAGATGCATATGAACATGGAGCTAATGAATTACGCACAGTGAGTAATTGCTGTGCTGGGGGTAAGCTGTTCGCTGTATTGGCACAGGTACTCCTTGGGCTGTCTGACTTGTGACGGTGGTCTGAGATTAGGTTTCAAATTGAAGTCTTTAAAACGTCCCTGCAGAGAAATCAGCTTTTGGAGCTTTCTGGAGCATGAAGGCAGTGGTGCTATCCAGGACGTTGCTGTGTCGGGTATCATCTGCAGGTTTCATTCACATCGCTTAGGCAGTCCTCAATAGTGCCACTCTTTCAGAAGTGACCTCTGTGGGGTTTCTGCAGCTGTGGCTTCTCGTGCCGGTCTCGAGCTTTCTGTTTCACCTGTCTTGATCTTTGAGTGCCTCCCCAGTTGTTTTAATTGGGGTATCGAAAGAATGACTGAAATTAAACCAGCCTATAACTTTTGAAGCCTTCAACTCTTCCCATGTTTTGGAGGCCATATAACAAGCCCCAAGCCCTTTCAAGCTGCTCCTTAGGTGTTTTGGCAAAAGCACTCCCTCTATAGCAGTGCTGGTGCTTGTGGAGATCTGGGCAAGGAGAAGTCAACTGATTTCTCCAGCTTGGCTCAGCCACCCTGTTTCCTAGAGCTTTCTGAAGTGCTCGTGGCTGGCTGTGGCTTGCTCCCAGTAGCTGCGGCAGGGGGGATTTGAGCCAGGGCTTGAACCAGATGGCTTCTAGAGACCTTGTTCCAACTCAAGTTTCTCTCCGTAATCCCAGTAACATTAGGAGACTGAGCCTGAGTTAGCTTTGTTGCTGGAAACCCCCCATCTATCTGTATGCCGATGATGGGATTTGAGGGTAGCAGCACAGTGTCTATATACAAAAGAGCTTTAGTGCTCCGTGCATTCATTTAGAGGTTTGATTTAATAATGCCGAACCTCTGCAGCAGAGGATGGTGGCACCTCTGCAGCTCCTTTGTGCAGAAGGCGCGTCTCGCTGTTTGTCTAACCCAGAGCCGCGCAGGTTAGCGAGTCTCCTGTGAAATGAAGGAAGTTGTAGCCATTCATCTTTCAGCCTAATAGACCACAGAAATTACAAGCTGTAGCATGCAGCTTAATCTTGCCACAAGGCAGAGTGCTGCATACTTTGCCTTCAATTTATGCATGCCATGCCTTTTTATTAAATGTAAAAGAGCAGTTGACAGGATTACTCCAGAGGACTTGCTTTGGCTATACCTGGTAGATAGCCAGCGCATTTCAATATATAGTAAAATGAATGATGGTGGTTTCTTTACCATTCCTAACAGCCACCTTTGAAATTTGAGGACAGAGTTATGGACTACCCTCTGTGTGTCAAGCAGCAGAGGAGAGCGAGATGGCTATTTTAGTTTTAACCCTGCAGATGACCCACTTCTTGAAGTGTTTCAGTTGCCGTTACGAGATGCAGTAAGGGCCGGAGCAGCGGTTGCGCATCTGTGCTTGGTCAGGCCTTCACCCAGAGATGGCTCTTTGCCGCTTTCTTTTCTGTGTTCCTCCTTGTATTATAACTTTGAATTGTCTCTCTGTTGTTGCAGTGTGCAGAGGAGTGAATGCCCCATGTTGTGTTAGTGCCTGTCTGCCATGCTGGCCTGTCTGCCAGGACCAGGTGACCTCTCCTTTCAGCTTCTTTCTTACACGCAGATGAACACTGGACTTCAGAAATGTGAGTGACGTTTTGTCTGCAGGATGTGGTTAACTGTTAAATCTGGCTCTGGTACAGCTGTGACATAAACATTTAGGATACAGTGGAAAAACTATTTAATGTTAGAGTCTTTCTTTTGTTATGCCTTCAAGGCATCCATCAATAACAGCTCTGAGAAATCGCTGTGGAGGTTCACGTGTGTGCAGCAAGCTCTCCCCCCTTCCTGGCTATATAAAGGTTAATTTTAACCACAGCAAGATGAAATGCAAGTGAGGTTTCTGTGAGATTCGTGCCTCTTTGCTGCAAACATTTTGTGCTAAAAGTGTGTCAGCTGACTCGTTTTCTTAACACAACTTTTTCCTGACTCTTCTTCACTTCCATTCGTTTAATTACTCGTAGACACCAATAAAAGTTGGATCAGGCTAATGCAAACCTTTTGAGGTCAGCAGCTCTGTTGTTCTACATACCTGGGGCATATACTGCAAATATTAGAGATCTAGCCCAAATTACTAAAGTTCAAAGTTTCCCTCTTCTTTCTGATGTCTCTTTGGTGCCTCTGAAAATATGTCTGCAGAGTACTCTGACAATTCTTTTTTTGATAACTTCAGTCTTTTTTTGATAGTTGTACTAGTATTTTTAAGAAGAACTTAAGCTTGGGAATGTAAGTTTACTGGCTAGAGATTTTGTAAATCGTACTCTGTGTCTCCTCTTTATCACTGCAGTTGCACATTGATTGTTCAGCTGATATTTCAGAAATACCAAGATTTCTGTGAAAGATCTGTGTACTTGGTTCTCAGGGCTGTGACCTGTCTCTTGTATTTGAAATGTGTATTGGGAGATCTCTGTACCCTCAGTTTGCTGATGGACTCGTTGCTCTTCAAAAGCAAGTAATTTACACTGCAGTTATAGCTAAAATTGTTATTATGTTAAGACTCGTGGTGCTACTGAAAATAGGTAAGATAATTTTCCAATTACGGGTGACATGGTTAAGTCCTCCCAGAGGTGAATGACGCTGTTCACGTACACATGTGTGCTCCCCCACAGCACTTGCATAGCACTTTTGCCGACTCCACGGGCTTGGTAATTGTAACGATGCTTTCAGCAATAGTAAAAATCTTTACTCACGAATGGACTTCCTTAGATGGCGTGAAACTGGACGTTCCCCTCCTTTCTCTTTTCCATTTCCAGTTCAAGCTTTGCTGACTGAAACGTGTTTTTTCAAAAGGTAGGCTGTTGTGTCCAGAACATGACTAGGTCCTCGCATCTCGTGAAGTTTCTTTGGTGGATCAGAAAGCTTAGTTCTGAAAGCAAATTGTTGAGGTTCATGTGAGGGTAGCTGTACATAAAACAGGAATTTGCTAATTACACTTTTACGAGGCAGTGTGCTGGTATGTGGGCAGTTTCTTAACCTGATGGTACCTGATGCTGTTTCTGAGAACTGCTTATCCCCACGCTGAAAGCATTGCTGTATCCTGCTTAGTGAGGAGCTTCGGGTACTGCATTTAAAAGAATTTAGGACATAAAGTAGCTGGCAGGCACTGGCTGGCAGTGGTAATGCTCAGCTGTTCCAGTTTGTTCCGATTTATATGGAAAATGAAACTGCTCGTACAGACCTTGCTCACCCCTGCTGCAGATGTGTGTAAGATTAATTGGTGCATTTCTCTCCATACTGTATATGCACAAGTAGTCTAGCCCCTGGCCAAAGGAAAGCTGAGTTAATGAGCATTTTTAATGAATGGTGACTTGTGACTTTTGATGGGGGATTGGAAGTGGGCTTTAATAATAGTGCTGTTGCTTTTATAAAAGGCACAGAACTCCACGTGATAGCCTTTATTCAGACTTACAGTGTTTGTATTAATAATTTTTTAAGTGTAGTTTTCTGGATCAGACTTTTTATTAACACTTAAAAATCTACATTAGCTCAATTATGGTGGGTTTTTTCTTATTCATTTGCAAATAAGAGGCATTCTTCTTAAAGACGGTCTGTGCAGTAGGAGTTTTGTAGATTAATATGCATGTATTTCCCCCCTTAGAAATTGATCACTACAGGACTTCCAATCTCAGTATTTTTCTTTGAATTCCAACCTGCATCACAGGAAAAGCTAGCCCTGAAATTTGTCCTTATGCACACAGGGGATTTCTTGCTGACTCCGTATTGATATTCTCTCTTTCCTCCCAGTGACTCCAGTACAAATCTGAGCAGTCAGTCGGGATACTTGAGGCAAGACTGTTCCGGCATTGTCTGCAGCCGCTGTTGGATGTAGCAGCAGTTCCTGGGAGAAAAAGGGTGATTTTTCATGACAGTGGTGCAAAGTCAAGGTGAAAGGTGCTTCTTGGAGAGCTCTGGGGGTGAGGGACAAAAGAGAGAAGAGCAGGTTGGGACTGAATATGGGGTCATCAGCTAAAATCCGAGTCTTTTCTAGGGGTGAGGGTAGAGAAACCGCTACAGTTGAGATTTTTATGTGGAAGACGGGCACAGCTGTTTTTCGCTTGTCCCGATGCGGATGCTCTCATTAGGGTAGGAATCCTGAAGGCCTGTTTGTGTTTGTTTAATGTTAATAAAAATTTAACCGTAGGCAGTTTTAAAAGCAGGGGGGGTTAAAGCCTTAATGTGAAATGCGCTTAAAAGATGTTACATTAGTGCTGAGGTGAGGCAGAGAAATATATCTCATTTCATGATAAAAATAGCTCCAGCGGTGAGATGCGCACAGGGATGTGACCAGATGAATTGGTTGCCACGGGATTAGCAGGAGTGTGAACTTGCAGCACATCAATTTATTGGAGTAATTGCTCGTATGCACGCTTTACCTTATAGTAAACATGAAATAATTACTTTACAACAAAAATAATCTGCCTTGCATTTACCATTAGGTAACTGTGTAGAGCTCATCCCATTGTTTTCTTAATGTGTCTTCTTCATCTGCCATCCTCCTCATCATTTTATGGCCTGATCCAGAATTCTTGCACTTGTGGTATTCTAATACCAGCATTTTCTTTTGGTCTATTCTAGATGGTTTTCCATTCGCTTAGTAACCAGACCTAATTGCTCTTTGCTGGTTTGTAGGATATTTGTATGGAATATTCAGACTCTTGCTCGCCCTGTAATGCCTTCCTCCTAATTTTTTGCTGCCTTAATTATTCCAGTCATTTAATCCTGCCTGTGGAACTACTAGCAAAGCACATTTTAAGCAGCACCTTGGGGCGCTCAGAAATACATCACCTTGCTCAGGCCTAAGTAGAACATCTGAGATAATCCATAGTAAAAGGAGCATAATCTCAGCTGTACGCAAAACGGGCTCTGTTTGAAACGGTGGTTGGTTTCAGAAGACCCTGTCCAAGGGATTTAAAATACTGTTTGCCATTTGGTAGGATACCAAACTTGATGTTGGTGCATCATTTAAGTTTATGGGGTTATTTTCTCTCTTCAGAGGAGGGAGTTCCTCCACATTCGGGCTTATAGATGTGTTGTAACCAATAGGTGCAGCTTGTTCAAACGTTGATGTTCTAGCTGCTTTCTAAAAGCTTCCATCACAGTTCCCATGTAACAGAAAAATAGATGCTTGGATAAAAGAATATTTAGTGTATCTGTTCGTGTTTATATTTACCACCTAATTTGCTAATATGCCTATAGAAATGTAAACCAGGCTGGGAAATTTTGATGGTAAAGGTGTCTTAAAGTATCTACTTAAATTTTTCATTTGAAAAGAAAAGCTTTATGTGACAATGGCCACAACCGTAACATAAACCGTAATACAGACAGGAGTGGATTCCTTTGTCCGTTGTTGATGGTTCTTCTCTGATTCATGGTGAGTTGCAAGGGTCATTTCTTGGGGAAGAAGCAGAATTTGATGAGCGTGGGCAATGCTAAAAATAAAGGTTGGGAGTTCATGAAGGCCTTGGCTGTTGAGGCAAGGTAGTACTGGCAAACTCTGTTCAGAGGCTCTTCTCTCCGTTAGGAGCATAGCAGCTCACTCAAAAGGACAGACAGAAACCACCTGCCTGCAGCGGCAGGTACCGGGATGTGAACAGAGAGGATGTTCAGGTTGATATCAAATGAGCGTTTCCTTTGATTAAGAGAAAGGGGTGGTATGTGCCGGTGTTTGGACAGCACAGAGAGGTAAGAGTGCAACCGGGGCTGTGGTACGTGCTGTGCTAGAGATGCGAGACAGCCTGCTTGCAAAGCTTTTTATTTCACAGAAGATATTTTTATTATTTCTATAATTATCCTTTCTTTTGGTAGCCATCCTATTTTCCATTTTCTGGCCATTACTTTCTGAAAGGGAGTGCTCTTAGAGCAGTACTGCTCTCCACCTGCGAAGACTGGAAGCTGCAGGGTGCGAAGAGGGAGAGATGGCTGGTGCTCAGACTTGAGCTGTATTCAGGAGCCTTTTTGGAGGCAATTTGTTTAAAAGAATCAGAGGTGAATTTTCATGAGGAAGGGCTGTTTGCCTGCGAGCATCAAGCTCTTTACTGGAGCATTAGATTTCCTTGGGTCAGAGGGCCAGATGTGGGGCTGGGGTGCTCTCGGGCTCTGGAGGAGCTGGTCGACGCGTTTCCCATTCTTTCAGCACAGCAGCAGATGGCATGGGGATGCTGAAAATTTTCGCAAAAAGGATGGGTGTTTTTTTCCAGTAAACTGTTTGTAAGGTGGGGGGGGGGAATCAAGCAAAAGCAAAATCGGATTGTCAAAGCTACAAGCCGTTATTTGAAGATTATAAAATCACTTCTAAAGCAGTAGTCCCATAGGAGTTAAGCAGCAGAGCTGTGGCAGGGGAACGGCCTAACTCTCCGCTTGGAATGCGATTATAGCGAGAGAGGCCCAAGCATTTCCCTAGATTTCGGAAGCTGCTGGAGCAGTTCGAGCTTGTAGGCAAGGTAGGTATCTGGTAAATCAGAGTAAGTGAAACCACAACCCTGTCTCCAGAAGTCTTTTGTCTGTGTCTGGGGAGTGGCATGTTTTTAATCTTGTGGAGTAATCACGTAATTTTGCTGTGTGATATGAGGGTGCTGTCCTTAGCAAGGTGCCACACTGAAAATTCGGCTGAAGAAATAATTGCAAGCCATAAAATAATGCACGTGTAGCCTCCTTCCATTTGCTGAACTTGGACTGACAAGGGCTTCCTAATGGACAAAAAGACACTCAAATTGCTTTCAGATGTCTAGAAAAGAACTCAGATGTAAATGGAGGCTTGAGCTGAAGTGCTTCGGATGGTTCCCACCTCAGCATTACACGGGTTTAATGTTTAATTCATAACTTTCTGATTTCTGAATTACACGGTAAAGATACTGAGAATGGCTTGAAGAGCCATGGGGAGGCAGCCTTAAATTAAGAGAATAGAAACTAACCCACCACCGCAAGCCGTAAGAAATATTTCAAGCTGGAGACAATCCGATGTTTATAGCATGTTACCTGTTTTTGTCCAACTGTAAACATACTCTGATCAAAACACTGGTTTCGTTTTGCTCTCCTGGGCAGGTCTTGCCTTAAGCTGAACTGGGGGTTGTGTTGGTCACCAGGTAATAAAGGGAATGAGGTACCTGGTACACAATCTGCTGGTCTGGGAAGATGAAGTTCTTGCCTCTTGATTCCATGGAGATTTTCTACCCTTGTTGTGCGGTTGTCTTGCCCTGGGGTTGATCCCTTGCTTACCAGAATCGCTATTGACGAATTTCCTTTCTCCACAGGGGACACTACACAGAAAATGAGATCTGCACAGTATCCTACCCCAGCAGAATTGGATGCTTATGCTAAGAAGGTCGCCAACAATCCACTGACTATAAAAATTTTTCCAAACAGTGTCAAGGTTCCCCAGAGGAAACACATACGCCGTACTGTGAACGGACTTGATACTTCGGGCCAGAGGTACAGTCCCTACCCGTCTCAGGCCACCACGAAAACAGGCCTGCTGGCGATAGTCAAATCTCCAGCGAAAGGAATTATCAAAGACTTTGACGGGACACGCACACGTCTGCTGCCGGAAGCGATGATGAATCCCCCTTCCACACCATACGTTGCACCTAGCACTTTAACCCACCCCCAGGCGCTTGCTCGCCAGCAGGCTCTCCAGCATGCACAGACTTTGCCGCACCCCCAGAGTATACCGCAGCCACAGACTTTGCAGCACCCTCAGGGTATACCACAGCCACAAAGCTTACCGCACCCTCAGGGGATACCGCAGCCGCAGACGCTGCCGCACCCTCAGAATATGCAGCAGCCGCAGGGCTTGCAGCATCCTCAGACCATGGCACACCAGACTCTGCAGCACCCCCCGAATCCTTTGCTGCAGCCAGGTTTACATGGAAGCAGAAAGATGCCGGATGCAGATGCGCCGCCGAATGTGACCGTGTCTACCTCAACCATTCCCCTCTCTATGGCTGCCACCCTGCAGCAGAACCAGCCACCGGACCTGAGCAGCATTGTGCACCAGATTAACCAGTTCTGCCAGGCCAGAGCTGGCATTAGCACTACCTCAGTATGTGAGGGACAGATTGCAAACCCCAGCCCTATAAGTCGCAACCTGCTTATCAATGCAAGTACCAGGGTATCTACTCACAATGTCCCTACACCCATGCCTTCCTGTGTAGTAAACCCTGTAGATCATGCTGCTGCTGCTATTCCTTCTGCCTCTGTTAATGTGCCCATGGTGAATATTAACAGGGTGCCGCCCGCGTACCAGAACGAAATCAAATCGGTTGCGTGGAACCAGCACCAGCTTGCACATCTGCAGCAAATGTGTGGGGATGCTGCTGGGCCTGCTGGACTCGCAGGGAAGCACCCTCAGAGAGAGATCGCAGGGCAGAGTTTTCCCGGCAAAACTTCAAACTACCCTCAAGAACTGTGCATGGGCCAGTCGTTCAGCTTGAAGCCCCCCATCGAGAAGCCTACGCCTTCTCCGCCTGTGAATGGGTTGCAGGGACCCTTGCCATATACCAATGGGCACTATTTCCAGCCCATCTGGAATAACATTCTGCCCACGCCCAACAGTGACAGCTCTGGGTCCCAGGACCTCGCCATGCCTTTCCACGGGGGACAGCCGGCAGGAGCGCCGCTAGATTGTGCAGGAGGAACTCATTACAGAGCTGGAGCTGGCCCATCCAGCCAGAATAATGTGATGCAGACCATGGATTACCTAAGCGGGGACTTCCAGCAGTCCTGCTTCAGAGATCAGAGCATGGCCGTGCTGGGAAAAGTCCATCGGCCTCCCATGAACCGAGCACCTGAACCAACCGATAGTCGAAATCTTCATATTCAACACCCAGGGTATAGATAGGCTGCAGTCACTTTCACAGACAAAATTATAGGTTTAGTCTTAATTTTAATTAATAAGCAAGGCATTTTTAACTTGCAAACTTGTGTGATCATTATAGTACCCATTGGAAGAAGACATACTGTATATTTAAAAGCTTTGCCTACATGTTATCTATCTCCTTTATGCATCAAATATTTAACATGCCTTTTGTTTCAAAGAATTTCATTACACTACTTCACGCCACAGCTGTTTCCTCACCGCAGAATCCCCTTTGTGCAGCTTTTGCCTTCTGCTTAGTAGCTACTTGCTGGACTGATGTTGAGTTGCTGCAGGGTTTCGCAGTTGCATCTGTTCGCCAGCTCCGTCAAGAGCGAGGTAGCGTAGCTGCTTAAATTTCCATCTCAATTTCCTCTGAAGATTAAGAGCAACAGAATTTGTCAGGAAGCAGGGCTTATTTTCAACTCCAAAGCCCATTTCATTAATGCATTAAACATTGACCATTTGCACTGTCTAGAGGCCTATTTAATTGAAAAAGAAGCCTACATTTGAAAAGAGCTAGTAGGGTATGTATTTAGGCATTAATATAGGAAGAAGCTTTTCAGCTGTTTCTTGCCGAGACGCCCACATTTATCGTTTAGACTTTGTCCAAAGTCAAAAGTCTCTGGCAGATTTTTCTGACACTTTTTTTTTTGCAGACAGGGTATGGAGGAGGGGGAAATGGCGGTTTTAGGACGTAGGCAGCGTAGCTGCTGTAGGTAGCTGCCTTTTTTTCTGCATTGCGTTTCCCTCCTCCGCTCCCCTTTCGCCAGCGTAAGAGCTAACTTTGTATGAACCCCTCGCTGCTAGGAGTCTGGCTGTCCTGACGTGAAGGGAATCCAGACCCACTGACAACTCCAAAAAGGGTTCAGTCGCTTCTCCGGTAGCTAGAATTAATTTCAGGACGAGGAGACGTAACTTGAGCTCGTCTCCGGTGCAATGAGCAGTGCGCGCGGGGCGGCGTGGCACGGTCCCGTCGCGGCAGCAGTACCGACGGGTCGGGAGAGGGTTGGTCTCAAGTGAAGCTCTGCTCACGAGCCACTGTGGGACCGCTGGTCCTCTCCATCCAAACGCCACGGCAGATTTAATGGAACAATTCTCCTCTCTGGGAATTAGCGAAGCTATTTATAACATCCCTTTTTCCCAGGGTCTCGGTGCCTAACTCCTTCTGTTCCTTTCCCACGTCGCTTCCAGCAGCTAGTCGAGTCAGTGACCGTAGGACACTAACTATTGGGTAACCTCAGCGTCTTGTTCTCTCCTCAGTGTACCAAAACACACCTTTCCTTTCTAACAGCCGAATTTGTTGTAAGTAGAAAATTTCTCATCTCTGTTAATGAGACTAATACTTGAACATAATGATCACAATCAAGTTTGGAAATTAAAAAAAAAAAAAAAATTAAAAAAAATAAATGCATTGATTCTTTATATGTACACTGGCTAAAAATATTGCTCTACACTGTAACTTTTAAGTGTAATATTTCTGTATGAATGTCGCCTGGTAGTGTGGGTTTGAGTAGCATTGTGTATGGGTGAACCCACTGGCCTCTGCCATCCACTGGCCTCCCTCACAGCCCTTTGAAAAACAAAGCCTTAAGTATTTGCTCCTTGAACTTTCCTTAACGAGCATGGTTTAAAATCTTAAGACATCATACAAAATTGAAAAAACAAAAAAAATAACAAGTTTTGAAGTGACGTCATAGTTGGCTAGAGATTCTTAAAAGTTTTTCGTAAATGGAAAAATTAGAAAACATTTATTTGTATTTTTTTAATTTAGACGTGTAGTCCTGGGCTGTAACAAATATTTAGGTTTCAAAGCTTAGCAGAGTACGTTTTCTGACTCCTTGCGTAAGTTAGTACACTTATATCATGTCATTATTTAAATTCTTTTAAGTGTACTATAAACCGTTCTTTAGTGGTAACTCTTTAGCAAAGTTAAGCAATTTGACTAAAGACGGATTAAATTATGTGTTGGCTTGTGTTGCCTTATATTTAAAAAGGAAAAATTGCCTGATTGTGTTATGCCAAATGATAGCAACATGAAGTCCTAATTTATTGTTTATAATCGTATTCCTGCAGTCTTTGTGAAAACTGGTAAATATACATCTATGAAAGAACTAAAACCCTGAGGCTTTTCATGCAATATTTTTCTGAATACACTCTATTGGAAGCCAAGGTTCGAGGCTGAAGCTGCTTCCCTTACAGTCTCCCCGTCGTCTTCCCCGTCCTACTCCCCAAAATCGATCTAGGGCTGTGCTATGACTTTAACCTTTCCTGCCGAGTTAGTTACTGTAAGGTGTTCTGCTACCTGAATACATACCTTTTTACTAAATAAAATATTGGCATCTCCTCTGTTCCGTAGCCTGCTACAAATCTCAACCCAGACTGTTATTAAAAGCTGATATTTTCCTCCTGCTCTTCTCCCAAGAGAGAGACTGAGTCAGGTCCCGTGGTGCGCTGTTTGTGGAAGTGGTTTCGATGGCGGGGAGGTGTTTGCGTTAGCGATGGCAGCACGCGGTGAGTTGTTGGGGATGGTTCTGCGCGGGCAGACGCAGGTAGAGCCACGACCTCTGAGACTTTGCCCCGGTACGGCAGGACCGGGAAGCAAAAATACTCCCGAGACACATCCAGGTGGGACGTTGCTTGAAAAACAGGGATCGTTTTACTATTAAAATACACTGAAATATTTCCTCTTGTTGTAGGAGTGAGATTTGTCTTTAAACCAACCCTTTTCACTTCTGCTGCAGCCTGGTGCTGGTGGGCTCTCCTTCCTTCTCCGTCCCCACTACCTCTTCTCTAAAGAGAAACACAGGGCCTGACCTGCCTCGCTCCCGGGTACCGCCTGTGAGAGCAAACACCGAATACGCTGCGCAGGCGCCCGGCGACATGCGGCCGTGGCCCTGTCGCTCACCGGGGCGACGAGGGGAAGAGCAGCCAGCGAGCCGGAGGCCGGTGGTCCGGTGTGTGGTGGGAGCTGTGCTCTCCTTGAAATGTTTGTCCACGCGCAGTTTTATTGCGTGCTCTGCCCAGTGCAAAAATAAGATTAACCTGACGGCCAGGGACGCACCTTCGCCCTGGGCTGTCCCCAGCGCCCCGAGGCAGATCGCCGCTTGCCTTTGGGGTTCACACCGCTGCTCCCCTCACTGGCTCAGCTTCCCTTTCTGTCTGTCTCTGCGTCTGTGAGTCAGTGGCTTCCTGACCTCTGGCTCAGGCGCAAGGCTTCTGGTCCCCTGGTGGATCCTGGGCACTTGGCAGGTGACAGCTCTGCTCCTTGAGGAAAGAGTAAGGTATTATCAGATCTTTTCCTGAACTATTTACGCTGCCTCATCAGCACCGAAATCTGTCCCCTTTGCTGTGCCACACTCATTTAGCAGAATATCGTTAATTCTAATGGTTCCTGGCGCCTCCCTCGCCAGCCGGAGGTGGACATCGGGTAGATCCTAGGAGGGCTAAACATGAAAGTGGTGTAAACCCTTCCACGAGGAAGCTTCCATCTCTGACGTGTCTTGTCTTTCGAGCAGAAGCTTTGAAGCTGTTAAATCACGAGCCCCATTTGTTACAGCCCAAAGTTAACATTTTATAAGACACTTGTGAATTTTCTTTAAGCTTCCGATGTGAAAGATGTCTCCGTGGGACTCGGCCACTCCCGTAGAAACCAAACAGAAATGTTTGCTGGGGCTGACTGGGGAGAGAACTGGGAATTGCTGCTGTATTTCATTAAACCACAGACTGATTATAAACGCTGCTGCTTATTTGCTACGGGTATGAACTAGAAATTTTTTTTTTTAATTTTTTTTTTTTTGTCTGCAGGAAAAATAAAAAGCAAAACAAAAAGAGAGACCTGGTCCCTCTGCCCCTTCTGCTGGTTTTATGCAGTGCGAGTGCGTGGGGCTTGCGTGGCCGTGGTCTGCAGCACAGGGTGGGTGCGTGTCCCAAACGGAATTTGGGGAAGGGTCTCCGTGGGTTTCTGGGGTACAACTGCGTCGGGCACAGCCTGGCTGCCCTTCTCCAATAACAGCGCCAAAAAGGTTTGGGAAAACAGAAGAGAGACAAAATCTCCGAGCTGGAAAGGTGCTGATATAATTATTCAAAAGGGGAGGAGGAGGCGAGGAGGTGGTTTAAGCCCTGTCAAGGTGAACTCGGAAAGATTTTTGACAAAGTCTGTGAGGGTCAGGGCTGTCCCGCGCCCTACAGCTCTGCTGTCTCTGCCTGGGAGGGAGAAGCCTCGGGGAGATGTAGGGCTGCTCCAAGAGCTGGACCTAGAACCTACTGCCCCTTCAAAGTGCTGGCCTAACAGTGTGGGTAATCAACTCGGAGTTTTCCTTATTAATATAATACTAAGTACAAAATTTTAAAAAGGATTCGTAACATTTGTAGACCCCTTCGGGAAGATAAGAGCCGTGAGGGTTTTCTCCCCTTCCCAGTGATCATACATCTAATTTAACCTGCGTGCTTTCATCTCTAAGAACGTCACAACACCACAAACCCCATCTCCTCCGCTTGCTGCAAACACCTGAGTGTCAGAGTCCCTCTGATGGCCAACTAATACCTTTCACACTGTTTCATGTTCCCCAGATACTAAGAAACGTGTTCAGTTCCCGCATGCTTTTCCAGGAATTTGGGCTAAACCAGGCGGCTTAGCCCCGCTAAGCTCAGCTGGGAAGAGCGCTGTTTGCCCTCGGGCACTGCCGCATCCCCGCTCCAGCATCCAGAAAAGCCGTGCGGAGAGCAGCCACTCCGCTCCGTCCATCCGCCCTGGGGAGACGCAGCTTCGGGATCCTCCTCTCCTTTGACTCGGCATTGCTGGAGCTCCTTTGGTATCTGGTGTCTTCATCTGTCTCCCCCCAACAGGAGGAATCCCTTCTGCAAAACCTCTTCAGGAGACTTTTACATCCTCTTTCCCCCAGTTAGACCTGTTTACCGGAGTGAAGATCTGGTGCGATAATGAGCCAGTGGGGACTTCGGCGTGAGCAGCTGCTGCCTCCACCGAGGAGTTACCTGCAGCCACAGCTAAGCCGAAGGCTCCTGGCAGATGGCAGAGTAAGATCCAGCCCTTTAAAACTTCTCCTTTAGGGCCAAATAAGGGGTTTCTTCCAAAGATTTAATTGCTGTGTTTGCTCTTTTTCTTCTACGCTGAGCTCACCGTACCCTGGTAGATGGCGGGAGGATGCAAACGTTGAGTTTCACCCAACGATGCGCTGAGATGTTCTCTGCTGAAAATCGCTGTCTCGTGAGGGACGCCGTTTGGAGAGGAGCACCTGCTGCAGATGCTGCAAAAAAAAAATCAGAGCTGAAAAAAATTCCTGCTCCATTTGGCGGGGGGGGTCCTGGAGGGTCCCATGGGGGTGGAGGAGCCAAAGGAGAGGGGCACATTGAAGTCAGCTCCTCAGGTCTTCAAGGCGGGGAGGTCCTGTTGGACATCCTCTAGCAACAGCCGCCTTTCGGATGCTCTTCCCGTGCTCAACGAGGCCAAATTGCAATGAAATTACTGGAGTATTTTATCTAATTAGTTTTAAGTTAATTTCAAGGCAATCGGGTACAAACCATTAATTCAGCCGGGCTGGCAGCGAGCCTGAGAGATGCGCTGGACCCGGAGTGGGGACGTCACACCGGGATTTCAATGGTCCCACTGTAAAACCCTCTTCTTCGCCCCCTCGAACCCCTCCGTCCTGGGGAGGCAAAGGGCTGGGGTGGGCGGGGAACCTGGACGGGTCTTTAATAAAGGATGTGAAGAGCAAATTTGTCTTGCGTTTTTGTCCTGATGAACTATTAACGTCTGGTTTCGCCGTCTTGGCTTAAGAAGCGTCGATGATGGGCACAAATCGGGGCTTTACTGATGCGGTTTTGCCAAAAATTCTCCCAGTCTGCAGCCCAAAGGTTTTGTAAGGTGTTCGAAGGCTGCGGTGGTTGGGTAGATAATCATAGAATCATAGAATGGTTTAGGTTGGAAAGGACCTTGAAGATCATTGAGTTCCAACCACCCTGCCATAGGCAGGGACACCTCCCACTAGACCAGGTTGCCCAAGGCCACGTCCAGCCTGGCTTTGAACACCTCCAGGGATGGGGCCTCAACAGCCTCTCTGGGCATCTCCCATGTGGTTGAGGTCTTCAACAAGCCAAGGTCTGGCCTCTGCCTGCCAGACGGGGGCTTCCTCCATTTATAGGGCATTTAATAACGCTTTCATCTCTGGTTTGAGTCCCCTGTGGAACACGTGGGCAGTGTCCATGCCGGCAGTGTCCACGCCGCGCTGCCCCGACGGAGCCAGGGAAAAGCTGGCAGGTTCTGGGCTTTTAGAATAAATCTTCAAACCAACAAGTTTCCGGGAAGTTTATTTTTAAACTCAATATTTGAGGCTAAATTTAGTAGCAAATCGATTATAGGGTTTTTTTCTCCCTCCCTCTCCTCCGTGAATATTAAGAGCGTCACCTCCAGCTTCACCGCCCGGGTCTTGTGGGGTGGGGGGGATTTGCTCCCCCGTTTTACACGAACACGTGAAGGTTAAGAGGTGCTTGAGGATCCGGCTGACATTTCCAGCCAGGCACCGCGCGGAGACGTGCGCGCCGCGGCTCCGGTGGCAAAGTGCCGGGGTAAATGGAGGTGGTGTGCGGTGCTCATCGGCACTGGGACCTACTGGAGAGCGGCACCTGATGGCAAATTTCACATTTGTGGTTGGAGAGGGGAAAAGAAAAAGGAAGAAAAGAAAAAAAACACCCCAAGCAGGGAAAGCAGAGGGCTCTACATGGTGAAGGATGCGGCACGGCAGGGTCACCGTCCCCGGCTCCACGGGTTTGTTTTCCCTCGCGGCTTCCTGGCGCTGGGTTTTTTGATGAGCACAGTCGGGAGCTGCCGCATAGACCTTCCCCAGTGTTGCTTCACCCCAACAGCCAAAGCTTTTAGTTCTTAAATAATCTATAGGGGAGGGGGTTTTGTTGTGTTTTTTTTTGGTATTGTTTTGTTTTTTTAAGGTAACTGGTGTGCACGAAGAGGCTGACACACACCCACACACCCACACACCCACCCCACCGCCCCGCTGTAGGGCCTGGCTCTGGGAGCAGGACAGGTCCTATACAGTCTTTGTGTGTGTATGCACATACATATATAAATAAAATGTAATAATAAATATTAANAGCGAACGGCGCGGGGGGGGGTTTGCGGGACCCCTCCCGGGGTGAGACACACACACACCCACACACACCCGTCCGGTGCGGGAGCGGCCCCGCACACACCGCGCGGCGGCGCCACCGATCCGAGCACCGGCAGCGGCAGCGGCAGCGGGCTCCGGTACGGCCGGGGGTGGCGGCGGGCAGCAGCATGGGCTGGCACCGGGCACCGGTATAGGGCGAGCAGTGGGTACCAGTATGGGCAAGAACTGGGTGTCAGTTGCGGCTGGCATTTGGCACCAGTACGGGCTGGCACTGGGCACCAGTATGGGCAAGAACTGGGCACCAGTATGGCTGGCACTGGGCACCAGTATGGGCAAGAACTGGGCATCAATAGGGGTTTGCATTGGGCACCAGTATGGGCAAGAACTGGGCACCAGTACAGGCTGGCACTGCGCACCAATATGAGCTGGCATTGGGCACCAGTATAGAGCTGGCACTGGGCACCAGTACAGGCTGATACTGGGCACCAGAATTGGTTGTTATCAGTCACCAGTTTGGGCAGGCACTGGGCACCAGTACGGGCTGTGCATTTTGCTCCAGCATACAGTTAGGGTCAAGCAACAGTATGGGCTTACACTGGGCAGCGGTACGAGCTAGTACTGGGCACCAGTATGGGCAAGGACTGGGCGTCAGTAGGGGCTGGCACTGGACACCAGTTATAAGGCTGGCACTGGTATGGGGTGGCACTGGATGCCAGTATGGACACCAGTACAGGCTGGCACTGGGTATCAGGCACCAGTATGGACTTGCATTTGTCTCCAGTGTAGAAGTGGCACTGGGCACCAGTGTGGGCGAGAACTGGGCATCGGTTGGGGCTGGCACTGGGCCCCAGTTTGGGCAGGCGGCTCTCCCCATTCCCCAGGGCCCACTGGTGCCCGCAGGGTCCCGCGGTGCCCCCCCCAGCCCAGGGGCTGTGCCACCACCCCGGGCGGCGACAGACCACNGGGGTGCGGGGTGGGGGGGGGGGGGGGGACAACAGCCCCCCCGGGGCGCCTTTGGTCCCCCCCCCCCCCCCCCCCCAAGCCTCCGGGGTGCAGCTAATTAGGGGCTAATTGTGTTAAGCCGGGGCAGCACTAATGCAATTGTGGGATTAGCCTGCAGAGACGGCGACACCCCCCAAGCCCCCCCCATCGCTGCCAGGGTGATTTAGGGGGGGGACAACGACACAGCTGAGGCCTGATCCAGCCGAGCCCCCCAAAAACTGCCTCAGTGCCCCCCACACCTTGTCTGCTCTGAATCTCTGCCTCCCCCCGGGGCTGTAATTACTTACAGAGCTAATGAGGGGCTGGTGGAGGAGGGGGTGGCTGGAGGACAACAGCACCCCAGGGCTGGTGAGACCCCCCCAGCCCCCAGCACAGCCCCTCTGCCGCCGATTACCGAATTAACCGGCTCCATCTGAGCCCGTCTGCTGCCGGGNCAAAAAAAAACCCACAAAAAAAGGCAGGGAGGGGGCAGCGGGCCCCGGCCCGGGGTAATAAATAACAACTGTGCTCCCGCGGGGCGGGGGGGGGCACCAGCTTACAAAATATGGCTCTGGGCAGTGGGGTCCTGTGGGGTCCCCAGCGAGGCTGGCGGGGGTTGCCAGGCCCCACCCCGCACCGGTGAGGGGCTTGGGGGGGCCCAGCCCCCCGGCACCCCCAGGCACCTGAGAAGGGGCTGCCCTTGGGGGGGGGGGCAGCCGGGGCTGCAGGGGGGGGCCCAGCCCCGGGAGGGATGTGGGGGAGCAGCCCCAGCCCCTGCCTACTTGAGAGCCACCGGCTGCAGTCACGGCGGTGTCCCCAAGGCGGGGGCACTGGCTGCAGGCAGGGGCTCAGCACCATCGGGGGCACCCCTGGATGGGTGCCCGGCTCACGTCCTGTCCCCCCCGGGGGTACCGGGGCTCAGGCCAGGATCTTCTGAGGGATCTCCACCGAGGCTTTGATGAAGATGGCGTTGTCCCGCACGTAGTTCCGCTTCTTGATGTCCTCATGGGAGATGAACTTGGGGTAGCCGAAGCCCAGGGTGCTCTCATCCAGGGAGCTGCGCGAGGCTCCCGGCTTCTGGAAGTTTTTCCAGTTGGGATCAGGGTGGAAGGTCTCGGTGATGTGCTGGGGCTTGGAGAGCGAAGGGTCGCTCTGGTCCAGCAAGGAGAAGGTGACACGGTAGGAGAAGGGCCACTCCAGCAGGTTGTCATACTCGCCCGGCAGCACGCGGATGTAGACGGAGAGGTGGCTGCTCTCCCCGCTCCCATTGCCGTTGAGGAAAGCCGAGACCTGGAGCTTGTAGCCATACTTGTGGGTGTAGAAAGGGGGGCTGAAGAACTCGTAGTTGCTGCGGGCTTTGGCCTCCTGCAGCTTGCGGGCGTAGTCGGCGATCTTCCAGATGAGGGTCCCGTCGCTGCTCACCGACAGCTCCTCCACGTCCCGCCGCAGCTCCAGGATCTCCTGCCGCTGCCGGCTCACCAGGGCGCACACCATGCCCAGGTGTGCCTTGGTGCTCTCCTCCAGGTGCCGGCCCATGGCCAGCTTGGGGCACTGCAGGGACAATAGGACCATCAGCCGGGGTGATGCTGGGGGCGTGGGACAGTAGGGGGACACAAGGTGGGAGAGGACAGGAGAAGGATGCTGTGGAGATGTCATGGAGATGTCATTGGAGCATGGGGGTACTGGAGGAGGACGGCACAGGGATGCCATGGGGACACAGGGACACCTGGTTGAGATGGTGTGAGGACACTTGGGTGGCAAAGCGATACAGGGGTGAGGCGGGACAAGGACGGGGACACCATGGTGCCACATGGATGGGACAGAGCAGAACAGGGACACCACAAGGGATGGGTCAGATGGCAGGGCAGAGGTGTGGGGATGCTGTGGGGCACAGGCACGCCATGGTTGCAATGGCACAAGGATGCCAGGGTGGGATGAGGACAGGGACACCAGTACAGGGACAGGGACACACTCACCCGGTGCTTGCAGCCGGCGTCCTTGAAGGGGCACAGCAGCATGGCAGTGTTGCAGCTCTCCTTGAGGTGGGTGGGCACATCCTCCCGGGCGATGCTGGGCGTCCCGCACTGGTTGGGGCAGGGCACAGGGTACCGGGGACACTGGTACTGGTGGTTCTGGGGACAGAGAGTGTCTGTCAGCCTGGGCCGGGAGCTGGTGGGACGAGGGGTCCCCATGGGCCCCATCTCACCTGGATGGTGTCAAAGACGAACTCCTTGGCGCAGTAGGTGCAGGGCTGGGTACGCTTGGGGCACTCGGCCAGAGTGTGCTGGGACAGCAGGCGCCGCATCATGCGGGCCCCACACTTGTTCTCACAGTACACGCTCTCCTGGGGACACGTGCCCTGGTGGCCCTGGGGACCGCGACAGCATCGTCACCCTCCAGCTGCCCACACGGGCCACCCCTGCCAGGGATGGGGCCATATGGTGCCCCCCATGGCCAGGCTGTGGCCCCCATAGTGTCCACCGCCCAGGTTCTGTCCCTGGGTTGTGCTCTCCCCCATAGTGTCATGTACTGTCCCCAGGCTGTGTCCCCCATGGTGTCCCCCATTCAGGCTGTCCCCATGGCCAGGCTGCATCCCCATGGTGTCCTCCATCCAGGCTCTGTTCCCATGGCCAGGCTGCGTCCCCATGGTGTCCTCCATCCAGGCTGTCCCCATGGCCATGCTGTCCCCATGGCCATGCTGTCCCCCATCCAGGCTCTGTCCCCATANGTCATGTACTGTCCCCAGGCTGTGTCCCCCATGGTGTCCCCCATTCAGGCTGTCCCCATGGCCAGGCTGCATCCCCATGGTGTCCTCCATCCAGGCTCTGTTCCCATGGCCAGGCTGCGTCCCCATGGTGTCCTCCATCCAGGCTGTCCCCATGGCCATGCTGTCCCCCATGGTGTCCCCCATCCAGGCTCTGTCCCCATGGCCAGGCTGCGTCCCCATGATGCCCTGCAGCCCATGTAGGTCCCCACACTGCACCCCACATCACACCCAACCTGGCTACACCCCCCACGACACCCGCAGCCAGGCCATGTCCCCCATGACACCCCACGGTGTCCCCCACCACGGCCATGACCCCTGGCAGCGTGCCCCCCACCCCATGCCCCTGTTGCCCACCTCGAAGGCCTCCCCCGTGAAGTCGCTGGCGCAGAACTCGCACTTGACCCGGCGCTTGGGGCAGCCGTGCTGGACGTGCTCGGGCAGGTCGCGGCGGCTCAGCTTGGCGCTGCACCGGTTGGGGCAGGGGATGACGTTGAAGCCGCAGGTGCCGAGATGGGCCTGGGGGGGGGGGCACAGAGACAGTGAGGGGCAGCCGTGGGGTACAGCCTTGCCCTCCTCCCCTCCCCCCCATCCTGCCGGACCCTACCTGGAGGTGCTTGATGAGCCCGGTCCAGCGGCAGCCCTCCTCGCTGTGGATGCAGCGGATGGCCAAACTCAGCACCTGCGCCTCCAGCTCCGGGTCGGGGTAGATCTGGGGAGGCGGCACCGGGATGCCCATCAGCATCCCACACCGAGCTGCGGGGGCGCAGGGACCCCCCACCCCAGCCTGGCCGGGAGCCGCAGGCACGTTGCCCGGGGCTGGATCCCCCCCGCCGGCACACGAACAAGCGCCCTTTGTCGGGAGCGGGTTTCCGTTCCCCAGCCCGGCGGCACAAAGGGCTCTTGCTTCCGCACGGGCGCCCGTGCCAGGCCGGCGCGGCTGTGCCAGGCGGGTGTGCGGAGCGCGGGGCCGGTCCCTTGGCGGGGGGGCACAAGTGACGGGGACGTCCCCTCGGAGCGGGGTACCCCATCCACGTGCCGCGCTCACCTTGGCATAGTCCAGGGGCAGCTGGTCCTCCGGGCACTTGAAGACGCCTTCGCTGCAAGACACAGAGAGGGGTCAGGACCACTCGGGGCCAGGGAATGACGTGTCATGACACAGCCATGATGTCCCACGGGGTCCCCCCCCATCCCACCCCAGGGCATCAGTGCTGTCCCTTTGCCGCCAAGTGCTCACCCCGCGCCAAATCCACCCGTGGCCCTTTGGGAACTGCAGCTCTAATCCCGCTCCATCTGTCTGAGCTGGGAAATGCCCCCGCCAGACACCCCCCGGGCAGCCCTCCCCTCCCCCCCCCAGCCCGAGCCCGGCACGGCGGCCACGGTCCCTGGGGGCCTGGGCCAGCCGCCATGAGCGTGGCACCATCTGGAGCCCCGGCAGCCCCCTCGCCCAGCCCGGTCCCTCGGGATTAAGGCAGGGTGCCGGCGGCTGGCCGGGAGCGGTGCTGGCAGGGGCCACGGGCACCCACAGCCCCAGGTGCTCTGGCCAAGGGGGGGGGTGTGGGGGGGCCAACAGCTGGACACCAGATGTGCAGCCCGGATGCACAACCCTGGGGGCTCCCGCTGCACAGGAAATGGCCCCACCAGCCACTGCGGTGAGCCAGGACAGGGGACAAGCAGCCACCCTAGAGGGGGCCCCATCCTGCTGGACCCCCAGGATGGGGTCCTCCTCCTGAGACCCGTCCCCGAGGTGGGAATGGTCCCACTCAGCCCTGACCTGTAGAGGGGCAGTGTGGGGTGGAGGGATGAGGATGGAGCCAAACGGGCAGCCCAGTCTGTGACACGGCTGGCCAGGAGCTACCGTCACCCCTGGCCCCCACAACACTGTGCCTGGGGACAGATGAGGGTGGCACCCGATATGCCATCGCCGATGAACATTGGGGTGAGAGGCTGTGGGTGCTGCCCGCAGGGACACACCGCAGGGACATGCAGGGACCCCAGGGCTCTGGCATCCCTGAGGTGGCTCTGGACGAGGCCACCAGGTCACCCTGCCCGCGCACAGCCCCTGCACGTCTAATCACTGCACGCCCTTGGCAGGCACCGGCGCAGCTTCGACCGGGGCTGCCAAGCGGATGCGAGACGGCGCGACGGAGCCAGCAGTGCCACCCGGCGTGTGCTGGCTTGGGATGCCCCGGCACAGCACGGTGACGTCCCCTGTAGCCACCACGCCTGTGCTGGGGTGCCAAGGGACCCCCGGGAAAAACCAGCCCAGTACTGTGGGGTGCGAGCCCGCAGGGCACAGCCGTATCCAGCCCTGCCACGTGCCCAATCCATTTGCCACGGGTGTTTGCGTGGGAGTCACCAGGCACCCGCTGAGATAAGGCTGCTCCCGGACGGGGCTGGGCACCCAGCCCTTTCCGGGGAGCCCACGGCTGGCATCGCCCCACGGTTGGCATCACCCCACGGCTGGCATTGCCCCACGGCTGGCATCACCCTGCCACCTTTCCGGGGGGCAGCCGGCCCTGCCTGCACCCCGTGCACGGTGTCGGGGTGCCGGGGCTGGCAGGGACGCGGGACGATGACCCAAAGGCAGCGCGTAATCCCCGACAAAGCCTCCCCATTCCTCACGCTCGGCCGGGCAGGGAATGTGCTGAGGCAGCGCCCGGGGGGGACCGTCCTTGCCTCTGACCTTCGCGGCGTGTCGGGGCGCAGCGAGGTGATGGGGCGGGGGACCCCCCGGCACCCCGGGGTGATGGGGCAGGGGACACCCTGGCACCCACCCCGGCACTGGATGGCACAACCCATGAGATCCCCAAACCTGATCCGGTGCAAACGTGGCGAGGGGCTCGGCGTTGGGGAGGAATGGGGGCGGACGGGGACCCCCTGCTGTCCGGCCGTCCCGGTAGAGCCGAGGTGCCCGCGGGGCGACTGCGGGAGGGGAGCGGAGGCGCTGCCTGGCACGGTCCCCGGGGAACGCCCGGTTTCGCAGAAACCAGCCGGTGGCGGCCGTGCCCGCGGGGCCCCCGGCCCGGGCAAAGGTCTCCTCGGCGGGGCGAGGCGCAGCCGGAGGCGGCGGCGGAAACCGGGGCCCCGGGGGGGTGGGGGGTGGCGCTTGGAACCGCCGCCCGCCCGCCCCGGTAGGGGTGTGGGGGGGGCACGGATATCCCCTCCGCCGTACCACCGTGAGACCCCCCGACCCCGCACTAGGCACGGTGGCCAAAAACCGGGCAGCACCGGCTCCGGTATGTGCCCCGCGGGCAGCCCCGTCGGGTACCGGTAGCTGGGCCGGGGCTGCCAAAACGCGGGGGGTGGGGGGGAAGGGTCCCGTCCCCTCGGTCCCACCGAGCACCCACGGCCCGGTCGCGCTCACCCGTGGGCACGGGGGTGGCCGGACCCCCGTTTCCCCCCACCCGGTCGTTTCTTCCGGCGGGGCCGGGGCAGGAAGGGGTTAAGTACAAATCTTTGTAAGCGCTCGAAACTCGCCGCTCCGGGCTTCAGCCGGCCCTCCTCTTCCTCCTCCTCCTCCTCACCGAGAGGGGCCACGGGCCGCTGCGCCCCGCGGGGCGGCTGTCACGGGCTGGGCGAGCCCCGCACCCCCTCCCCGGTCCGGGGCACCCCCGGGGACACCCCGCTCTCCCCGGCCCGGGGCACNCCGGGGCGGGGGGTGACGGGGGGTGGCTCCATAGGGGAAGGGGTACGCGGCGTGTCGCCATGACGGGGCGGCCGTGGCCTCACGTCGGGGCTCACCTGAGGAACTCCTGCAGGCAGGTGTCGCAGAAGCGGTGGCCGCAGGTGGAGACGCGGACGGGCTCCCGCATGGGCTTCCCGCAGAGCGGGCACAGCACCCGCCGCCGGGGCCGCTCCAGCAGCTTGTAGTCGTAGCCCGGCATCCCGCCGCCCCGCTCGCCCTCCTCCGCTCCCCGCTCGCCTCCTCCGCGCTCCGCGCCCGGCTCCGCCCGGGGGCCGGACGGGGCGGTGGAACCGGCCTGACACCGCCCCGCACCCGGGGGACGGGCACCGGCACCGCCTCCCGACAGGCTCCGCCTCCCCGCCCCGCTGCCACCGGGCCGGGGCGACCCCGACACCCCGGGGGCTCGGGGGGCAGCGCCTCTGGCACGGCCACCCCGGGGAGGGGTTGGGACCCTCTGCACTGGGGACAGCCACCCCGGGGGTCTGGGGAGCATCACATCGGGCACAGCCACCCTGGGGAGGTTTGGGGAGCATCACATCGGGCACAGCTACCCCCGGTGTGTTTGGGACCCTCCGCACCGGGGACAGCCATCCCGCGGGTCTGGGGAGCATCACATCGGGCACAGCCACCCAGGGGGGCTTTGGGACCCTCCACACCAGGGACAGCCACCCCAGGGGTTTGGGGAGCATCACATCAGGCACAGCCACCCCGGGGGCTCGCACACAACCTGCAGACACCCCCCCCTTGCCCAGCCACAGCCTCCCCTGGCCCAGGGCTGGNGGGGCTTTGGGACCCTCCACACCAGGGACAGCCACCCCAGGGGTTTGGGGAGCATCACATCGGGCACAGCCACCCCAGGGGCTCGCACACAACTTGCAGACCCCCCCCTTGCCCACCCACAGCCTCCCCTGGCCCAGGGCTGGGCTCTGTCTCTGGGGTGGGGGCACGCAGCGCGCTGTCCTTGCTGACCCTGTGTCCCCTCCTCGGCAGCGGGGTGTCCCAGGGGGTACCACACTCCCACACGTGAGGCCTGGGGGGGGCTGGCTCCCATACCTGCTCCTGCCACACAGAGGGACCCGTGTCCCAGCCACCACCCACGGCAGGGTCTGGGCCGGGCAATGGTGGAGTGGGACATGGAGGGTCTGCCATGACCCCCCCCTCATGCTGCAGGCAGAGGGGGACTGCGCTCCCGTGGCTTCAACTTGTTCTGCACTCATGCCGCCAACAGCAGCCCTCCAGCCCGTGGTTTCTAACCTCCTAACAGGGGCTTGGAGGAGGGAGAATAAAAGAAAAAAAAAAAACACCAAAACCCTGTCTGGCTCCAGCCCCCACTTCACTCTTTCAGAAACCGGAGCAGCATATGGGAGTATTTGCCCCTTTCCCTAGAGATGGAGACGAGCAGATGACAGGCTGCGAGCATGTGTTAGTCCCACCAACGCACGCTCCAGCCAGCTTCCCATTAAGGGCGGCAGTTGCTCCAGACCCAAATGTTAGCAGTTTTCAATTAGCAAATGGCAGAGGAGAGGGATTCCTGGGGGACACGCTAAGCAAGTCAAGCTCTATCACTTGTCACTCAAGGAGCTCACGTTACTCTTCTCCCCGAGAGGCTCTGCTTAAAATAAAATCCTCCAGCAGCCCGAGGGGGAAAAAGGCAGGCAGCATGCCCGCTCTCGCTGCCGGAGCCGCCAAGAAGGGGATGGGTGGCTGATTTCTGGGGTTACCCTGAGGGATAACAGGTTACCCTACCACAGCCTGAGCTGTAACAGGGCTTTAGCTCCTGACACCCAAATAGCGGGGAAGCTTGTACCGGCGTATGTCGAGCGTGAACAGCCACCGCGGGGTCTTTTCCGAGGGACGTGACCAGCCGGCAGCCTGCTCGGCCGGCGGAGAGCAGCGAGCTAAACTTTAACCAGCTCCCAGAGAGGCTGGAAACACAAAGCGTAAAATCAAATGACAGTGGGCAACCGTACAGAGAGCAGTGGGGTCCACCGGGCACCTCCGAGCTGTCATGGGGGTGACAGCCTGGGGTTGCGATGCTCCTGGCGGGGTTTGCTCAGAGCTGTGACAGCCCCCCCAGGGCAGGATCTACAAGAAGCCCCCGCTGTCCGTCTGGTTCTGCCGCTAAGTCGCAGCATGCCCCGGAGCCAGGCTCGCCTCCCAACAAGGCAACGGCACTACGCCAGACACCCGCCCCAACACGCTGTGAGATGGCCCTGTCTAAAAACCATCCCTGGGCACCACTACGGGGCCAGGTTTGAGCCAAAAGGATGGGCCCTCGGCCCTGTGTGTCAGCATCCCACGGGGTGGTGGGACCCCCCAAGGCCTCCCCTGCAGAAAGCATCGGACACAGCACTCCTGCCAGCTTGGAAAGCCCGCGTCTCCGATGACAGGCATGAAACAGAGCCGAGTTTTATCACTATTTACTGCTTCTCTTTGATGTTTTAAAAAATTTTCTTTCCTAACCTCACTAAAGAGCATCTCTGCTAATTAGCCAGGAGCTGACAAAGCCATCAGAAGGTGCTGGCTGTGCCGGCAGGACGGCTGGGAGGTGTCAGACCCTGCAAACAAAGATCCCCTCCTTTTCCCCTCGCTCTAAGAACGCCCTCTTCGCACTCAACATCACAGCCAGGCGTTTGTCTCACACAAAGGCGACGCTCAACCTCCGGGCAGGGCAATTCCCTTTGTGCGGGTGATATGTTCTCCGTCCCCCATGACAGGTCAGTCTTTGAACCCACCTGGGCTCGGGGAGACCTCCTGCCTTCTTCCCCCGGCCTCTCCCTGCCCTGCACCCCGGCTCCATCCCTCTGCCTTGTGTTTAATTTAAACTGGAGGGACAGAAAACCGGCGCTCCGGCTTCTAAAGAAGTTAAGGTGGAGCGTTTCACCCCAGGGAAAGGAGGTGACTTCTGGGGACTCGTGCCCAGGGAAGGGGGGGGGGGTGGTAAGGGCAGCGAGGCGGCTGGACAGACGGATGGCAGCCGCACCTTCTGCCAAGCCTCATGGGAACGGGGATACGACCACAACAGAGGTGCCGGAATCAAATCAAATCAAATCAGCTCTGGGATCAGCAGGCGGTTTGGGCTGTTTCCTGCTGACAGCGCTGGCCCCAGGTCAGCAGGATGTTATCCAGCACGGGAATGGGGATGGGCTTTCCTTGGGTGACAATGACCAGAGGGGACCTGCACCGGTGGGGATGCACCAGGCAGCCTCATCCCCGCACCACCTCCGCTACCCGCTCCCTTCGGCCCTCTCTTCCTTAGCGGGAAGAGCCACGGGGACACGGCTGATCCACCACCAGCTCCGCAGGACGCGGGAACAAAACAAGGATAAAGGGAGAAGCCCTGAGACCTGCAGTTTTCACCGGGAGCTTCTGCAGGGAAACAAAGCAGCAGACGTGAGGAATGCAACTGGCCTATTTGCCCGGGCTGCTTTCTGCCTCCGGCAGCGCGGACATGCCTCGGCTTGTCGTTTCAAGAGCTATTGTTGCTCGGGGCTGGGGGCCTCTTTGTTTCCTTTACCCTTTCGCCGGGCTTGGTCACAGCCCGGTATTAAATTATTCAAATCATCTCGCTGGGCTTCACAGCTGAACTCCTGCGCTGAGCGCGCAGGCTGTGAAATCCCGAGGGCTCCAGCCCTCGCCATGAGACCCCAGCCCAGCACAAAGCACACTGGTCCATACTGGTTTCCCCTGCCCAGAGTGAAGGGTCCTGATACTCAAGCCGGTGACACCTCCTGCCCCAGCAGTGCCATGCAAAGGCATCATTAAGCCATAAAACAACCCACCTAACGCCAGTGGGCTCACCCCTGGATTTGGCAGCCCATCTAGAGCAGGGAGAGCTCTTGGGGCTGCACATGTCCCCTGGAGCGGTGGCATTTTGGTGACAAGGTGAAAGGTGGGAGAGACCTCTGTCCTGCCTGCCCACCATCCCAGCCGGCCCTCAGCCCTGGCGAGGCTGCGCAGGAACACTGGCCCCTTCTTATGGGGTCTGCTCACGCATGGTGCGGGGAGAGGGGAGCCCCGAGAGCCGAGCATGACACAGCCAAGGGAAATCTGTTGCTGTAGGAGCCGATGCTGCTGCCAGCTCAGCGCAGGGAGGAGAGGCAGCGGCCCAGAGGGGCTTCAAGGCAATTTAACCCAGCCCTGCAATTATTCTGGTGCCCAGGTTGTTCTGGGAGAGGAGAACACCTTCCCCTCCACCAACACCGGGCTGCCGGAGCCGTCCCCGTAACCTGCAGCACAAGGCGAGTGCCAAGGGACTGGCAAAGTCTTTGAATGCAAGCCGGCTTCCAGGGTGTAACCGCCCGAAAAGGCAGCTCCACAAGAAACAAAAACGGCAGGGAAAAACCCATGCACCCACCCTGCCAGGAGCCAAAGAGGGAGGCCGCGTCTGCAGTCAGGGCCGCACACGCCTCTGCCGGCTGGACGGGACCTGCTCCCTTCCCCAGCCGGAGCCTGGCAGGCGAGGGAGGAAAGAGCAGGAGACCCGCAGAAATTCATTACCTTTCACATGACAGAGGGATCAGTCGGCTTCTAGCAGAGCCCGTCGAGGTTTCCCTCATTGAAAACAGGAAAGAATCACAAAAATAATTAGAGAGATTTCATCTCAGCCAGCTTATGAAAGCCCTGACTTTATACACAACAGATTGGCAACAGCACAAAGATGGATGTGAAAGGCAAGAGCATTTGCAATGTCAGACAGATCAGAGACAGAAGCTCATCAAAAAATGGCCCAGGGCAGATGTAAGTTAAAAAAAGAAAAGAGGAGGGGAAAAAAAAAGGAAAGGAAACGACCCTTCTGGAGATAAAAAACATAACTCCTGCCTGTGACATGGTGATATACCCCCTCCCGCTTGCAGAAAGGATCCCTGGTGAAAACTCATCATCTCCCTGGAGAGATCTGGGTTAAAAAACTTCAATTACTGACAATGGCTCGCTGTGTTTTGCTGCCTTCCACTAGCTCAGCTGGGAGCCAGCGAGCTGGTCAGCGGTAGGATTTAGGGGCCTGAGGATAAATGTCAGCTGGAGGATCCTCCGGTGAGCTCCTGGGGCCGGGGGGGAGGCTGTAATTGGAAAGCTCCAGGCAGCATTTCGGGAGAGCGAGCCGGGCTGCGCCGCACAGAGCTGCTGCTCGTGCCGGGTTCGGCCAGCCGTGCAGGCCAGGACCCTCGAAAGCGTGATGAACAGCTCAACAAATGGGCGAAACGTTTTAAGGGGGGGGATGGGAAAGGACAGACTTCTCTAATTAGAAAAGAGGTTTGCACTTAGTCACCCAGCGTAGCGCCTGGGGCCCTAACTCCAGACACTGCTGTGCAAAGGCTGACAGCTCTCTCAGACACCAAGCTGTCAGCCTGGGCTTTGTAACCAGAGACAGTTTCCACGGAGGAAAACAACCTCTGTGCTCCTCACCCTTCTACTCAGGCACTTCTAGCGGGGAGGGGCAGAGCCCCAGCGTGACCCCCTGCACGCAGCCCTGGAGCTCTGGGGACATCTGCCCCATGGCATGTCCAGGGCAGCAGCTCTCGGGCACTGGTGGTTCACAGTGACCCTCGTTGCTTCGATAAGTGAGACCGGCTCCGGTTCCGTGGGAACCATCGTTAGGAGCTCCCTGTTTCCAGACTGCTGCCTTCAGAGCGCAGCTGAGGAGCTCCCGTGTTCGGGGATGCAGGTCCGAGCCAGGCCGCAGCGGGCAGCAGCAAGAGAACAGGCATGCCGGGCAGCCAGAGGTGCTCCCACATCTGTCCGATGAGGCTGGATACGGCCCCTCTCAACTCAAACTCACTGGGAAGGCGACTCTTCCACGGCAGCTGAAACACAAAGGGCGAGGACCAAGAATAAGCTGTAAGCTGCCATCTCGATGAAGCTACAGGGAGCAGTGCCCTGCCCCACACAGGCCAGATACCCAACAGACGGGCACTGCAATCCCCGTCCCGCGACCTCAGGAAGCGGCTGCAAGGCCTCAGTTAGTGGCACGAGCAGGAGGCAATGCCCAGCAAACACAGCCCAAGCAGGAGGAAATGCAATCTTTTGAGGCTTGTGCCCTCCTCCTTCTCCTCTCCAGCACGCCTGGCTTCTCCCAGTTATTCCTGTGTTTGCAGTGGAACTGAGAGAAGGGTGCAGCAGCGACCTCACGATGAAGTGGGCAGAAGCCCAAGCCAGTCAAAAACAGCGTTGGCCGCATGGGAGAAAACCGCAGAGCGGTGCAGAACTGCCGCCCCAAAGGTGGAACACCGCTCGCCTGTGCCAGCACCCTCTCCGGGCCAGATCACAGCCAGAGCTGACAGCAGCAATGACATTAAATGTGTCACTGGCTCTTGTGTTCTCTCTGGAGAAGTTTCCAGGCAGACTGAGCTGCGTGAAAGCCCAAAGTCAGACCTCAGCTTTTTACAGAGCTCTCGGTGTGTTTTGCACTCTGGTTACTGAGGGACACTGGAGCAGGCGAGGCTGCTGCCCTGACACCACTGCTGCCGAGTTTGTACTTCCAGTACCGGGACAGGCAGGTTGAGGTTTTGGACTGGGCAGTGCAGAGGGACAGCAGTGGGGCTACGGTGGGGGCTACGCACTCAGTCTCTGCTCTTACAGTGCTGCAGGTGGGAGCCCACAAACCAGCTGCTGCGGAGTGCAGGGTGACTCCGGCAGCGGAAGGGGAGAGCAGCCTGCAGCCTTCCTGCAGAAACAAAACCCTTTTACTCCCATGACAAATGCCCTACTTGTTCCCGAGCCCAGGGACTCAGCCATTCCCTGTCCTCTTCACATGGCAGCGCACATCACGTGAGAGCTCGGCACTGGCGGGGCAGGAACGGGAGCCACAGCTGATTCTGCTGCGCTGGGGCAGTCAGCTGGGCCTCCTCCCCTCCGGGGTGTAATTAGCCTCCTTGAAGTGGGCTGGGACTGGAATCCCTCAGCCCAGCACTGAGGCCATAATCAGCCCTGCAGAGGAGGAAGAAAGGCCCCTCCAGCAGTCTGGGCCAGGCTCCCATCGTACATCCAGGCAACGGAAGGGCAGGTCACCCCATGGGCACGTTTTAACCACGCAACGATGCTGCCTTTGGCCCAAGGAGAGAAGAACCACAAAACCATCGCTATCTTTTCCAAACCACAATGGAAAGCCAGCAGCCAAAACGACGCCTCAAATCTCAGCTTCTATTTCAGCAGCACCAATTAGAGAGCTGCTCTTTTTGGATACACGGTGGACTGCCAGCACACCAGCTCGCCACCGCCCGCAGCTTGGCCAGCCCACTTGTCTGGGAGTGCACGAGACCGCTTCTGCTCTCCCTCTGCTCCCCCAGCCCAGTGGAAGCGGCAGTGTCACAGGGCTGCATAGCAGAAGGGGAATTTTTATGGGCTTCAAGTTATTTCTATTCATCTACAGCTGTAGAGGGCCTAGAATAACACAGAGCTTATGTGCCAGGGTTACTTGGTACAGCTCTGGTCACAAGGCGTTGTGTCTGGCTGGGCCCTCATAGCAGGAATCACAGTAACGAAGCCTCTACTCACGTTTTACTGCCAGCAGTGTGTTCCCGTGGCAGCAGGCTACGGAGGTCACCAGGTATGGATGCGTCTCCTCCAGCTGCACTGGCCTTGGTGCTCCCGTTTCCTCGTCTTTCCTGCCCAGGCGTCCCCTGGCTCCTTTCCCCCACGTGCACACCTCGCCATCTGCAGAGGGATAGATACCCCTTGCTGCACACAGAGCTCACCAGCAAACAGGCCTCTCATCTCCCCAGTTCTGCCCTGGGCTATCTCCAAGGCTTGCCTTGGCCACAGCATGGACTGCAGGCAGAGGAAAACCAGGGTCTGCTGCAGCCCAGGACACTGGGGCTTCAGCCTCACCTGCTCCAATGGCCACAGTGAAGGCATCCCCACAAGCCACCACGGTGACCTTCATCGCCTGGAGCCCCACAACCAGGTGGGGTACGCGGCTGTTGCGGCAGGAGTTGGTGCCCAGCTGCCCGTGCTGGTTGCTCCCAAAGGTGTAACACTGGCCAGAAGCTGACAACAGAGACAAGAGAAACAACTGGGTGCCACCTAAGGATGCACTGAAGCCCCCGAAGCTCTTTGCTGCCCACCGTGCTGAACATCCTGCTCCACAGAGCTCCAACAACGGGAGCAGGGTGCCTCTTGAGCCTCTCTGAGGCCTCTGCCCACAGGAAACAGAGGCAGGAGGAGGACAGCGAAAATGCAGGTCCCCTTTCAGGGATTTGGGCACACACTCCTCACCTGTGACTGCAGCTGAGTGCGCTGTACCGATGTCAGCACACACGATCGGCTCTCGGTTCAGGGGGGTCGACTGGGCACACGTGAACACAGTGGCTTCTTCCACCTGGTCCTCTGGGGAAGGCTCTTCTGCTGAGCTGATCCGATCTAGGCCCAGCTTGTTACACCTGCACGGAGAAAAGCACAGTTCAGGGCTGGCCGAATGCAGCCTGGCCCAGATACCCCTCAGACAAATCCTGCCCTAGCATAACCGCACCACCACCAGCACGATGCTGGGGAGCAGGGTCACACAGATGTCTTCTAAAGCCCCTTGCTCCCTCTTCCTGGGCTGGACACAGATACAGTCCCAGGAGGCTGTAGGCAAGCTCTGGAGCACAGACCCTTTCCCCTTTACCTGTTGCTCCCACAAGCAAGAATCTGGTTCTTCACTGTGAGGACCATGGAGGAATCGATCCCGCAGACGACCCTCTGAGCCTCATGCTCTGGCGGGACTGTGACCTGCTGGGGGGAGTTGTGGCACTCCAAGGTACCCAGCCCAAGCCGACCTGGCAGGAGGAACAGAGTGGGATGCTGATGGCAACACACAAACTGAGCAAACCCCATGAGCAACGGCATCGACATAGCTGCTGCAAGAGCCCAGCCTGGGACCTATCGCCACAGAAGGCAGTGAAACCCAAAGCACGGGGGCCCTGGTATGCAGTGAAGCAGCTGCAGTTCTTCCACACCCACCTAGCCTGGCACATCTGGAGAGGACCGTGGGCAAGCAGGGCCAGCGAGGGGAGCGGGAACAAGCAATGGAAAGCACAAGCCCTGTTTTGCAAAGCAGACATCTCTTACCATTATCCCCCCTGCCCCAGGCAAACACTTCCCGTTCATTGGAAACCGCCAGGACGTGAGACGCGCCACAGGCCACCTGCACCATCTCGTAGCCCAGCAGGGCCTCCACGATCTTGGGCTGGCAGGGGAAGAGCAGCAGCCGTCAGCCGAGACCTCCCAGCCTGCCCGGCTGCTCCCATCCCTCCCACCCGTCCCCCCCAGTCTCAACACAACGCTGGCAGCATCCCAGTTTTCATCCAACACAAACACCAGAGAAGTTGTGTGGGTTTTTTTTGTTCCAAACAGTCTTCAAAGGGTTTAGAGACTACGTGCACATAGCACAGAAGATAATGCAAACATCTCTGGGGCGGAAGAAAGCAGCCAGCACAACGGTTTGGAGAGGGAATAGGTTCAGCCGAAGGGTTGGGATTCGCCCCCCTGCCCATGTGGGGAGTGCCAGGGGCTGTTAACGCACGCTCTGAGCAGGCAGGGGCTTGGTGCAGGATGCGTTGGCTGAAAGGCTCTTGTGCAGAGGAGCTGTGAGCTATCGGCTACATATTCGTTAGGGTGTAGAGAGACCAGGATCTCCACATTTTGCCCAGCCCCTGCTGTGACCTGCTGTTAGATCTGACACCTCGCCACAGCGAGTCTCATTCTCATTATCTTCTTCAAGTGAAAAGCACCATTTGTTGGGACCTGGCTGCTGTTCCCAACTGCTCTCCTCCCTCCCGCCAGCAATAAGCGCCGAGCAGCTCAGCTCTGGACGGAGCAGGAATGAATGAGCAAGCTGACCACTGTGACAAATGGCACCAGTCCCCAAGCTCGGCTGGAAGCCATCGGCTGCTGCCACGTCCGAGGGCAGGCAAGGAAGAAGCTGGAAGGGAGCAACGGGCCCTCAGCCCTAGTGCTCCGAGCCAATCGGAAACACACAGCTCTTCTTTAAATACTGGCTCTTTTGAAAAATAACTTTTCTCAGTGAACCCTGGCAGCTGCAGGCCAAGAGTGAAGCAGGCAGGTGTGTGATTGGAGGCAGCCTCCAAGCTGGGTGCCTGCCAACAGCAACCACAAGGCAGCTCTTGACTTCCCCCACGCTCAAAGGGATCATTGTGTAGGGGGGGGAGAGAGAAAAAGAGAGGCAGGTTGGGTCTTTTAAAACCCGCGGTGACAGGGAGAGGAGAGGAGGAGGGGGAGGGGGTCGGATGCCAGAGCATGCCTGGGATGCACATCCCTGGAGCTGGGATGAGCCCTCTCACGTGAAGCAGAAGATCCATATTCTACCTTGGGGGAGCAGCGCGCCCAGCACCCTCACGACAAACCTGGCTTACGTCCGTGAAGTTTCCGTGCCCCAAACAGCCATTGCTGCCGCTGCCGAAAGTCATGATTATCCCCCTGTCTGGAAAAGCAGAAAGAAGTCATGTTACTGGCACACGTGAGGCCCTGCAAGGCACGCACAGCCCGTGGCTCCCAGGACAGCGGCTCTGCTTCGACCCACTCTGACTCATAACTTGCTGGGGGGGCCAGAGGCCTTCAGTGAGCTTCCAGAGAGCAGCAGCCTTGCTGTGCTGCAACAACTCGCCAAACAAACAGCAGATGATAGGAGAGCGCTGAGATAACATTATTGCAGCTGTGTACGCAGGAGCTGCTAACTCCACGGTCTGTCAAGGTGTTAAATACACAGAGGCACTCACTGAGAAGCCGCCCGGCAGAGGGGTGGCAGGAAATGCCATGGAAAGGTAGGAAAACCACATGCCTACAAAGTTTGCCTGTTGCATATCTATCATTTGCTGCCCTGATCCCCAGCAGAAGTGCAAACAGGGCTCCCAGAGGACCATTGGGAGGGCTTTGCCCCACAAACACGGCCTCAGGCTGGTGTGCGTGCTCTGCTCCCAGCTAGAACACCTCCTGGCCCACTCTAAGGGGGATTCAGACCCTGCCTTCCTGCAGCTGAGGACAACTGGCCATGCAGGAGCTCACGCTGACTGCTCATTGCAACGCCAGTCGCCGCTGGTCACTGCTTGTGTCTGCGTCACACTCACGGAGTATGTGACAGAGAAAGGCTGAGCTTCCCAGACACTCCTTACACTGCAGTCCCCACTGTACAGCCCAGTTCTGGGTTCAGGTGACACCAGTGCAACCAGGACAACAAACAGGGGAGATTTGTGGCCCTCCCCACACCAGACAGACTTTTGGGACCAAGTTGACCAGTGTGGCATCATAGGAGGACCATGCCTGCCATTTCTGATCCCCACCTGATGTTATGTGAGAGGCCACGGAGGCCTTCGTGTCACCCCAGCCCAGTGCATCTCTTGGGTTCCTCTCTGAGCAGGCTCCCCAGGCAGTCACGCTGCATTTGCAAGCCAGCTGCCATGCAGAGGGGTCTGGGACTCAGCCAGGCGAAGGCAGGAGGCAGCAGCTCACCTGTGAGGCAGGCTGTGAAGAGATCACCGCAGGACACGTGTTTGATGGTCACGCCAGACTGGCCCTCCAGAAAGCGGGACACAAACTGAGGCTGAAGCTGCTCAGTGGCTCCTGGGAGAGAAGGGCCTCCCGCAGCACCCATCGGGGGAGCCTGGTGGAAAGAAGCCATGTCAGCTGCTGCATCTCCGTGCAGCAAGAGCTGGGTTGGAGAACGCAGATGAGCCCCTTCCCACAGGCTGAGCAGTGTTACCCACACCCTGGATTGGACTGTGATCCTGGGGGATTGCAGCCTATGCAGTGAGCAGAAACGTCTCCTCCTCAGAAATCTCATACCTGAGACTTCCACGGCCACTGCCTGCCTCAGGTTCCCTGTCACTCACCTCCCACATGATGAGCCGCCCCGATTTGGTCACCCCAGCCTTCTGCGTCCTGCCAGCAGACACCTGCACCACTTCGGTGTTAAGCATGGGCAGGCGGAGGGGGGTGGTGATCCCGCTCCCCCAAGTGTAGATGGACGACAGCGGAGGAGGGATTCCTGTCCTGGCTGAACCACCTCGAACACCTATGGGTCAAAGAGAACACAGAAATCATGAACACAGAGCCCTGACTCTCCTCACACAGGAAGAGAAATGACAGCAGCCACCCAGTCTGGGTGCCAGCAGAGCTGCCTGCCAGCCAGCAGAGCCAGACCAGCACCGGTCCAAGGCTGGCAAGGGGCTGCTGGGGAGCTCCCAGCCAGGGCTGAGAGAAGCACACGGGAACAGCTCCTTGTATTTTATCCCAGAACTGGGGGAAGCAGCACCACGACAGCTCTAGCTAATTGTTACCAGTGCCAGCTGCATTGCCCTGCGCTGGGACATCCCCCCTCAGCACCCCCAGCTGGCTCCCAGCCTTTGCTGGGAACAGCACAAACTTGATTCAAAGGTTCAAAACCTTCAAAACCAGAGGCAGCTGGAGAAAGAGCACTGCTTGGTCCCCAGAGCCGAGGTGCCCATGGGCTCCTCCAGGGCACAGGGAAGGTGACGTCTCTTAACTTCCTCTCTCCAGAAGCTCGGGTGCCTCTCTGGCCCCCTGACATCCAAGGAAAAGGGTCCTTCCAATTGGAGCTGTGTTGAACACACTGTGCCAGGACTCACCCCTCGGCCTGGCACTGCTCACTCGTCCCCCCGTCCGGCTGTGGGTCACTGTCGGCACTGGAGCCAAGGGTTTTTCAGGCCTGCCAAACAAAAATCCAGTCCTTAATGTCAGCTCAGGCCCAGAGGTCCTGTGGAGCCCTGGATCACAGAAGGTCTAAGAGCTACAGCATAAGCCACATCTGAATAGCTCACAGAATTGCCTCAGCAAGTGTTTTAAACCACCTGAGAGAGGGGAGTTGGCATCAGTTAGCTTCCCCCTGAGTTCACAACTCCGTATTCGCTGTTACTGCGATGACAAGCCCACACCTGCCGTGGCCCTGAGCCACTGGGCCAGGCTCGGCCCGCAGCAGCTGCACGTTGGATAACGCAGGAGAGCTGCATGGAGACAACGCTCTCTTCGGAGCTCGTAACAGAGACAGTGAGCTGGTCAGACACATTGTGGGCTGTGGCAGCCCATCCCAAGGGACACTAAGGTGGCAGTATCACTTGCCTTCTCATTTTGACACTGCCCACATCGGTGTAGAGGTTCAGAAGGGGCCGAATGCAGATGGCCTGGGCCATGATCTCATTCAGCTGGGGCCGCTTGGAAGGATCCAGGTTCAGCATGCTGAGGATGAGCTGGCGCAGGTCGGGGCTGTATCTATCCGATATTGGGGCAAACGTCCCGCTCATGATCTTCAATACTAAGGCAGGAAGATTCTGGAGAGAAAACAAGAGAGAGACATACAGTGGCTGGGCAGTCAGAGGTGAGACCAAGGAGCAAGAAGTTCTCAGCACTGCCCTCTGCCTTCACACCTCCAGGCTCAGTGAGAAGAGTGATCCAAGCATACATTTTCACCTCTGTAAGAGGCCACGGCTCCCTGCGCTACGTGTAAACCATATCTCTCTTACCGCAGCTTCGAAAGCCCTCTTGAGGCTGGCGAGTTCGTACAGCACGCAGCCCAAAGCCCAGATATCACTCTTCTGGTTGTAAGGCTTCCCTTCACAGAGCTCTGGGGAGATGTAGCAAGGAGTTCCCACAACCTAGAAGAGACAAAGAAATTTACCATGATGCTGTGAAACTGGGGCAGCGAGGTGGAAAGAGAAAGGCTCAATTTAAAGCCCAGTGCACAGGCTGGCTAAAGCACCACCAACCAAAGCTTAGTGGAGCTTTTGTTCCACTGATGTCAACATCTGCCTGACAATCTCAGTAAAAAACATGAGGATTTGCCTTTCCGGTGACCTCCCTTGCACGTACAGAGATTACCTCTAATTTTGCTCCTATCCACTTGAGAGAATCAGAGCCCAGAGCAACAAGCGTGATATAAACGTCTAGTCAGATTAGACCAGGTGGGGAATGATACCCAAGTCTCAAACAGAGAGAGGAGATTAAGACAAGGCAGGACGGTGGGGCATAGGCAGGAATTCAGTTGCCAAGTATGTGTCAGACAAGCGTACAAACACCACCCCTCCCACTGGGACAGTGGGAGGAACCCTATCTACCCTCACCAGTGGGCCCAGACACCCAGGCTCTCCCCAGCTTGGGCAGGCAGGTCTTTGTCACCTTTTTGCAGTCCACAGAGCTGTAACAAACTTGGGCGTGAAGACATCAGCCTGGATAAACTCCAAGAAGCAAAGCAGCATTGTGGCACGCGGATGTGACCTGCTGCAAATATGCTACATCCAACCTTGCTGCCTACAGCAGCTTCCAAGAAACTAACGTGAGCCAAATCCAGTTTCCAGCCTGCTGCCGTGGTGGTAAGTAGCTCCCCTGCAAAGCCAGGCCACCCACCGTGTAGGCTTTACTCTTGCTGCTCAAGATTTTGGAGATGCCAAAGTCTCCGATTTTGACAATCATGCGATGCTTGTCCAAGAGAATGTTCTGAGTCTTCAGGTCGCGGTGCAGGATCTGCTTGGTGTGCACGTGGTGAAGAGCCAGGAGGATCTGCACGAAGAAGTGCAGGATGGTATCCTCATCCAGCAAGGAGTTACAGCGCTTATGAATAAACTCCGCTAGCGTGCCCCCTGCAAAGAACAACAAAGGGTTATCAGCAAGGGTGGCTGCACAGGGCAGTGCAAACCTGGCCTAAAAGCTGGGGGATTTGGCCACGGTATCTTAACAAGCCAAGTGCATGGGAAAAAGTACGTCCTGGTGGGACATGCAGCACATCCTCTAATGCTCCCAAGACTGTGCGGAGAACAATGGCAGCACAGTTGGTGGGGCAAAGAAACAGCAAGAGAGAAGTTACTGTTGACATATTGTCAAAGGCAGCAGGAAAAGAAACACTAAAATTACAGCTCTTGGAGGAAGACATAAACCTCGATGGCAGAACAAGATAAGCCTGTTCTGCAAAAGAGAATTCTTGCAGTCCAAGAGGCCACGTGGCATGGAGAGGCCCCTATCAAGAAAGGGAAGTCCAGATTCAGGGCTCCCGTACAACTTTTAACAAACCCTCATGCAAACATTGATTTAATCTTAAACTCCACAGCAAATCTTGTTAGAAATCACACCTTCCCACACAGAGCTGTGGGACCAACAGCGTGGCCAGGAGCTGACACAGGGAAATGTATGTCAAACCTAAGCCAAGGGCAGATGGTAGCACACTTATCAGCAACAGAGGTGTTAGAAATCTCTTTGTTTCGGATATGATTAGTAGGCATAAGGCAAATAATCACAGAATGGTTGAAGTTGGAAGGAACCTCGGGAGGTCATCTGGTCCAACCCCCTGCTCAAGCAGCGCCACCGACAGCTGGTTACCCAGGACCATGACCTGTCTTTTGAATATCTCCAAGGATGGTAACTCCACAACCTCTCTGGGCAACCTGTGCCAGTCACTTGGCTCATGGTCAACTTGGTGTCCACCAGGACCCTCAGATGCTCTTCTGCGAAAACCTCTATTCAAGAGAGATGTGTTTGGACCCTTTGGGGGTCCGGAGCACATGAACTTTACAAGGAGCACAACATGGGGCCACAGCAGCCTGACCCAAGGACAGCTGAGGGCTTGGCATCCCCTGGACCTGCCGAGGAACCAGCTAACAGGGCTGGGGCAGACCAGGGCCCACCTGGGGCATACTCCATGGCGATCATGAGCGCCTTGTCCTCCAGGAAGTTCTCGTAGTACTCGATGACATTGGGGTGGCTGAGCAGCTTGAGGACCTGGCACTCGTTCTGCGCTGCCAGCCGCTCGTCCTTGCTCATCTGCTCCACCGGGATCTGCTTCAGGATCACCAGCTTCTGGTCGGCCTTACGCAGGCACAGGTGCACGATACTGCGGGATGGGGACAGGGCCTCAGTGGGCGGACAGGGCCTGGCCACCACCCTGGGGTAACACATGGCCTCTGCTCCCCATGTTGCCACGGTAACAGGGCCTGATCCCCCCCCTCCCCACCCGCGTGTCACACACCCAGTGCCGTGTCACCCCATCGCCATGGCAACAGCCAGGGCCTGTCCTCCCCCCCCCCCCCCGGGCCCCCCCCCCGCCCGCCCCCCCCCCCCGGGCCCG
>VUYV01000148.1:2136117-2146624 GCA_008711295.1 Anarhynchus alexandrinus | reverse complement strand
TTTTTCCCGGGCGCAGTGGTTTTCCCGGTATCCCCGCCATGCCAGGCACTGCCCCACCCCACCCCGGGGGCAGCCACGCCGTGGCCGGAACACGCACACGGGTGCCCCGGACAGATGTGCAGGGCCCACGCCAGCTGTGCAGCACTGGGACAGATGTGACGGTTCCGGCGCGTAGAGGCGCGCACATGTGCGGGGCCCGCGCAGGCGCGGGGGCGTGGCCGGGGGAGGGGGCGTGGTCATGTGGAGGCGTGGCTAGCGCGGGGAGGCGTGGCCAGAGAGGAGGCGTGGCCATAGGGGAGGTGTTGCTAGCGTGGGGAGGCGTGGTCAGCGAGGAGGCGTGGCCATTCCCCGCCCCGCCCCTCGGCTCCGGTGCGCCGGAGCTGGGCGCGATGGGCCCGGGCTGGCGGGCGGCCTCGGCGGCGCTGGTGGGCGGCAGCGTGGCGATCTTCGGGGGGTTGCGGCGAGCGGCACTGGCCGTGCCCCGGCCCGCCGCCGTGCGGAGCCGCCCCGGCCGCGCCTGGCGTTGGCGGAACCTCCTCGTCTCTTTCGCACACTCCGTGCTGGCCGGGCTATGGGCCCTCTTCAGGTACCGGGGAGGGGGGGGAACGGGGTAGGGGCACGGTGCGCACCCTGCGAACCGGGAGGGGGGGCTCCGAGACCCCGTGGGATCACGACCCCGGGGGAGGAGGTTACGAGGTGGGATGCTGGGGGTCCCCGTGTCCCCCGTCCCAGCGCGCAGGCTGACCCCCTTCCCTCCTCTCCTCTCCCCCCAGCCTCTGGCACTCCCCGGAGCTGCTCTCCGACATCCAGGACGGTTACAGCGTCTCAGGGCACCTGCTGGTCTGCTTCTCCTCGGGTAAGAAGCCAGGCAGGGCAATGGTTGTGGCTACCACACTGGGCTCTGCCCACTCCCTCTTCAGCCTTGCCCAGGATGAGCCCCTGGCAACTCTCCGTGCCTCCTGCCTTAATCACAAGCACGGAGCCCACAGGCTGCCAACCCCCCAGGGCCCAGCTGTCTCCCCACACACAGCCAGGGCGGAGGCGTTTCCGACACCTGCAGCACGGTCACGCCACCCTGCCCCTCCTTGCTGCCCCCCCCTTACCGCAGCGGGTGACGGTGCACAAGCTGGACCCCCCTCAATGTTCTCCCTCATCCCGCAGGCTACTTCATCCATGACAGCCTTGACATCATCTTCAACCACCAGTCCCGCTCGTCCTGGGAGTACCTGGTGCACCACGCCATGGTGAGTACGGCCCTGGAGAAGCGAGGGGCCTGCATGACGGGGGGCTACCATGCACCCCGGTGCTCAGCCCATGCAGGTTTCGTGCACTGCAGCGGGGCAAGCCCGAGCCCTTCCCTCCACCTCGCCCTGGCTGCCAGGTAGGCTGCGCATCAACAAGGCAAGGGCGCCCGGCGGGGCAGGACGCCTGCCAGCGTCGGCTCCAAGCGCCGGGAGCCAGACAGGCTGCCACGCTGGGCGAGGAAAGAGCCGGAGGCTGGTCCCAGCTCCCCGCGCAGGGAGGTGTGACTGTACTCAGGGAAACTGGCTCTCCAGACTGGTTTTCCCTTGGCCCAGGTGCCTGGGAGGCTGCTGAGATCTCTGGGTGGCGGGGAGCCACACCATGTATGCCCAAACCTTGGTGGGGAAGGACTTACCTTCAGGGTGAGGAGAGTTGACCCTGCTGTGTGTCTCCCTCCACTTTCAGGCCATCTCTGCCTTCGTCTCGCTCATCATCACGGGTCGTTTCCTGGTGGCAGCGATGCTGCTGCTGCTGGTGGAGGTGAGCAACATCTTCCTCACCGTCCGCATGCTGCTGAAGATGAGCAACGTGCCTTCCCCGGCGCTCTACGAGGCCAACAAGTATGTCAACCTGGTGATGTACTTTGCCTTCCGCCTGGCGCCCCAGTCTTACCTCACCTGGTACTTCCTCCGCTACGTGGAGGTGCAGGGCCAGGGTGCCTTCCTCACCGCCAACCTCCTGATGCTCGACGCCATGATCCTCATGTACTTCTCCCGCCTCCTCCGCTCCGATTTCTTCCCCTCCTTGCGCAAGGGCTCTGCGGGGAGAGACGTGGATGGTGAGAAGTTTCTGATAGACTGAGACGTGCGTGCCGAGGAAGACCCAGGCTGTGGCTCCTGGAGGTCTTGGGCTCTCCAAACCTGCTCTGATGTGCCTTAGGGCTCGCTCCCTGGCCCCGGGGCCTGCCTTCACCCGCTCTGCTGCCTAAAAGTGCTTCCCTGCTGGACCAGCCTGACAGCCTCGCCAAGCTGCGGGGACACCACTGAAGCCAGGGGCATGGCTGATGGAGAAGCAGCCCAAGCCGGCTTCCGCGCAGGCAGCTGGAGGGCCAGGGGTGGCTGCGTTTCACAGCTGATGGCCTGAGAGGGTTGCAAGGGAAGGGACGAGTCCCTCCCATGGTGATGTTGGGTGTTATGTGCATTAAAATTGGTCTGTTTACTGCTGCCGCAGCACGCCTGGGCTGGCTTTTCTGTGGGGCAGAGCAGGATCGATAGGAGGATGGGGGGAGGACAGGGGCATGGGAAAGGATGTGCCCGCCTTCCCAGTGAAGGGCTGGCGGTCCTCAGGGACGGAGAGGGCACATTTCTGGCCCTCGCTTTGTCCTAGGGACCCTCCAGGGATGCACTCAAGCCTGTTGGGTCCTAACCAGCCCAGCTGCACCGTGCTGAGCCTTGAATAGCAAGACCCTATCCCTCCCATGGATGGGTCCCACCGCTCCTCCTCACTCATCTGCTCTTCCAGAGACCCAGGGCTGTGCAGGGAGCAGGGGAAGGGAGCCAGGAGAGGTACCAAGCCTTACTGCAGTCCCTGACCTGCCTGTCTCCGGCCTGGCGGCGAGGAGCCTGGCTGGGCTGCATGACTCACTCGGCAGCCACGTGAAGTGGAGCTGGCATGGGAAAGCCGTGTGAGGCCATGGGCTCTTCCTGGAAGACTGCTGCATGCTCGCATCCCCCCAGCGTGATCTTCACCAGCACAGCGCAGCTCCAGCCCCCTGCGAGCGTGCCGAGCCCTCTCCTGCAGTGGCAGGACCAAGCTGCCTCCAGCAGCTCCCCCCGCAGAGCAGCGGGAGGAGAGAGGGGGGCTCAGCTCCCTGGGGGAGCAGGGCCAGAACCGGCCCAGCCGGTCCTGTAGAGCACCAGAGCATCGGGAAGGCGAATCCTGCCTACGTGACAGCTCTGGGATCCTACCAGGCTGGCAGAAAGAAGTGGGGCAGGATCCGTCCTACCAACCCCACCGCCAGCCCAGCTCAGGCAGAGACAGGCACTGCGGTTGAAATAAGCTGGTGATTATGTGGAAGCGGTGGGGGAATCACCCTCTCTCCCTCCAGAGAGCCGGGAAACACCCCACAGGGCCAGGATCCTGCCGGGGCTCTCTGGTTCACACCAACACCGCGGCGGGCGCAGGGGGTGCATGCCGGGAACAGCCTGGCAGCCAGAGCGGAGATGTGATACTCGGGATGCTGCGTGGGCAGGGACCTACGCCAGCTTCAAACCAGCTGCCTCACCCCCTCCTCGCTCAAAGCGGAGCTCAGCCCCGGCAGGGCACAGCCGTACCCTCAGCAGCACATCTCGACGGCTACACATCTTCCCAGCTGCAGCTTAAACCCCGTGGACTCTGTGCACCGACTCCATCTGCAAATGCCCCACGCTATCAGCCCTAATCTTGGTTTCCCTCACCTCGATTGCTGCATCTTTCCCCTTGTGTCTCCTGCATTGCTCTGCCCCAGCAGGTCACAGGCTCAGGGGGATCAGCCCATGCTCCCACCGCCCTTCCAGCAGCATGAAAGGGTCAGGCATGACAAAGCTTCCCAAAGCAGGGAGAGGCCAGCTCCCTCTCCCCTCCTGGCTTCCAGCCGGAGCATCTCCCAGCAGTGCAGCGCTGGCCGGGCTGGGGCAGCTGTGGGTCGGGCCGGCTGCCAGCCCGGAGCAAGAGGCAAGCGCGGGGAAGCGAAGTGCCAGACGGCAGCAGCCGCCGCCGAGCTAAGTTGAGGCAGGGTCAGGGCAAGACTGCAAGTCATGCTGATGTGAAATCCCTCCCCAGCCTCCATGCTGCGGCACGTACCTGCACAGAGCCCCGGCTGCTGCCGCTGCTCATCCACTTCCCAGGCTGCGCCCAGGCCAAGGGCAGGAGGTTGGGTTGGTGCCCTCAAGCCCACAGACCAGCAGAACCATCAAACCCAACCCCAGGAGGGAGCGGGGCTGTCCCAGGTCCTCGCATCACTGTACTCCCAGCAGCGGGGCTGTCACAGGCAGCTTTATCTGGCCCCACACAGCTTGCCAACAGCCCTCGGCTCTCCGAATTTCAAGCCGCTGAAGTGGGCTTGGACAGGGTGGGGGGTGAGAGCCTAAACTGGCCTGCACCCAGGGTGCCAGCACAGCTCTGCACCGATCGGGAGGGACCAGCACCCAGGGAAGCAGCAGCTTCTCCAGGCAGTTTTCACCCTTTACAGAAGGGAGGGAGCATCTGCCTCCCCTCCCCTCCCAGCTGAGCATCCCGTGGGGCCCAGGGAGAAGGGGGGGTTCATCCAGGCAGCCCCCAATTCCAACGCCAGTTTCAGAAGCCGGCTGGCAGCAGCCAAGGTCTGCCTACATGAAGATGAGCACGCAGACTTTGTGATACCCACAAGCCACCCTTCTCGGACAGGGTGAGGCTGCGACAGCAGCCAACCTCTCCCACACCACCACCACAGTCCCCGGTCCTCCCACGCCTACAGCCACTCCACAGCCTGCCCGGTGCCTTCACACCACCATCCCATCACCAGCAGCTTGTGGTGTGCCCAACAGACTGTGCCACGCTTCCCCAGCGCCTGGAGCTGCGAGCACCAGGTGAAGAGTCTCAAGCCAAGGGCCACACAACCCAGCACAGATCTTTACCCCACGGTCCCAGTGAGCTTTACACCACTGTCCTTCACCAACCACCACCCCAGGACCCCCCGCCACCCTCTGCAAGAGGCTCAAAGGAACTCGCTGTCCCACTGCCCAAGAGCTCAATTACTCCGATCAATATTTGGTCACAGCTTTCACCACCTCAGTTAAGTGTAACTTCATACTTAAGATCAAGTACCCCTAAAGGCTTATCTATACTTCACCTCCATTCCCTGCTCACCCAGTGCTCCACACACTTGTGACTCTCCAAGCACTCCAAAAAGCCGGGTTTATCTACAAATCTGAGGAAGCAAAACACTGCTGAGGCAGCAACAGCAGCTAGTTTGGAAACAGCTCTGATGAGGGCCGTGAACCACCGTGAGGTTACAGGCAACATAACAGGAACAGTGTCAGGGAAACCAGGTTGTGAATCGCATGCTGCAGCATGGGGATCGTGTCAGAAAAAAACCACAAAGCCCCTTGCGATGGCGTTAGCTTGAGGGCGTCCTCGCGTGAAGCTTGCAGCATCAGCAAATGGCTGATAACTCGCAAAATGGTGCCACACTCCGCTCGTGCCAGATCTGAACCATAAACAGGTTTTTGTTGTGGTTTCTACCTACCTCCTGGGCACTCATCAGCCTGCGGTACGCTCCAGAAGGAAGCTATGTAGGACACCGAGAACACTGATCACAAACACATGCTAATTACACAGGGCAACAAAATGCAGGAGGATACCAGAGGTCTCGGGTAAACAGAGATATTTGAGATTTGGGGCAGTGTCACCTCATGTTTACTGACAGCCAAGAGAACAGGTCAGTGATCCAGGAGACCCCAGGGGTGGGACTCTCATGAACAGTCAGGTCTGCCCACCTAGTACCAGGATACAGTGGGAGGGAGGGAGGGAGGGATGGAGGGACCCCTTTACTGAAACAAAGCCCCAAAAGTTTCCTGTGCGCGCTCTTTCGCACAGGCCACACTGTCACAAAACACAAGAGCCCCTCAGTGGTGTCACAGGGTTTATTATCCTGTCTGTACAGTCCTTGGTAGATGCAGTTTAGATGATTCCAATCTGGAAAGAAGCAAAGCATGTTAAAACAGATGTTATGGTGGCAGAAAGGCACAGCCTCCACCAGAGACATCACTGCTCGGGCTGCATCTCCCCAGGATTCCTGTTCTCTGAGGACAGGCATCGTCCTCCCAGACCTACCCAAGTGCCTTTACCAACTGCTTTAAACATTTACTCCATGGTGATCCCCGTGCTAATGCACAGCCACATTCCCCTACTCCAATACGTACCACCACTGGCTCCCGTTTACCTCAACCACATCGAGGACTAAACTGCCTGCTGCTTCCAGCCACGTGCACGGCAGAAACCCCTCCTTCACCCAGGGGACAGCACAGCAGTGCCCCGGCATAATTTGCCCCTGTTAAATGAGCTGCCAACAGCACTGGCCAAGAACACTGTTAGGATAAACACTGTGTCAACCCAGAAGCTGCAGGGTGGTTTCTGCTTTCTCCCCGCTAATACTCTGGAGCCCTTATAGTCTTATGGAGTGGAGCCCCTCATTGGAGGATATGAAGAACAGCAGCAATTCTCTCTCAGTAACTTTTCCCACCCAAGTGCACAATCTCCCAGGCAGAATTGCATTTTGCTAGACAATATAGTCTTGCTTCTGAACACTCTGATCCTGTCTAACTACAAGGACACTCCACAGTGCTTGAAGCACACAGACCTCACCCGTATGCCAGGAAGAACAGCTGGGCGCAGGGAACAAGACAAAGGCAGCTGCCAAGTTTCAAAGATTTCTCACCTTGTTGGCTACATCCAGTGCATCGTAATCTGGAGCCAGTCGGACATAAGCCTTCTTCTCCCCATCAGGCCTAGAGAGGAACAGAAGGCATCAGTACAGAGGCACACTCTTCCTCCCACCTGCTCCACATTCCTGCTACAGTAGTGTGCATCAGTGGTTCCTTTGGAAACATCACTTTACTCAGTGGTAAAAAAAGTTCACATCATTTGCACAAGACTCCCTGGGTGTTAGAAGAGCTCCCCAATGAAGCTGACCCTCTGGTCTGCCAACATTTCCCACTTCCACTAAAATGTGCTCAGTCACAAGTTGCATTTCTCAAAACTTTAGCACTGAAAATGCTACAGAGCTTAACCCCACAACTCTTGAGAGGACCCACAACTGCTGAAACTCACACGTGTTCCCATGTTCTGCTAAAAGCCATTCCAGACTCTTGAAGCATCTCACACCCACCAGTGACCTACTCTCTCCCGCTTCTCACCTAATCAATGTGTTGACCTTGGCCACATCAATATCATACAGCTTCTTGACAGCCTGTTTGATCTGGTGCTTGTTTGCCTTGACATCGACGATGAAAACCAGAGTATTGTTATCCTCTATCTTCTTCATTGCTGACTCTGTGGTCAAAGGGAACTTGATAATGGCATAATGGTCCAGCCTGCAGGAGAGAGACCCTGTGGTTAACATAAGGCTGGCAGAAGCTGTTCCTGCACTTCAGGGGCTTTCTTTAGGGTGCATCAGTTGCTATAAAAGCTGTAATCATGAACTCTCAGGCTTTGGTCGCTTGAAATCATCACCTGCACCCCAAACGCCCACCACTTTGCCACCAAGGTGTGGGCACAGCTCACAGGGCAGCACACTGGCAAGGTGTCACCCTGCAGCGGGGCACAGGTCCCCAATCCAGCCCACGTATGGGGCTGCTCCCACCCTGCAAGTCTTCTGGCAGAACAAAGCCCAGCACCCCACACGTACTTGTTTCTCCGAGGAGCGCTCTTCCGGGGGTACTTGGGCTGCCGGTGCAGTCGCAGGGTCTTGGGTCTGCGGAAGGTGGGTGATGTGCGGATCTTCTTCTTCTTGTGACTGTGTACCCCCTTCAGGACGGCCTTCTTGGCCTTCAGCGCCTTAGCCTTTGCCTCTGTCTTCGGAGGCACAGCTATGACAACAGCTCAGTCAGCACAACTAGGTTCTGCGGGACCAGTATACACTCCCCTGCCCGCCTCAACGAGCCATGGCTTCCCCTGCCACACAACTCAACAGGACCTCTCCATGCGGTCCACGCTCCTTCATCCAACCAAGACCAACCACAAAACGCCCAACGGAGTTGAAAATTCCCCCTTCCCCCATAACAAACCAGCCTCCCACCTTACCAACGGACGGGGGAACTCATTCCCTCCCCAGCTCCCTCACTCCCCGCAGACCCCAAGAGTCCCAGCTCCCTCCCTCAGATAACCGGGCCGGGCCCGCCGGTGCAGGCCTCCTCCGCCACCTCCACGTGCCCGCGGCCCAGCACCGGGCCGCAGCCCTCCCTCACCCCCCCGTCACCGCTCAGCCCGGCTCCCCCCTCTACACCTGCACCCCAGGGGACGCCCCAGCACGACCTTCCCCCGACACAGACCACGCCGCCCCCAGCCCTCACCTTCCTTCTTCGCCTTGGGCGCCATCTTGGCCAGGCGGAAGCCGAAAGGGGCTGCCCGCGCCGCACCGCACGGGCTTATAGCCCCAAATCTCGCGAGAGTTTCCTCCCCACCGCCCTGACTCTCGCGGCGCCGCGGGGCCCGCCGGGAATGGTAGTAATCGCGGGCTGCATCATATACGCATGCGCATTTGCCTTCCCGCACCCGCAGGGCCTCATGGGAGCTGTAGTCTTTGCGCGCTGCCCCCCCCCCCCGCCGCCGCCCCGACAGCGGGGGACGGGATTAGCCCCGGTGTGTGGGGGGATTACCGGGGTCCCGTCGAGTGGGTAGCAGCGCGGTGGTCCGTCCCCGGAGAAACCGGCGGCCTGGCCCCTCCCCGAGGGGCGGGAAAGGGGCGAGGACGCCGGTTGCTCCGGGGCTGGGGCGTGCAGCGCCGAGCACCGCTACCGGAGCCGGGAGGTTCGCGGTAACGGGGACCCCTCCCCGATCCCCCACCCTATTCCCCCGCCGAGGGGACCGNCACGGGGATGGGGGTGCAGGGGGATGGTGGGACACGGGGACAGGCACATGTGGGGATGGGGGGACCGGTGGGACGCGGGGATGGAGGTGCACGGGGACGGGTGGGACATGGGGACAGCCACACTCGGGGACGTGGGGATGGGTGGGACACAGGGACAGGCACACATGGGGACGTGGGGACCCGTGAGACACAGGGACAGCCGTGCACGGGGATGTGGGGATGGGTGGGACATGGGGACAGCCACACTCAAGGATGTGGGGATCAGTGGGACACGGGGATGGCCGTGCACTGGGATGCCACACTCGGGATGTGGGGACAGTTGGGACATGGAGACACTGGTACCTCGGGGTGCAGGGACGTGGCAATGGCCGGGGACATGGGGAAAGCCATACCCTGGCATGCCACACTTGGGATGTGGGGACAAGGGGACAGCTGTGCACAGGGACATAGGGATGGCTGGGACACGGGGACAGCTACACCCCAGGATGTGGGGACAGCCACGGTCAGGGATCTTGGGGTGGCTGGGACATGGGGACAGCCATGCTTGGGGACACTGGGACAGCCGTATTCCATAATGCTGTGCATGGGGATGTGGGGACAGCTGGGACACGGGGACATCGCCGCTCCCTCCTCCCTCTGTCCCCAGGTCTTGTGGTGGCTCTCGGCCCATCCCCGCTCCCCCCGGCCACCCAGGCGGCCCTGCGGGACGATGAACGTGCTGGCTCCGGTCCGGAGGGACAGGGTCATCGCCGACCTGCCCCCGGTGAGCGGGGGGGGGACACACAACGGCCCCGGGGTGACCTCGCCGAGCCCCGTGCTCACACCGGTGTCCCCCTTTGTACCCCCACCAGTGTTTTCGGAAGGAGGCCGCCCTGCACACCCGCTCCGCCTTCCACTCCACGGTGGCCAACGCTTGCCAGGAGCAGCGGACGGGCACCGTGGGGTGAGTCCGGGGCGATTCGGGGACCCCCACCCCAGGGCTGGGGGGAGGGTGTGTGTGTGTGTGTGTGACGAGGAGCCCACGGCCCCACCAGCCCCGGGTGGGGGGTCCCCGGCGCGGGCGCCGCGTGGCTGCCGGCGCTGCCCGTGTGCCGAGCCCTGCGTCACGGCGCAGGAATGCAACGCGGGGGGAACGCGGGGGTCCGGGCTGCGGCTGGCGGTGGGGTGGGAGAGGAGGGCTGCAGGGTGCTGCTGGACACAGGGGGCTGTGGGGCGACACCCCCCATGCACCCCACGAATCCCCCCTGCCTGTGGGGCTGGCTCGGGGCAGGGGGGGCAGGCGGGGAGCCCCCCACCCCGCTGAGTGGCCGCGCGTCCCCCTGCCCTGCAGGTTCAAGATCTCCAAGATCATCGTGGTGGGCGACCTCTCGGTGGGGAAGACCTGCCTGATCAACCGGTAACGGGACCCCCCGCCCCGGGAGAGGCTCTGCAGGGGGGGCCAGGGGGAGAGACATCCCCCTATCTCCCCAAAAAGGGCAGCAGCGCCTCGGGCTGATGCTGGCTCCGGCCGTTCTCTGGTGCTGGGTGTCTCCCAGAGTAGGGGGCACTGAGCCCCCAGAGGGGGGGTGGGGGGTGGGGGGCTGGGTGCTGCTGACACCCATCTCCCCCCTCCCCGAGCTTTTGCAAGGACACCTTCGACAAGAACTACAAGGCGACCAT
>VUYV01000148.1:2098232-2130770 GCA_008711295.1 Anarhynchus alexandrinus | reverse complement strand
CCCCCCCCCCCCCACCCCCCGCCCCTGCGGGGGGCCCCCCCCCCCAGCCCTGCCTGCACCCCGTGCCTTCCCTGCAGGGGAACACCGGGACACGGACCGGTGCTGCCGGGACCATGACCACTGCCAGCACGTCATCCACCCCTTCACCGCCCGCTACGGGTACCGCAACCTGCGCTGGCACACCATCAGCCACTGCGACTGCGACCGCAGGTGAGCAGCTCCGTGCCCGGCTGTGCCCTGAGCATCCCTCCATCCCGGGGTGGGGGTCCCAGCGCCTCCGTCCCCCCTCACCCCGGCTGTGCCCCGCGGCAGGTTGAAGGAGTGTCTGCGGCGGGTGAACGACACGGCCTCGCGGGTGGTGGGCCAGGCTTTCTTCAACGTCATCCAGGTGCCCTGCTTCGAGTTTGCCTACAAGGAGGAGTGCGTGGAGCCCTACCTCTACGTCTGGTGAGTGTTCCCCCCTCCACCGTAGGGACCGGCCACCCCGCTCAGCCCCGCCGGCGCTCACCTCACCCCGTGCCCCCTCGCTCTCTGCAGGTGCAAGGCATACAACACGGTGGCCATCGCGGTGCCCAAGGAGCCGGTGCTGTATGAGTTCGGTGGGGAGCTGATCGACAGGGCAGCGAGACCCGAGGGGGTCCCTCTGAGCCCCCCATGGAGCAGTGTGGGTGGAGAAGCCGTCCCGGTGGAGCATCACGCGCCCGCCCGCCCGCTGTCCCCCCCTAAGGCAGCCAAGAAAGAGAGGAAGGGGAAGAAGAAAGACAAGAAAAAGAAGGGGAAAGGTCTGAAAAAGAAAGGCCCTTCCAAAAATGGGGAACTGAGCCATCCCGCAGCCCCTCTCTCCATGGGGCAGGACCCACGGGCCCTGCTGCCGGACTTGGGGGAAGCGGCCAACACCGTCCTGAGTGATGCCCCGGCGCAGGAGGGCTTGGGCAGGGAGGTGGCCCCGGCCCCCCCATCCCCGGTCCCCACCGCCAGCGGGAAGAGGAGGAGGAAGGAGAGAAACAGAAAGAAGAGGCTGAAAAGCAGAGCCGAGGCAGAACCCGCACGAGAGCTGCGGCCCTGACTCCCCCCGCGCGGGTCTTGGCTGTGTAATAAAGTTGGTCGCTCGAGCAGATGGCGCAGCCTCGGCCCCGTCTCCGTGGGGGAGGAAGGATCGCACCAGCGGGTGGCAGCTTCCAGGGGAAATCCCGGGGCTGATCCCGCTCGTAGGGCTGCGGGAGGGGAAATGCTCGTAGGGCTGCGGGAGGGGAAATGTCTGGAGGCGGGTGGGTATTGAGTGGGTTTGAGCTGCGCTCCCCCCGGCTCATGTCATCCTCCTGGGCACTGGGGACAGCCGAGCCGCTGCTCTGGCTGGGGACACAGCTCCTGCCCCCATGCTGGCACGGAGTAGAGCCCTGATTTTAGCTCCGCTGCTGCAGATGGTTGAGCTCCAGCTCCCCAGGGGTGTATTTCTCTGGAGGACCAGTTAATGAATTGCACTATCCCAGCTCCCTCCGCTGCCTTTTCCCAGGCTGGGAGAAGCACGGTGCTCCCATGCCAGCACTGACTCCTTCTCCAGCCCCCAGCAATGGCAGCAACCAGCGGGGACTGCTCTGGGAGGAGTGGGGACCTTGTCCCTCCCCAGTGGCTCCTCAAATGCCATACAAGAGCTCTTTGGAGTAGGACAATAGAAGCTTTTCCAGCCCTGGGACAAAGGCAGATGCTGCCGTGTCCCTGCCTGGTGGTTGGTGATCACAGTCCGACTCGTTCCCCTCGCCCATAACTGGGCTCCCGCAGCGAAGAGTTTGAGAGCAGCACCCAGAGGCAGGGCACGGCCACCAACTTCTGAGTGAGGAGCGTGGCTTGGCACAGCGTCCCCTCTCCTCCCCGCTGAGGCCGGTAGAAAGATCTTCCCGCACCAGCACCCAATTCCAGAATCGGAAAAAGGTTAGAGCGATAGGAGCTGAGCGCTGACTCCTGTTTTGCCACGACACAGCCTCAGGAGATCAGAGAACACTGAGACCCGGAGAGTCGAGCTGCCCCACGCAAATCCCACTGTTCCTAGAGAAGTGTGCGGTGCAATCCCAAATCCCTGAAATAAGCGGACCACAAGAGCCCCGGGGGGAAAATACCAAGGTTGTAGCGAGGCATCGCACCCTCTTGAGCATTGCCAATGGGTGCAAAGTCCTTGCGGCAACCACAGCATCACCGCAGGAAGCACAGACGTGTGGCATATGCGGGCAGCTTCCCAAAAGTAGAATTTTTATTGACAGTAAGGGAAAACTAAAAACAAAGACAGCCAAAAAGGAGCCGACAACGCACAACTAATCCCTCCCCGTACGGGTGCGATGTAAGGAGCTGCTCCCAGTCAAATTCCCGTCATACAGAGTTTCATAAAATAAAACAAATAAGGTAAGGTTAGTACACCTGCAACCTTCGGCGGGTCCTCCGGCCCGACCCACACGGTTGTAGGGGAGGAACAGGACTGCGTCAGCCCCCCAGTAGGGCTGAGGAGATGGCGTGGAAGCCAGGACCTGCATTTCTCTGTGGAAACAGCTTTGCTTTGTCTCCCGGGTTGCCGCCATTCTTCAGGAGCATTTACATGCAAAAAAGACCTTTGTTTCTTAAGATCTGCTGTTCTTGCTCATTTCCTAGGAGAGGAGGCTAACCGGGAGCACTGGGAAGGAACAAAGACTCTGCTTCCATAGAAAATCCCTACTAACAAAGCAGGAGAGAGGAAAATGTGTGCAGCAGGAACTTTTTCAGTTCAGAACTGGCTCTGAGCACCGGCCGTCGCCCTGCAGTGCTGCAGTGGGCTCTTTCTGACATGACCGAAATGATCTGCATTATCTGCCCCCCTCTCCCTCCCAGGCCCCCCAGTACCTCTCCCAGCCCGTGAGAGAGGTGGACCTCCAGGAGGTGCCCAGGACGGCGGTGAGATGTCTCTATGCGACGCATTCAAACCAAAACATTATTCTTTATCAGCTCAACAGCAATCAGCTTCTCTGTGAAAGTTTCGGCACCCAGAGGGCAACTCCAAGCAACAAAGGAAGAAGGAGCATCGACTTTCACCACTGAACTCTGTTTCTCAGCAAATCCATCGCTAAGAGGAGAGGGCAGGCAGGCAGCACGCGATGCAGGCAGAAAACCTCTCAACTAGCGCTCAGTAGAAACACTGTTATTTATTCACCCCTCTTGGTTACAACCGGGCAGGGTTAAGCGGATACGGAGGAGGATGCCATGCGCTCCCATCTGCTTCGCATTCTCCAACCATAGGAGCGGCTGCTCTTGCAGCGTTTTTAGCCCACGTGTCTGTCCCGCGCTCGGGAAAGCTGCTGTTGGCTGGCATTTTGTTTCGCAGTCTGATTAAAAAACAAAAAAAATAATAATCAAAACTAAATAAATATTGTTCCAAAAGAAGCCAGAGGAGAGAGCAAGCCTTCGGTACGACAGCTGCGTTTCTCTCCGGCAAGACCCCCCCCTGGTCCCAGAGCTGCTGCGCTGAGCCCTAGGAACACAGCTGGGGGTCGGCACAGACTCCGCAGAGCCCGTTACGCATGAAAACACGGAGCAAACAACAACAGAAATTTTTTTTTGAGAACTCCGGTTTGCTTTTCACAACCCCTGTGACTTTGCTTTGTGCTCTCGGGACAAGGAGAGCTGACAGTCAGGGTTTGGGAGAATCCAAATGGAACCGGCTCACTCCAGGCTGATGGTCTGCACTTTCAGCTACGCTTGCTTCCTAGTCTTCGCGGTGAAAGCAGACTGCTGTGCATGTACAAGGACAGACTCGTTTGACCTCATAATTACTTTGCCAAGCTTCTGAAGTGGTGAACCAGGGCCTGGAGTGCAGAGGCCGTGGCAGCATCCCTTCCTATGATATATTTATATATATATAGTATGTATATTTAGACCAGCCCCGTCAAGTCTATTCATTCGCTCAGGTGCATGTCACCAAGAGTCATTTCCCACCATCTCAAGACGTATATAACAGGAGTTATGTGGCTAAGGGAAGGAAAGTTGTTTTCAACTGTTCACTCTCCCTTCCCCTTCCTAGAGAAGAGAGCGGAGGTTACGGGTCAGGTCCAGCATGGCCTATCGATCCATCTCATCCAGCAGCGGTGTGGCATCCCCAGCGATGGACATGGGCGTGCTCTCGATCATGGGGCTGGGAGACGGGCGAGGAGTCAACCTCTGCTTCTGTTTCCTCCGTTCAGCCTCCTTCTCCTGGAGCCACTGCTCGGCCATCTTCCCCCAGTCGATCGCAGCGTGACTGTTGGTCCTGCAGAAGGTGAAGGTGAGAAGGCAGAAGGTGAGTCACGCTAGCAGGACAGCTTCCCTGACCTCCCTCCCCAAGCATCCCATGCGGGAAGGTGCAGGGCAACCCCACCACGCTGGGTCCACAAAAAGCAACAAAAGCAATCAAGACGGGACACAGACGGACACATGCGCCCGGCACCGGAGTCACTCACTTTGGCTGCTGCCTCTGCCTGGAGCTGGACGATGGCTGTGACTGTGTCTGGGACTGGGTGGACTGGGGTGTGGTATTGGCCTGGAGCTGGTACTGGGGCGTTGTAATCGGCTGGCTGGGGGTAGTGTAAGAGTAACTGGGGGTCATCAAAGGGGTGGCCACCGGTTGCTGTGCTGGAGTCGTGAAGACCTGTAGAGAGCAGAGTGTGTCAAGGGACAGAGGGCAAACCCTGCCAGGCTGCGGGACAGAGGTCTGCCATGCTCTCGTTGCCCTACTTGCCCGGGAGGCTGGTGCCCACCTTTGCCGCACACTCCCAGCCCTGCTGGAGCCCCTCATCTGGGCAAGGAGAGGTTTCCAGTGACCCTTGCCCAGGGAATAGGGGGCTGCATGGCAAAAGGAGCAACACCCTGCTGAGCACAGATATTTGTTCCCCTGATCGCCCACCCAACCTGGGCCAGCAGGACCGCCACAGCCTGCCTTCCTTGTTCCCCCCCCCGCCACGGTACAAGGGGAGAATCTTAAACCGAGCACAGGTAAGGGCCGCAAGAGGTGGGCACACAAGACACCTGGGGCAAGTTAGCAGAAATGACATCCTGCAGTGGGCATGAAGAACAGATGAATTCTTCCCCTGTGGGCTGCAGAGAAGGCGCAGCAGCTCCCAAGACGGCTCCCTCCCACACCCCAAGCTGGCTGGCTCACTGTTTGTCCTTTTGCTTAGTCTCTTTGCCTCCTGGTGCTCACCTCCCTTTTCCTTCAGATTGTCTTGATGATTAATACATTGGGTTATCCACAGCCCCTGCCTATCCCCAGCTCAGTGTTACCATGCCAAACTCTGTGAAAGCCTCCCAAGGTGGTCTAAAAGAGGATCACTCCTCCCTGCAAGCCTTGTCTTGCAGCACCTCTTCATTAGGTAGGTCTCTAACGGCTGGGTGCGTTTTTTGTACCCAGGCACCTCAGTCCCTCTGCAGCTGGATTTAACCTCGGGATCAGATGGGGAGCTGGGAGCATGGGCTGGGAGGAGGTAGGCACCAACACACATGAGGAAAAGCTTCAGTGTGAGCCGAAACCGTCCAATTCCATCTTACTCCCTGCAAAGCCTCTGGGTGTTCGGTCAGGCTGAGGTGTTCGCCTGCCGGTGCAGCTCGGAGATTAGCACGCTGATCTGAAAAGCCCTGCAAACTCAGCGCATAGTTTCACAGCTAATCTCTTCCACTGGCAGCTCACGTTGCCAATTCAGGGGTACAATCAGAAGGTTGTGTGCCCTCACCGCTGGATCCCACCTCTCTACCCTGCCACATTCCTTGGGGGGCCAGACCAATTTGCTACTCGCTTCAACTCTCCCCAGCGCAGGGCTGTATTAACGTGCCTCGTTTCCTCAGCCACAGGAGGCAAGAAGAAACCTGGTCCAAGAATCCAGCCAGGCTCCCCTGTGCAGCACCACAGGTACACAACTAGGACTGGATGATCCCAGGTAATGAGGAACTCCTTAGGCTCCCAGCGGAGCGCCCATGGGATAGTTTTTAGCAGCCAGGAGAAGCTGTGCACACCTCTTCTCAGAAATTCACGTGACACTTACGTGGTACGCGCTGCTGCCACCTCCGCTGCCTCCATAGCCGAACTGACTGGACGCCCACTGCGCAGGGGTGGCATTTGGGTTCTGCCCCTGGCCTGTCACAGCGGCGATGGCGCTGAACATCTGGGACGTCATGTTTTGCGGTAGAGCATTCACCGCACGGGTCAGGTCTGCAAGAAAGACCCATCATGTTAGACAAAGCAGAGTCTGGAAAAGGAGCTCGTGTCCCAATTCCAACCAGGAAAGGCCTGCACTGACCTGCCAGGTTAATGTTAGCTGGAGTAGCATTAATGGAGGCTGGAGTCCTGGTCCGACTGCTACTGCTGGGGGTAATACCTGCATAAAATATAAACCAAGAGTGACAGATTAGTTCTCCCAGAAGAGCAGCTGTTGACCTGAAACTCAGGATTTGAAAAAAATGCAGGCAGCGCTTTTACTGGCAAGATGCTATTTTACCATCGAATGGTGTATGAGGGTTGTATGGTGGGGAAGGCCAAGGGAGAGGAAAGGGAGAAGCGCAGCCTTTGCTGCATGGCCCACTTGGCTGAAAGATTAATTCTCAGGAGGTCTCTCAATGTGTCCACAGAAGCCAAGCACTTGAGCATTGCTTTGAAACTTCCCACTTATAGAAAATCCTAGGACACATTTCAGGGACAAAGAACGTGGAATTGTCCTTTACTAACTGCTCCTACTGTGTAACACCTATGAAACAAACAGTTGAGGCACTCAGATTTTTGGGGTGCTCACCTGGAACAGGGTCCTGATAATGATCCTTAAACCATCGGAAGAGTCCGTTCACAGTAGGGAAGACCTGGCCCCGGTAGCGGAATCCTTCTGGCGTCACTGTCACATACTCTATCCTGTGAGGAGCAGTGGATGCAGGAGAGCACAAGAGATGACAGACTGCTCCAGGGCCATACCTGCCACTGTACAGCACCCTCACACGAACAGGTCACAGACACAACAGGCAAGACCTACACACTCAGGCAATGGCCATACTGGTAATAAACAGATAGACCTACCCAAGTCACTTTCATTTTGTTTTCAAACAAGTGCTCCAAAATACCATGCCTTCCCACGCAAAATCTATCAATCGTTGCCCATACCCCAGTGACAGCCCCTGCACAGGGCAGCGCTGCTCGTGGCAGGCAGCTGGTTAGAAACACGGGAGTCTCCTGAGTGAGATTTACTCCTAGGCATGGGTCCTCTAGCATCGAGAAGCCAAACCCTGGGTAAGGGGAGGCATGATTTATGGCGATACTGACAGAGCCGGAAGAAAAACTGGCAGCAATAAGCTGAGGTGTGGTACTGGCAGTACTCAGCTGCAGCTGTCGGGCTGGCTTCTCACTTACCTCGGTTTGCCTCGAGGCTGATATCCCAAGAGGAATTTGCCAGGTAGATCTTTACAGGCACTGATAAAGTAGGGAATAAATGTTGGCTTCTCTTTCTTGGTCTTTATCAGCAGCTCTTCCAGCTTCTAATTAGAGAAAGAAAGGGGAAGAGAAATGCTCAAGGAGAGCCTGTATTTTTAGCAACACACAGGGCTTACGGATATCTCCCTCTGTGCTGCGGTCAGCCCTTTTTCCTCCCAGCCCCGATGCCAGTGATCCAACAAGGACCACCAACTGCGCTGTTTCTGCACAGGGTTGGTGCACAAATGTCACCAGGTCAGAGAAAGCCAATACTCTCCCTTCAGCGATACCTGCTGGCAGGGCAACCCTCTGCTGCTCTGGCGCACCACTGGAGCACACCACACTCCCATGTCCTAACTCCACTGCTCCCACACAGAATCTCCCTGAGATCTACAGCTGGAAAGTGACTGCCAAGCCCCAAGCAACAAGAGAAAGATCAGAGAGCTCAGTCCAGCAGCAGTTCATGCCAGACTCAGAGTTTAAGACTATCCTGAAACAAAGAAACTTATACTACGCTCCTTTATCTCCCACACAACCTACCACAGCCTGGGACAGGCTCACCTTCTTGTCTCCGCCGTTGCAGTCCTGGTAGTATTTGTGATTCAACAGGTCTCTGGCAAAAGAAGCCATTGGCTGGACATAGCGAGCAACAATTTCATCCAGGTCTTCAAACTCCTTTGAACAAACACATTTAAAACATTTGAAGAGGTATTTAATAATAAGGAACTCTGATTCTAGTATACAGCTCTCAATCATACATTCTGCACAGCCAGGCTGGATGCTTTGAGGGAGGAAAAAAAAAAAAAGAAGAGCTGAATACTGTCTAAGAATCTGGGATCTGCAGTGGAAGTTAGTCTCCAACAGCCTGAAGGCAGCTGCAAGGACAGGAAAGCTGTGCCAACCTGTCCCTGCCAAAAAAGTACTTCTTCCCCACCAACTCCTTGCCAGGCATGCTCTGCAAGGCTCTTACCTCTGTGTTAATCCAAAGTGTGGAGCCGAGGCTGAAGGCATTCTCCTTGCCCTCTTCTCGGACATCCACGTGTTGGTAAATCCCATCGTTCACCTTCCAGGTGACAGTCAGGTGGTTCTCCCCTTTGCTACTTGGCCGAATAATCACATCCCCTTGGTCCATGGTCTCCATCATCTTCTCAGCTTGCTTGAAGCTAATGTTGTGGAATGATGGGTGAGCAATTACTCTCTTGATGTATGCTAGAACACAAAAAGGAGTGTTTAGGCTTCCAAGAGGAACTGCTTTATTCCACGTATATGTCTAATTGTGGTTATTCTCCTGAAGTGCTCTGGGAAGGCTGGCATTACGAGGCAGGGGGAAAAAAAAAAAAAAAAAGAGAGACTCACTTGTCCGCTGCTGCTTTCTTTTCAGGTCTTCTTCCTGTTTGTGATCTGCTGCCTCAGAGTCAAAGTCATAGTAGGTGTCTTTAGGCAGTTTCCACTCATTGTTCTTATCCATCAGGTCTGAGGTCCTGCAGGTCAGGTCTGCACTGAACTTCTCAATGTCAATCTTCATAATCCTGCAGTGAACGGTCATTCCCACCTACAGGAGAGGGGCAGGCAGAGCTGATCAGCAGGTTTGGCTGATACGCCAGCCTCCCTGCGCTACAGAGCAATCTGTGCGGGGTCACGCTGTCAGGAAGGCGCTACAAATTACCTCACCTGCTTCAGACTGATACAACCTTTACAAGTGACCCCCAAGATGACTAGAATCAAAAGAGATGAAAGGAGAAGTGGGCAGTTCTCCAGCATGTCTACTCCCTATGCTCCATACCACACAGTAAACTGCATGTCTGGAGGCTGAGGACAATTAAGTTTGCTATTTTATGTACCTTTAACAATGAGAGCAGCAAAACTGGACTTCGTGATGTGCAAGACAGCAGTTAAGTCTGTTCAGAAACAGAGTGGAAGTCACCCAAAGGACTGCTCTAATTAAATGGGAAACAGAAAATACCACCACAAAAACTGCAGTGTCTTAGTCCAGCTAACCATGCTGAAGTTAATGACTCTTTAAAGAAATGCCGAGACCTCTGAGCTTACAGGATTATCCATCACCTGCATGGACTGTCATGCAGTCCAAAGTCCCAAAAGACAGCAAAGATGTTAAACCTCTATTTTACCATGTGATAAAAATATGATTCTGTTTCTTTCAGAACCCTAATCCCTGACCTGAGCAAGAGCAGTAACTCCGATGACCTCCACAAAGGAACTGAGACAGAAGATAAAGCTATGAGAGAAGGAAAGTGACCCTTGCATATCTAACAGCAGTTCCGTGAACTCTTTAGAAAGCCAGAAACAAAGGGCAGCTCTGCATTAGAATGCCTTCTGGTCTCCTAAACCCAGACTTTAGCCAGACTATAATAAATCCTCCTGCAGTACAACATGTTAACTGATTAACATGGTTCCCACCAGCTGCCAAAAGAGATTTGCACTGTGGGAGGACACTAACCAGAACCTGAACTTGCTGCTGATTTAAAGTCCTTAAATGAAAATAAGGTTTGAAAAGTCATTTAGGGAACAGTGTTATTAACCAAACTCTGACTGTGGTATTGGATCCGCGCTCTTCCAGCTCTTGCTGGATACCTGAAAATCCACTGCTTTCATACCTTCACCCTTTCTTCTGGTCGCTTGACCACCTTATCACTAAGAAATTTTGTTGGGATGAAGCCAGCGACGCCATTGTCCAGACGTGTCTTCACTCCAATGGCTTGACCTGGGCAGGAACCGCTGTCAAAGTGGTTCCAAACCTTGAGCAAGGCAAAAGTAAAAGTCATTCAGCATGGAAACAAAATAGCCTCGGCAGCTCACACTCAAACAAGTCTAAAAGCTGTGTCAGCAAACTGGTGCAGCCAGCAGAGACATGTGGAAGGGCAGGGGACAGAGGACTTCTATGAATGCTACCCAGTAATGCAATCTTCCTACTTCAGTGCTGCTCAGCTTATGGGGCTTTGCAACCAGGAAGGTCAGAACATTTTTAGACGCTGAACACAAGCCTGCAGCTAGGGCTGGTTTCTAATGAACGCTATAGGGTTTTAAAGTCATGGATTATCAAGGCTGGAATTTAGCAATGTTTAGAAGAGACCTAAAGTACAGCTGCATTAAGCAGCAGGGAGGCCAGATAAGTTCTTGAAATTAAGCAGGTGGCAGAACAAGCCTCTGTTCTCAGCGTCACGGGCAGTTTCTCTGCGTAACACACAATCCTAGACCACAAACAAGCCTGCTCTATGTATTTGCAAACAACTGGTCAGCTTAGCCCCAGGTCCATTTCACTTGTAGCCCAGTTCACTAAAATCTATAATGCTGCTATAAAGGACCTGCCAAATCTATACTGAAGCAATTAGTCAAAAATGGAACAGATTACATTTGCAGCCAAAGGCCACATTCAGTTTGGGATCCTGGGGCACCGCAGACACAATCTTGGCTCTGATACCTTGTCTCCCAAAACCCCTATAAAACGCTCAAGCCTGCAGATAATGGACTCCTGACAAAGGCAGGCCCATTAGGAGAAGCAGCCCCACCTCGCTGAGCTCTGGGAAGTTATCCTGCTGACAGAAAGGACACTGCCAAAGGCCAGTTTCGTCATTCCGTATTGCCTGGTCGTAGCTTTCTCCTTGTGGCCGCCTGTGGGCTATCCCAGTCACATTGCAGATGATCATTTTACCTGTGGTGTGATGGAAGAGGAGAAGGAAAGAATGAAAAACTGAAAGCCAACTGCAGAGCTGGACAATTCCCTCGATCCAAGGTAGTTGTGCAAGAAGGTGTTAGGAGACTACCCAGGTACTTGAAAAGCTGTTCCACATACATGCAAACATTGCGCAGTCCCAACATCATCCTCACCAAGACCCCTCAGCCCCACTTTACACATCCTCAGTCAACTTAGGATGACAGAAACCAGGGATGTACCTATATAGAAAGTCTCTGGAGTTTCTTTGGTCAGCATATTGAAGACCTCTTCTGTGTTTGGAGAACGGTACGGGGTTCTCAGGTCCTTGTACCTGCAGCTTAGTTCAGCTCGAATGTCATATAAAGTGATATGCTTGTCACCGTAGCCCTGTGTGGTATTCAAAGGTTATAAAGCCATGAGTGGAAGAAGGTGAACAGGGAATCCAGCATAAGTTGTGAAAGAACTCAAGGAACTTATCAAACAGCAACTTTAAAAAAGAGGAATGCACAGGGTAACTGTGGAACTCGGTTACAGGGTGTTGAAGAAGTCAAAAGTACTGATATGTTCAGAAAAAAAGTCAGATCAGTTCAGGGCAGACAGCTTAAATGGTCTAATTACTGTCTCCTGCCTCCTTCCTCCCTCTGTCCCAAGTGTACTTTCTGTAAGCATTTACTACATGCCATTGTCAGACACTGAATACTCATCACGGCTGTTTATACATTTTACAACAGCAACAGCTAAATGCTCCGCTCCTAAAAAGGATAAGGGTCACCAGCTATAAAACTTAAGAAACAAAGCTGGACAGTAGGGCTTCCCCTCTGCTTCTCAGCACCAGGAACCTCAGCGCACCTGTCTTTCCAGTTCCTCAGCAAAGGCATCGAGATCCAGGTCTTTCAGACGCTCAGGGTTTTCCAAGATCTCCTCTAGAGCTCCTGCGGGATTAGCATCCTCTGCCGACTCATCGTATTCTAAGGCATCCACTGCCATTTTTCTTGCCCATTCGTAGGTTTCAGGATGGACCCTAGACCCATCTAGGACTTCGATGTAGGAATCGGTACTGAAATAAAACCAGAGCAATGTTCAGACAAGGACTCTGCAGAGTTCCAGAGTCACCTCCTTCAGCTCAATAACGGATCACGTTGGTGAGCACCACTATTGGCTGTGTGGCTGCTTTTGCCACCGCTGCCCTCAGTGGAACAAACTACTCTAAAAGGACCCAACGAATTCTTCACTGCTCAATCAACAGGAGTCAAGGCAAGACATGACAAATTCCAGTCTGCAGCTCCTGCACAGCAAAGATACAGCCAGGCATTTTGGGTGCTATCCAGATTTGATGACTATGAGCACACAGCTCTTTACAGTTTCTCTCCTCATACAAATTAAGTGTTGCCAACTGGCAGCGCAGCCATCTGCATCCAGCTGTTTGGAGGAATCTACACTTTGCCCCCTCCGTGTCTAGGATTTGTATCCTGCAAGAACCAGGCACCTAGCGGGGCTGGATCACTCAGCGTAAGGATTTGGCCAGGTGTGCTTTCTCAGACTGCTTTTCAAAGGCAAGAAGGATACTGTGTCAGCCGCAGAGAAAGCACGTTTCCAACAGGTCACCCTTACGTGCAAAGCAGGCAGCTAGAGACTTAGAAACTAGGTTACTGCTGTCCTCCAAACACACATTTCTTGTTTAGTTACCAGTAACCTAATGCTCTACAAACCTCCCAACATTGCTACTAGTTTAAGAGGAAGCTAAATTGTCAAGTTATGCCTCAAGTTCGAAACTTCAGGAAAATAAAATACCAATGGTGGGACTAGGCAGAAACTACGAAAAAGCGCACGACAGACATGCATGACGACTATGTTAGGGAACAACTGTTTTTAGTTTAATTCCTCTTGACCAGAAAGGGCCTTTCAAACCATAGCAAGTTATATAATTAATGTTCTGCAGCTGACATTGCTGTGCGAGTTTCGCTGCCCACAAGAATCAGATTAATAACCAGCAATACCTGAACTTGGCCAGTCGTCAGAGAGGCCACACAGAAGCTCCTGGGAACATGGACACCACAGAACAAGATTGCTCCAGCCTGCTGCTCATGCTAACTCCATACCCATATGACATCGAATGCAACCCCATACCCACCTATCGCCCAGCGATGCTGTGTCAATTTTGATGAAGCCGGCACAGTTGATAAACACCTTGGGTCCCATGTGACACATCGTAACCAGCTGGGTCCTGTTCTCCAGACGCGTGTTGTTTTGTTTCAAGATCTGGAGAAAGGTAACAGTATAAACCCTGCTATTCAAACACAAGGGTTCTCCAGGAAGAGTAGAGGACACACACCAGACACCGCAGTGTTCAAAGCATCTGACATAATCGAACCCATCACAACTCATAAATCGTTGCCCCCTGCCTGTGTCTCAATGTTGTATGAAAGGAGATGACTCCACATGGAACAGCTCCAACTCTCAGGAAAAGCGTTGGCTTTTTGCCTTGTGTTTTCTACAGTACAGAGGCGTCTTGATACTGTAACAGCGCATCCGTTCCCGTGGGTTCAGGAGCTAGCTGGGATTGACAGATCTGCTGAGTTGCTTGGGTCTATCAAGGACATAAGTCCATGCACAGCTTTGGGGTTAAGCGCAGTGAGATAACACATACTAAAATACACGTCAATGGAGCTGTCAGCTGCATCTGGCACACGGGACCCTGACTCATCTTGTAACAGCACTGCCATCAGGCCAACTCACACATTATTGGTGATGAATTGCTTCACTCCATAAGAAGCCTCCTTACCTTTAGCAGATGAGTGCCTTTGCGTGGTCCCAGGCCACACACGTACTGCAGCAAAGCCTGGCTGTGAGGGTGAGCAATCGCCCGATTGACATCCACTCCCACCTCGTTCACACGGTTTATGAATTCGCAGTAGAGGGCATTCAGCAGTTCTTCCTTCACCACGTGCTCCTGACAGAAAGCAGAGGTGTTAGCCTCGCAAGAAGACGTGTGCAACGCTTTGCCGTAAGGAAGCCGAGCCAAACACAACAGACCGGCTCTCAAGAGCTGTACTGCACCTCAGAGTTACCCCTGAGAACAGCCTAAAGGCAGGAGGCAGATGAGCTAAAGGAGGCAAAAAAAAGTGCTTTGTAGCCTGAGTATGGCATAGAACAGGCAGGACTTGCACCAGTTCAACTTGGAATACTTTTCTGTGACAGAACTTAGTCTTAGGCCTCCCATGCCACTTTCTCTTGCAGAAAAGGATCCCACAAGGCAAAGTTACCTGCAGAGGGTGGAGTTTTAGGCAGAGAATATCCTCATCGGAGCTGCAGACCTGGGCAAACTCTATGAGGGGGTCCTGAATGCGGCGAGCAAGGGAGACGGCTTGACGCAGCAGAGGTGGGTAATCGCGGAACTCATTCTGCAAGAGGCCAGAGAAACAGGGGGAACTCTGATGGCATTTTCACACTTTGTAGCACAAGTAGCAAAGACACATCAGACAGGGACTGGAACAAGGGAAGTATTTGGTGCTCAGAGGAAAGAGAGCTGAGGTCAAATGCTCCCAAGAACTCTGCTGCAACTAGGCATGAGACAACCCCATCCACTCAGCTGAGCCAGATTCCTTTCAGACTACATCAATATCTACTTTGTAGATCTGCTGGTGCTGTTCTCTTCAGGGGAGCCTAAATAAGATGTTTTGCTTTGACCCAAAGATCAGTACGTCACTATCTAGATGGATTATATGAGGCAGCGGATGACAGAAGGCAGGGCCAGAGCAACAAATGGAGGATGAGCCAGCACAAATGAGTGACAGACTAAGGGACAGCGGGAATAACAGAAGGTTCACCTCAGACTTCTTGCTGTTCATGTAGAGGATGGCCAGTTCATTGTCTACCAGCTCCACTCCAATAGAGGACAGCTGCTGCCCTTGGTCCAGCTCATGAACAATTCTCTTTACGTCTTCCATCAGCATCTGAGCATCCCTAGGGAGAAACGGCCACGGGGATTGAGGGAAGAGTGCAAAGCTGGGTCCTGGAATCACTTAGGGAGATAACCCCAATGGGTTACCTCGCACCACAAACAGAAACAGTGAGATGTGGACAGGCATGAGGAAAGGACTGCAAAGAGACTGGGAAATGGAAGGAACATAAAGACTGACCTGTTCTCGCCTGCGATTGTCACCACGTGAGGCTTCTTGTTCAGGAGGAATTTTTTCAAAGTTTCAATATCCTGGGCCTGGAAAGGAAAGTGAGGCAGGTCAGAGCAGAAAAGATAGAGAGTTTCTGTACTGAGCTAGCGACCAGTCCTGGGTTCCTATTTCATAGGGCAAATCCTCCCCCACTGCCACCCTGATCTGCCATCACGACATAAGCATAGCTAAATGCCTTCTCCACAGACTTGCAGAGCCTGACTATTGTAAGGACAAACAGGAAGGCTCTGCAGAGGGAACACTGATGGCCTCATGGTCTGGCGCTACAGGAAATCAGCCCAGGTAGGGAATGGAAGTCAAAAGCTTGCCCCAAGCTCCAGCAGGTCCCACAGTCTCTTGCTATTATAATGTTATCAGGGAAAGGGGAGAAAGTTTCTGTAGCTGGGACCACAGAAACTCACAAAACCCCAAAACTGACAGAACTCAGGAATGGCAAGGCCCTGCCGCTCCCCATAATAGGAGCAGAAGAGATGAATTAGAATCTAACTGGAAGCAACTGTCCTGCCAGAGTAATTACAGGCTGGGACAAAGGCAGTATTCCTGCATGCGAGAGTGACAAGGCCTGAGCTGTCTTCAGACTGACTATTCCTCTCCAGCCCACAGTGGGCTGCACAGTACCAAAAGCAATGTGCAGGCATTCATCTCAACAATAGGTGCACCAAGGCTCACCTTCTTTTCCCTCTCTTCCTCACGCCAGGCATTCCTTCTCTTTGTGAAATGTGGCAATCGGAGGAAGTCTGTAACCTCACCCTCTCCATTAACAAGGGCGCAAAACACGGGGTGGTCCCTGCAAAACAGAGATCACTCAGACATGGAGGACTGCTAAAGCTGAACACAGATCCAGAGGCAATTCCTTCCCTCCTACCTGGCTGAGGAAAATGCAATGCCTAGTACCCGAATCCCCTTCCCTTGGTTTTCATCCATGAAATCATCATCTTCCTCCACCTGCTGATCAGGACGGTATGAAGCTACTTTTAGCCAGTTGTACAGTTTCCGGCTGCAAGCCTGGTAGAACAGAGAAATGGAGAGAGGAGTGAGAAAATGAACTGTAGGTGCTTTGGCATAGCCCTTCTCCAGGGGAAAGTTCATAAACTGCTCAAGGCAGCACGACAGTATATTCTGCCAGGATTGGGACCAGCTCTCCAGAACCATAGAGCCCATCCTCCCTGCCACTGAGGTATCTGCTCTTCTCTCCATCCTTGGGAAAGAACCAGACTGAGACCCCTGCCTGCCTCCTCCTTCTTCCCAAAAGCCTGTGTATGGCCTGTCAGTAGCTGTCCCCAGCATGCTGCAGGACTGTTAGCATTTGTAAGCCAGCTGTGACTCAAACCCACTTGTCCCTCATCTCACCTTGAGGACATACTCCTTGGCCTCCACCAACAGCTTGTTCTTCAACTCTTTAGCCATCTGCACATAGAGGAACTGGTTGAGGGACCGCTCAATAGCCATTGTACGCTGCCGATTCCACTCCTGCACCTGGTGGCTGAACTCATCCCGATAATAGAACTGTTTGATTTCCTCAAAGTACGTCTGGTCGCTACCATAACTGTAAAAAATGAGAGAAGGAGATACAGAACAGCTCCAAACATCGGCATTGACACCACCACTGGCAGATTCCTGCACAGGGATGTGATAGCAGCACCTCAGATTCAGTGAGCTGCCTGGAAAATTTAGAGAAGAGTCAGTCCTCCCATCAAACACTCCTTTAGCTGCAAAAGCTATGCTGCTAGACAAATTGCAGCTGAATGCCATGCTGGCAGCACAGAGAGACCTGATCAGTGCAACACCGGGCAGCCCACAGCCACTCCAGCACACCCATATTGCACAGTGTGGCTACTCAGATGTGCAGCAAAGGAACCAAGGAGCCACGCAGTGAGGGGGGTTGGGAAACAAGCATCATCTTTCACAAAAATCCTGAAGGCTTCAGAGTTTGCCTTCAAATGAATAAGCCAGACGTCTTCTAAAGTTTTCATTAAGATGAAGAAAAAAGCAAGACCCTGAGAGGCTGCTTGGCTTTAAGGTGCCGGAAACCACCAGGCCACGACTTCCAGGAGCAGTTTGGATTACAGAGGAGCTCTAACAGCATGGTGGCACTGGATGAACGAGCTCTGCCGAGGCATGGATGGCACAGCCAGTGAGGACTCACCCCTCCACTCCTTTCATGTCAATGCTGATATCTATCGTGAGCAGTGCCTCCTCCTCTGCCAGGCTCATTTTCAGGAACTGGTCATCTCGCAGCTCCTTCACAGGCTTGTTCTTCAAGTATTTAAAGGAATAGGCATAGTGGGCTTCATCAATATCCTGGGAGAGAGGAGAGAGTCAGCATGCATGCAGTGCATTCATGAAGAAAGACCCTTCTGTATACTGTACCAGACAATGGTTTTTATTCAATACACCCTCACCCCTATGCCTGCCAGTCTGCATTTGCTTCCCCAGCAGGACACAGCGGAGCTCGTTCCCAGTCCCAGAGAAACAGAGACTGTTCCAGTAATTGAAGGCAACATCTCAACAGCAAGAATTGGGTCTGATAAAATGCTGAGACTAAAAATGCAACATGCTGCTGAGCTGGCCTCTGCAACGGCCTAGCTCACACGCCGCTCTAAGATTTATTCAGGGTTGCCAGTGACACGTGAGAAGTTTTCAGATGCAAAAATGAGCATTTGTATGTTATTTAGACCCTTCCCTGAATTGGCCCACAGAGTCAGAGCTCCCTTCCTTACCTTCTTCCCCTTTTTGGTTGGCGAAATGTTGATTTTAGCTCTTTCTTGGAAAGTCTGTCTCAGGACCTGCCTGACTAAAGGCTCCCTGGCTATCTGCAAAGCCACCATGTACCGGGCTCCTTCCAGCACAGCTTCAGGGCTTGGGAATTGACTAAAACAAAAAAGGCAACATGAAGACTTAGGACTTGAGAATGCCCCCGGATCCCCTCCCCTGTGTCACATCCGCAGGACCTCCACAAAGATCTCCCCCCACTGACCTACACACATAATCCTTGGCGAGCTCCAGGGGCTCTGCAGGGAACTGCTCTGTCTCGTGACGCTGGTAACTGTCTCGGAGATTCTCTCCAAACTGCTCAGGTGTCAGACCAAACTTCTTAGCCAGGCCATCTGGGGAAAAAAAAAACCACAAAAACGATGAGGACGGGGGTACTGTACCTTATATTGAGCAAAAATACCAGTCCTCCTTCTACAGGTAAGCCACACCACCCAGAAGAGCACGTGGGCTAGGCCACTGCAAGCTCAGCGTGACAGAGCACAGCCCTTACCCAGCCCAGCTGTCTGACAGATGGTGTACATGTCCCGACGGGAAGCCTGCTTCAGCTCAGGCCCTTTCTGCTCATCATCTTCTGCATCCTCCCCTTCACCTATGAGAAGGATATGTTTAGCAAGGCCTCTTTACAGAGGCATCCAGACAGCTGCAGGGTGTCAGAAGCACAGCAAAGGGATCAAATACAACCTACGTTGTGCAACAGAGTCCCTAAATTCCACAAATACACCTCAAAGGTCACAATAGCCTTAAAATTATTCAAGGTTAGAAGAACACCCTGAAAATGTTAACTTCTCTTCAGTTTCACTCTTTAGCAGTTTTAATAGCAGTATTTCTGGGTTGCACATTAAAACACACATCAAGGTGGCTGATCCTTGCTTTGGCCCCTGCCATAAGGGGTGGTATTCAGTCCACTGGAAAATCAGCACCTTGTGTGGCAATTTAAGCATTTTCAGAGATGCCTGGAAGACCTGGGACTAACTTGAGATGGAAGCAAACAGCAGAGATGCTCTGTGCAAACAAATGGGCTTTTCAACAAACTTTCTTACTACTCATTTAAACCAGGATTTTCAAACAGCCCGCAATTAGGAGACTATTAAGTTTGGGGACAAACCTTCCTCCTCTTCACCATCTTCTCGGATACGCTTTTGCTTCTTCCGAGCAGCCTTGGCAGCATTCTGCATCTTGGGGATGTCTCGCCCATAGTACAGCAGGAAGTGATTATACACGTCCTTCAGCTCGTCCATGGACTGCACGTCCTTCAGCCTACGGCATGCAAAGCCAGCACGTTACACCCTGCTTGCAGCTGAGCTGTGGTCAGAGCACTCAAGGAACCTGCTCTGGGACAGGTCAGGCAGAGTGAGCACTTGGGCTCACTTTCCAAAAGTTTTAAATATTTCTCATTACTGTCTTTGTGGGGAGGCTAAAGTCAATGCACTGCAGTAGCCAGAGAGCCTGTGCTGTTTGGGCAAGTTAAGGTGCATTTTAAGTCATTTTGGAATGAATATAAGAAAGTCATGGCACCATACCTCTCCATGTCAGTAGTATCCAGGGCCCTTATTCCATCCGCCAAGGGCTTGTCTGGGTCAGCAGAGATTTGTTCGTACTGATAGGCCTGCATCTTCTCAAAGAGACGCGTCAGGTTCTGCTTGCGGATCTTCAGCTGGGTCCACTAATATGAGAACAAAGACTTCCAGTGAAATGCACCATAGCTGTGTGTCACATCTGACTCCTCCCTTCCCAAATAGGGGCTCCCAGGACCTTGGGATATTTGTCATATAGAAACAATCATCAAAATCTTCATCCACAGCCAAGCCCAGATGCGACATGTGTGGCAGATCTCATCTTAGAGATGGATTATATTAACAGAAAAAAAATAAAAATCAAGGTTTGGATCTACCTGATAGTAGAGAAGGAACATGCACTCCTTGCATGAAAGGTAACTACACAAAAGGAACTTGGTGAAGGGAAAGGACTGTGTTGAACCCTCTTTTGTCAGATAACCCTTTACCACCACATGATAGCAAACATGCAAAAGATAAAAAGCACACAAGGTCTCCACAGCCAAAACAAAATCTGCTGTAATCAGGCTAGGTGGGAAGACGTGTATCGTAGTTTCAGCTGGGATGGAGTTAACCTTTTTGCTAGCAGCTGGTGTAGTGCTCTGTTTTGGATTTGGGATGAGGAATAGTGTTGATAGCACACTGGTGGTTTCAGTTGTTGCTAAGCACTCAAGGCCTTTTCTGCTCCTCACGCTGCCCCACCAGCGAGCATGCTGGGAAGGCACAAGAAGCTGGGAGGGGACACAGCCAGGACAGCTGACCCCAACTGACCAAAGGGCTGTTCCATACCATGTGACGTCATGCTCAGCATATAAAGCTGGAGGAAGAAGGAAGGAGGGGACATTCAGAATGATGGCCTTCGTCTTCCCAAGTAATGGTTACAGGTGATGGAGCCCTGCTTTCCTGGAGATGGCTGAACACCTGCCTGCCGATGGGAAGCAGTGAATTCCATGTTTTGTTTTGCTTGCATGCGCAGCTTCTGCTTTACCTATTAAACTGTCTTTATCTCAATCCACGAGTTGGGTTTTTTTCTCTCTCACTTTTACTCTTACGATTCTCTCCCCCATCTGAACTGAGGGGTCAGTGAGCAGTAGCATGGTTCCGGCTGCCGGCTCGGGGTTAAACCACAACATGTTAAATATTGATGGATAACAACCACTGAAAACACCTCTCACCTTCTCATCCCACTGCCAGACCCTCCACAGGTCGTTGATGTGCAGCTCTGGCTCCACATACTCCTTTCTGTAGAAGGCGATGAATGGCACCTGGGTCAGAAATGAGACTCATCACCACCATGCAGGAGACCAGGCTGTTTTTGGCAGCCAGGAGTCCAGAGAGTGCTTCTGTTCCATGTGGGAGAACAAGTAGTGGGGCAGCAGTGTGGGAGATGTACCAAGCCATGCCCCAGCTCTTGAGACCATTCCACCAAAGAATACACCACATACACCAAAAAGCTGCTGCAACATCAGGCATACCTCAGAGAATAGGTTGAACGGACCAAGCAAAGCTCAGGATACTCTGAAATTCCTCCACCTCATTTAGCAGCAATTTGTCCAGGATCAGGGAAATGCAACGATAGCAGGCCCATCAAACAGGCCTTAAAAACCCACGCTGCCACAGCTCACGTAGGATGAGCTGCACTTTCCAACGAAGCACCATTTTGTCACAGGAGAGGCAACCAGGTATGGTATCTCAGCCCCTTCTAGTTTGCTACCCTAAACACTTCCAGCAGCCCCTCTGCTAATCCTGTCAGGATAAGAAGACAGCATCCTTATCTTGGCAATGAAGCCGAGTTGCGAATTACCTCAAAATGTTGATTTCTCATGAAATTTAGGGCTTCTTTAATCTTCTGGATGGTGCTGGGCCCCTTGCGGCTGAAGCTGCTGCTGGCTTGTCCACGGTCGAGGTAGTCAGAACTTTCCTAAAAGGAGAAACACATTGTGTTGATTGTATTCCTGAGCTGACCCCCAAAAGAGCAGCCCAGGTTAAGGCTGGAAAACGATGGCTCTTTTGTTAGCTGGGAACACAGGCTTAGGGTACACGCTCTGATTTTAGACCACAGAAAATCACCCTAGCCCTGACTGGCTTAAGGAAAACGGAGAAGCAGCATCTGGACAAGGTAACTGATGGCTAAAAGCAGATTATGGCTAATACCAGTTTAGCCCTAAGAGCACAGTGGCTCAGAGATCTTTCAGTCATTCTTGACAATTATTCTTGCAAAGTCTCTGTGTTGCTTTTTGTCCTGGTTTATGGATGTGAAAATGAAGACAAGTGCATGTTAAACGACCTGCTCAAAACCAGAAGGAAAGGTACATTGCGCACCACATTCCTCTGAGCAGACTCCTGGAACAATTATCTCCAGGCTGGAAATCTGCAGCACCTTCCAGTCCTCTTAGGACAGAAGTTTCAGGCATAGTCCTTTACCTGCAAGGAGATGGTGGGTGTCGCAAATGCGTTCCTATAAATCCAGTCAGCTTCTTCCTCCAGCTCATCATCTTCAGCACTCTTCACCGGGATGGATCGCAACTGTGAAAACACAACAGGATGAGCAGAGGCATGTGCAACACCAGGGCTTGCGCTACCATGTCTTCAAGAAGCCTGGAAATTATTGTTTTGAGCTGCAGGTTGCTTATGGGGTCTCAGTACCTCCCACACCCACAGGGCTTTGCTGAGGACAGCACTTCAATGTCTGCATCTTCTGAGCACACAGGAAACCTACATCAGCTTTACACTAGGTAAAGGCAGCTAACAATTCTGTCAGAGGCTTGTGGAAAGGCCTGCAATGGTGCGAAATCTTCCATGATGATCAAGTCAGGGTACCCCCACTTCCCACCAGACTCCCAAACTCTCTGCAGCTACATCCTCTGTTCCACTCTGTGCCCATTCTAGCCTTGGTATCACTTTTCTTGCTGCAGCCATAGAATAACAGAACATAAAGCAGCTCCAAACCCTCTCTGGGCATTTAGTCCCAGCCAATTCTCTTTCGGAAGGCCTGCTCTAATCATCACTGACATCCGTGAAGACGACAAAATGTCTGAACAGGCCACATATGGCCAGAAGACATTACACACAGCGTTTCCTTGTGCTGTGCACACTGGCATGGGAAAAAAGGTCCTTCTGAAAAGCTGGCAGCTTCAGACGTCCCACTTCACAAAGCAGGGTAACAAGCCTCTGCACAGAATTACATTAACATACACTTAAGGGAGATTGAAGAACACGGACTGTACAGGGAAAACCTGATTACAGGGTAAAATTAAGACAAAAATATGAGATACTAGAACGATTCTTAGCAGCACAAACAGGACTCCACATCGAGAGCGGTACAAATCCCAAGTGCTTGGATTAAAGTGTGTTACAGAAACACCTTGTACAGAACAGTTATGTCTTGGCTGGCACACGACTAGGGTAGAAAACTCTAGCAAACCTTCTCCGGCACTGCAGCTTCACTCTTGCAATCTAGAGATACAACTCACGGGACTACTAACAGCACACAGCATAAAGGACACCTCAGCAGAGCACAAACCCTCCACCACTCCCAGGAGTGCAACACTGGCACCCAGTGGCCAAAGAGAAACTATGACCAGTGCTAAAAACGGGCTTGCACAGCTAGAACAGATCAGAATGTCACTGATGTGTTTGAATGCAGGGGTTCAGCCTATACATTTAACAGGTGCGATCTTCAAAGAGGAAAAAAGATGCCAAAATCCAGCCAGCAGCCAGGTGAGAAAGCCGGCCTGCAGGTCCCAGGCCTGCTGTACTTGGTGGGAGCTGAAATGCTTTCTGCCTGCACACCAGCACCCTATTCTCTCACCTGGAACCTCTCAGGCATGTCTGTCATGCGGATCTCGTTATCCTGGTCCGTTAGGTGACTGCTCTCCAGCTCACTAGGCTCGTACATCTCAAAGATGCTACGCCGACTGACGCGCTTCTTGGCAGTCTTTTTGGGTCGTACACGGGTCTCCCCTTCGGCTTCTTCATCCTCATACTCATATTCCTCCTCCATCTCCTCATCGTACTCGTTGTACTTCTCAAACTCATCATAGTCGAAGTCCACACCAAAGATTTCCTGGGCTTCCTGCAAAGCACTGGAAGGCAAAAACTATCGTTCAGCCCCACAGTGCAGTTCAGAGACTATCCTTCTGGCCACACAGAGGTGGCCAGAGCACCTAAGTCTAAGCTTTAGTTTTGCACCTAGGCTAAAAACTCATGGAAAGGTACACAACTCTGAGCTTTATATGCAAATACTTCTCTCTAGAGACTGGTTTTGGTATCCCTGTAAAAAATCCAGGGGAGAAAGGAAGGAGTCAGACGTTTAAGAAATAACAGGCTAAAAGCCCCATGTTTAAATTTATCAGGTTCCTTTGGGGAAAGAGCCCAGTGGTATCCAACCACAAGCTGAATCACGCTGCAGTTGCAAGAATCAAGTACACTGAGCACTGTTTTCAAGGCTCCAGGCCAACTTCCAATCAATACTTACGCATCTGTGTATCCAGGGAGCTTCTTTCGCCATTTTGGCTTCTTCAGAGGTTGTCCATCGTCATCCACAATGAAGTCATCTATGTCTGGACATTGAGAAACAATTTAATGGTCAGAACACTCGTATATTAAACCGGTACCTCTGACAAAGCTCAGCTGAGCCAGCGCAACTATAAGCTTCCACCACAGACTTAGGCTGCCGCTGGCTGTCAGTCTGCCGAGCTACCCACAGCATCTCCTACACCAACCTCAGACATTCCAGGAGTCTGAACCACAGTAACAAGCTAGAATGAACTTCCAAACACAGGCAAAGACATCTGGCAACTACGTGGAGCTCAGTGCACTGAAAATACACTCAGAAAAGGCCTTGCTGCTTTAGACAGTAGACAAAGAATCCTTGAAACTCTTTCAGTATGGTACTAGCAGTGGTAACAGGCTGATGCTGAAGAGAAGCAGGGCAGGCACGCGCTGTGCTACTAGGTCCTAAACAGTGCCTCGATTTCCTTCCTTTGAAGCATTTCCATTTTGGAGGCAGCTTAGAGATGTTCAACACCTCAGCACATGTAATGTGCTTCTGGACAAAGTGGTTTAGACAGACAAACTAAAACTGCCACCCAGAAACATTTAATTCTAGAGATTGTGCTAATCAGAACAGCAAGAGCTTGACCACAACAGGGCTACAGCCTTTGGTTACTCAGAGAAAGTCTTAACTTGGTTCCTGTGCTTTAATCCTAGGACAAACTTTGGATGTAATTGACCATCCATACTCACCAGATTCATCTTCCTCCTCCTCCTCTTCCTCTTCTGGTGGAGCAACAGGAGCTTCAACAGCTTCCCCTCCCTCCTCGCCTTCACCATCCTGAAAGATTTCTTCAGCAATGGCTTCTTTCTCATGTTCTTCTTTTCCATAGTCTTCTTCTTCGTCATCCTCATCATCGGACATTTTTCGCACGCGCCTGAATTTTTGCTGCAAGTAAAAATGACTTGTTAGTGCACATAATTCCTGGCGCAGACACTCAAGCTCAGTGTGGTCTCTGCCAGGCCAGAACTGCACTTCTGCTCCCCAGGTGGCACCTGAGAAGGAGCGGGATGGAGCCCAGCACAGGCACACAGGGGAGAAAAGCCACCCCCTCAGCAGCCGTGCTCATTGGGCACAGCACGCACACAACATAACTGCCTGCTGAGGATTGTGCCACGTCCAGGCCTGTGTCACCTGCATGCTGTCACCACCAGTGTTAGCCTGGCTTGATGTGCCTCTAGCAAGCGTGACAGGAGCTTCAGAGCCCATAACAGCCTGTTCTGACTTTGAGGTTAGCACCATGCAGGAGACAGTTACTGGAAGATGGGCTCCTCTGAGACTGTCTTGCAGAGGTGGGAGGGGAGGTGTACAGCAGACTTTAGGAACCAAAAGAGAGTGGTTTGCAAGCTCTAGGAAGCCAGTTCCCAGTTGTCTGGGCAGGGAGAGATCCTGCTCCCTTCAAGCACTCAGCTCTCCCTTTCCAAGAGGGCTGGAGAAGACAGGAGGCACCACTCGCTCCCTCCAGGCAGGAACCCACCCTCCTTCGTGCAAAGACACACCACACCGTTAACAGCAGCATGGGAACACAACTCACTCTTTTGACTTTAACGCCCAAGTTCTCTTCAATGAGGTCAAAATCGTCATCCTCCAGGCGGTCATCAAAAGCTAAGAGCAGAAAGCAGAGATGAGTTACGCTCTCCCTTTACTAATCTGGGAATGGACCAACCAGTGAGAAGGGAATAGCTTATCCAGCTCATGCAGACACCCAGGGCAGAGGGAGAGCTCTGCTCTCTGGCAGGGCAGTGTGAGAGCATTACCCTGTGGCCTGCTATGAACAATCATCATAAAACTTACTGCGCTTTCTCTTTTTGTGGCCAACATCGTCCTCGGAGTCTCCAGAGTCGCTGGCTTCTTCCTCCTCTTCCTCTTCCTCATCGTCGTCATCGTTAATGAATCCTTTCAGGTTCCCCTGCTCATCTTGATCATCGAGATTCTCCTCCTCCTCTTCCTCATCTGGTGGAGAGCAGCAAGTGTTAAGACATTTACTCATTGGTTATCTGCCGAGACTCCTTCTCAGCTCTGTGCAAATGGCATCTTCCTTCACGTTATCCATGCAGAGTTTTAATGGAACACTTTTACTGACACAGAACGCAGCCAGCTGCTCTTGCCAGAACCCCACTTATTGTCTCATGCTCTCTCTGCAGAGGGAACAGGTGGAGTGGTCACACTGGGAGAATTCCTCTGCTTTTACTGTTTACTATCAAATTGTGAGACTGGAAGTCCCACTGGGGTGAGGCAGTGTACTTTCTATTGCCAAATATAAAAACCACCTAAGCACTTTGAGGAAGGGAAGCACTTAAACAGCTGAGATTATCGACTACAGATGGCCATGCTATTATAGCACAGTTATTGCTCCATCTGCAGAGTCATGGGATTTAAAATAGAGCAGCAAGGCACACAATCAATTCAGCAAACTCAGAACAGACAGACAGACTCACCGTCCTCATCTTCCTCTACAAACTTCTTGGTTACTCTGGGTACAACCTCCCCATCTTGGTTGTACTCCTCCTCCGATTCCTCCGCTTCACTTTCTACGAAGTCAGACATGACTGCAGCGTCTCACACACGGCTCCACAGGAACTGGGGAAAGAGGAGGCGAGACATCCATCGTATCAGCTAAGCAAGCAAAACATAAGCACGTCCCCCTACTGGGTTTTGGAGAGAAGGCAGTTAAGGCAAGAGGGTTTAAAATTATCTATCAAGGCCCTGAATTACCCAGCGTCCACCTTGCCTGGACATCCCTGTCACCAGAGATTAGGCAAGTGGAGCCAGCAGCCGAGTGCTGCTAGCTCCTGTCAACCCGAGTCTCAGCGAGCGGGACAGGACCTGTCACAGCAGCATTTGTTACACAGCTGAGCTCCCGGCTGTGGCTGAAACGGTGCACACAGCCAAAGCCCTTCATCCCATCCATGCCCTCCCACGCGGCCAGGAAAGCAACTCCACGTTGCCACTGACGCCGCACAGTGTCAGGCACACAGTCCAACCAATTAGGATCTTAATATGATTAATCCTCACTCAGTTAATGAAGCTAGGGCAACTCTGAAAAGGGCCTTGACTGAGTCGCAACTGCAGAGTGTTAGCAAGGCTCTGCGGACCCCCATGGAGCAAACAGGAGAGAGGCCTGGGGGGTGCTGCGGGGTCAAGGCTGGGGGCTGCCCGACTCCACTGCCCTGCATGGCTGGACCCGCAGCGGGGACGTTCCAGGACAGAGGCCTCTGTCCTGAGATTAGGAAGTAACAAGAGACTACAGAAATGGGGTGTTTTTTATATCCAGAACCTTTTGTTTGATGCTTTTCCCCAACTGGGGTTTCTGGAAGCAGTATAAATCAAGCTTGGCACAATGGACCATGTGTGTCCATAAAGACATGGCTCAAGTTCTGTCTCTCTGAGCCTTTCACTTCTTGTGGTTACAAAACTTGCTGTCATTTTTAAAATTTTCAAAGGATTTTTTTTTAGTTCCTTTTTACATATTCCAAAACAAAACTTACAAAAGTCAGCCTCAAGAAAAAACCAAATCAATTCCTCAAATGGCTGTGGAGATGAAAACACCAGCTCAGGAAGAAGAACCAGCCTTTGGGAAGGTACAAAAAGAAGCTCAGAGGAGGTGTCAGATCTAAAGCCAAAACCTCCATGTTAAATTACATCTGATGTAATTTAACACCAAAAAAAAAAAAAAGAGAGAGAAAATATGGGAAAAGAATTCCATATGCCAGGGATCGATACCTAAACAAACACGCTTCAAAATGTTCCCAGAATCATTTCCCCACTGCAAACAAACAGCTGAAGGAAATTATTCCCACACGGGACAACCTGATCAAGGCTTTGCCACGATACTTCTCATGTGCAGGGCTTCTTGTTCTGCCCCGAGACCCACACATCTGGTACACAAACAGGGACTTCTCAGTTAAAGAAAAAAAAAAAAAGTGCAAGGCCAATTTTGGATAATCTTTCAAGTCTTAAAATACTAATAGCTCCAAAGGAATGTGTCGGCCATATCTCATTAAAGAAAACCCACAACAGAGACAAGGGAAAGACCTCTGCCAGATTTCAGACACAAGCATCATACTCCTTGGCTGCTGACTACATGGCTGTGGCCAACGTCTATCTATGATGCTCCAGACAGGCAGAAATCGTGGCAGGCCAAGGCTACTGCTCTGCACCCAGACAGGACATCGCTGCCCTGGCTGGGTGCATGGGCATGGGGTGATCCCCGTCCTTGAGAGGACACTGTAGAAGCCACACACGACTACTTAAGCATCCTGCTCAGAAATAAACAAATTTGTTCCTGAAACAAATGCCACTGATGAATTGTGTAACTACACACAGTAAAGGAAGGGGAATTGTTACGTTTACCAGCCTGTGTATGAATATTATGTCAACTTCACACTTTCTCACCAATTCTTCTTCTACACATACCCATCAGGGTGTATTAACATACATAAAACCGCAGGCTAAGTGGCTTTCAGTAGAGCATTTCCATTTCTAAGTCTAACAATCTCATCTCTCTCCTGTCCATGATCAACACACAAATCCAGCAAGAAAGAAAACCCCTCATCATAGCACCACATGCGATTTTACTATGCTCTGCCAGGGAAGCATTTCGCTCGCAATTCCAATTTTGTTCCTCATCACTTGTTCTACCATTTCCTGGCAACTTCAGTTCATGTCAAATCAAATTTGTCTGGACACAGGGAACAGCTATGACTTAGGAAACCCATCTCATTTAATGATCCAGCAGAGCAGGTTCCATACAGGGCAACCACCCACAAAACCGGGTGCTTTCAGCTCCAGTGAAATCCACCTCAGGACAGCGGGGATGTCACTTCGCATGGCAAACAGAAGCAAGAGTAGCTATTACCAAGGAGATGTTGAATCAGATATGGACTAAAGGTGCCTCTCCCACCCTCCGCGCCAGAGAGGCCTTCATTTGAAATAAAACAGGGCAGGGAGGCAGGCAGGGACTGCAGACAGAGGCAGAGCTCAGACCAGCACTGCTGCCCGGCGGGAGCCCCCCGAGCAGTCGGTTACACCGGGAGAGCCCTGCTCAAGCAGCACTGCTCGTCTGGCTTGGGGAGGGTTTAAGAGTCTCCAGACTGAGGAGTGTTGGGCCAGCCCAGCTGTATCACGCTATGGGCCTTTCCTTTGAGCAGCACAGCAGCATCGCTGCTCCTGTAGCACTCCCAGGAGAGGATCAGAGATTGCTGCAGCACGGGAGCAAGTACTAAATTGCACTAGAGCACCAAAAAGGCAGGGAGACTATGCCTAATGCTGCACGCTTACCTGTACACAAGCAGACATGCTCCTATAGGTGATACATATGCAGCTTTACCCCACAGATATCCTACGGCTACTAGACACTGACCAAGATGGACCAAAGACAACGGCAATGCAGCGAGCAGTGCCGCAACAGCACCAAGGCAGCAGCTGAAGGGAGAACGGGTGCCTCCGCGCCGAGCCAGGCACCTCGAGCACAGCCTCTCCCGATCGGCAGCAACACTAGAGCAGCTCAGGGCTGAGCAATTGCACGACCTCTCCTTTCGACCAGGGGCGTCCGCACTTTGCTCGGCTCAAGGGCACAATGGCAATTGTCCAGAGTCCACAGCTCCTTTTAACCGGGATAACCCTGAGCAGATACCTCCCTTCGCTGTCAATACCGCGACTGTAGATCTCTGATCAGGTCAGCAGGCCTGGGCTGGCCATCGGCTGCAGGCACTGCAGGTTGCCTCCCTCATTAGGCGAGGCAGCACCTTTAGAACAAGTGCTGCTTTGTAATGGACCTGAGAATTCTGAAAACCAGATGTTCAAATACCTGTAAAGCCTTGGCCACGCATCCAGATACCTGCTGGCTGCTCAGGACTGCAAAACATTGCAGTGCTGGAGGCAGACGCAGCTTTGTACATCGTACACCAGCAAAATTTAACTCATTATGTTTAGAAATGGAAATATGCAGCGAGTACCAGCAAAATATCAGAATATGTTACAGGAAAAGCTACTATGCCTTCCCAGTTATGGTGGCAACTCTGGCAAGGCAGGGACACAACCACGTGCAGGACGGCATCGGAAACGGCAGCGCTCCACAGGAGCTTCACAGCCTGAGCAGGTGTGGGCTGAGGGAAACCAGAAGCATCTCATGCTGTCCAGGCACAGGGATAACAACTAAGGCATGAGACCTCAGCAGTGCTCCAGAATAACTAAGGAGTGTCCCCACAGTGAGGTACATTTATTATTCAGCAATCAATCCCAGGATATCAGTGTCAATGCACAAAACGGCAAAAACAAGTGCTAATCTAGGCTTTACTACAGCACAGGTGCTGAAGAGAAGCAAGTCCTGACTTCTCCCCATCCTTCCTGGGAGAAAATACATCAAGGCCCTGACACACGCTAATACTGGTTTTGTGGGTTTTTATTTTGCGGGGAGAGAGGGTTTGGACAGGCACATTTTTAACATCTGCCATTTCATGGTTCAACTCACAGTCCACTTAAGATCATGTAGGTCCATGGAACCACATTACCAAAGCCACCACTGAACAGTTTTGTTCAGTTCTCACGTCTACACTTCAAAGAGAAAAGTTAAATTGGAGAGAATTCAGAAAGCTCTTTGAGAATAAGAAGGCTGGGAAGACAATTAAAATGTAGAGCCTAAGGAAGCCCAATCTATTCATTTTGTCAATGAAATACTCACAAAATTAATTTTAGCATGGCCTGAATACGTCCACAGGAGTAAAAGACTGACAATAAATGGCTCATTAGGAAAAACGCAAATGAACCGCAAAGGTAATGCCACCGTTCACTCCCTGAAGCTCTCAAAATGAAATCAATTTTCGTTTCCTTAAGGGAAAAAAAAAAGGAAAAAAACCCACGGTTGAGCCAGAATGTGTACATTTAACACTAATCACTAAGCAATGATCTCCAGGCTGCGTCCCACCACAGAATTCAGACAAGATCATATTGGCATCTTTTAATTTGAAGCCTATGAACCTAACAAAAACATCCCCGTGAAGCACTATATGGCACTCACACCGCAACAAACTACCCTCACGGGCACCTCGTCAGCGCTGAGCTCTTCCTCAGAGCCACTCCTCGGTATGGGCAGGGACATCTGTAGAGCCGATCCCCGCTGAGGCTTGCCAGCCCTGGTATGGCATCAGCAACATATAGGTTTTTATTTAGCTTTTATAGCTGCTTTACAAATTTCTGAAGTCAGGACCTAAACCAGACACGCCCACCCTTCTTGGTGGTACGAGTGCGAAGGAGCATAGGGGCGAAACAACGACTGGAGATGAACGATGGTGTTACAGGGAAAGTCCAGGCAGCCAGCCACTGCCGTTCAGGAACTTCCCATACCTGCTTCATTAGTTTTCGTGCTCCCCGTCAGTCCCACCACCCCTGATGCTATCAGGCGGTGGAACATACTGTGGCAGACTGCCACAGTTTAATAACACGTTGTGTGAAAAAGCACTTCCGCCTGTTTATTTTAGACCTGCTGCATCATAATTTCCTGTAAGAAACAGAAAATTGATGTTCCCTCCTTGCTTTCCCTGACCTGCCCATGACTTCATGCACCTGCATCGTATCTCCTGTCAGCAAGCTTCTCCCCTAAGGTGAGGAAACGGAGGCTTCGCTTGCCCAGAAACCTGCTCGTCCGCGCTGCTCCTGCCCCTACGTTTTCCAGTGCTCCCCTTTTGAGACAGGCTAACCAGAACTGCCAGCAGTAGTCAGGGCACAAACTGCCAATGATTTATGCAGCAGCGTAATGATGTTTCCTGCTTTGTTCTCTGCTCCTTTAAAGTAATTCCAAAATATCCTTTTTAAGCTACGGCAGGGTGTTGAAGCAATGTTTTAAAAGAAACAATTGCTGAGACACCAACAGCTCTTTCCTGAATAGTAAAAGCTGATGTAGAGTCAATTGCTGCGGTGTTTGTTACCTTCATTACACCCGTTGCTGTTGTATCTCATTTACCACACCAGCGCTCAGCATTACTGGTCTCTGCAACTTCCCACAGTCCGGTTTAGCTATCCTAAATAATTTCGGATTAAATTTTCCTTCCCCACATCACCATATTCAGAAAAAAAATAAAGCAGCAGGCACGACTGTGAAACTCCACAATAACCTCACTCCGCTGTGAGCGCCAACCATCCATCCTTACCCTTTCTTTGCCACCCTATAGCCAGTTATTAATCCCCAAAAGGCCCTTCTCACGCTGCTGCCCTTTGGCTTTTGGCAGAGGACCCTTCTCAGAAGTTTGCAAAACCAAACGCGGTGCTCTGGGAATCACACCGGCGGAGCGGGGCGATCCAGGCTGCCAGCGTACCTGAGAAACAAAGGTCAGACCCTTCTCCACCGCCCGCCCCCC
>VUYV01000148.1:2078735-2094188 GCA_008711295.1 Anarhynchus alexandrinus | reverse complement strand
GTCAGGGGGGGGCCAGGGGGCTGCGTGGGGGCTGCCAGGGGTGTGTGGGACACCCACAGGGCTGAGGGTGACGTGCCAGGGGTTTGTGGGGAAGGCAGCAGGAGTTAAGGGGGACAAAGGGCTTGGGGGGTTGTTGGGAGTTTGGGGTGGCTCACAGGGCTGGGGGAGAGGNGTGGGGGGGGGCTGGCAGGGGGTTGGGGGGGTCCTAAGGGTGTGGGGAGCAGTGTGTAGGGCATGGCATGGCTGTGGGGCTTTGGGAGGGCTCATGGGGCTGGGTGAGAGGGTGTCAGGGGCTTGGGGGCTTCCAGGAGTCCAGGGGAGCCTGCAGGGCTGGGCATGGGGTGTCAGGAGGGTGTCAGGGGTCAAAGAGGTCTCTTGGGGTGGGGTGGGGTGTCGGGGCTTGTGGGGGGGTGACCCTGCAGGGTCTCTGCCCCAGTTTGGGGTACCTGTGGTGACAGGGCTGGGCCCTGGGAGCTCCCATCCAGCTGTGGGTGCTGGAGCTGGTGCTCAAAGGGCAAAGAGGGTTCCCAGCCCCAGCGGGCTGTCCCTGACCTTCTGCCTGTCCCTGCAGGTGGCTGGCGTGTCGCCTGGCCGTCACCTGGTGCCGGCAGAAGCTTCATGCGGAGCTAAAGATCGGCTCCTTTGGCTTCTTCTGGGCCCAGAACATCAGCCTCAAGTTCCAGCAGGAGCAGCAGACTGTGGTGGGTACCCAGGCGAGGGGCAGTCGCTGGCAGACGAGGGCAGGCAGGGTGGCTGCGGTCACCTCCAGGCTGGCAGCAAGTCCCTGCAGCCAAGCTCCTGTCATGCAGCCCCGTAGCTGGTGCCAGGTCCTTCCTCCCATGGCCAAACTTGGGGTTTTTGGCTGCTCCCTGCATGATAACAGGCATTGGGAGCGGAGCGGGAACATCGGGATGAGCATCACAAGGCAGAGCCAGATTGTTTGTTCTCTGACCTGCCTGTGTGTCCTTGCAGGAGATCGACAACATCTGGATCTCCAGTAAACTGAGCCGGGAGCTGCCGTACGTACCCCCACCCCAGCTTCCTCCCTGCTCTCTTCGGGGGTCTGGCTCGTCCCTGGACCCACTGACTGGGGTTCTGTTGCCGTTATACCTTTCTGCAGTCCCAATTTCCCCATGGTCTGCTCTGTGTGGGAGTGAATCACTCTTCTTTGAGGTGGCAGTGTCTTGTGGATGCCCTTGTGCTGGTCCTGCATGTCCCCAGGGTGGGGGGCAACCCTGGCAATGGGGCAGGGTGTGCCATGTGCGAGCTCTTGTAAGAGTTGCCCGTGCTGTTCTTCCACAGGCGCTACTTTGAGCTGTGTTTTGGTGAGGTGCGAATCCGCACGGATCTCCAGAAGGGCCCTGCATTCCAGCCGTCCATCCCAGAGGCTCCCAGAGAAGCTGATAGAAATGAAAGCAGGGCAGACCTGACTCTTAAACCCTCCCTGCTGAGGCTTCTTAGCCAGGTGAGGTGCTAGCTTGGTGAGAGGCACTTGGCTGTTGTGGGCTGCACTGCTGTCGGACATCCCTCACGATAGCACCTTCTCCCCAGCTCTTTTCCATCCACATGGACTCCATCAACATCATGGTTCTGCACGTGGCCACCTCAGAGTCTCTCTGGCATATCCAGGCCAGCAAGACCCGTCTCCTCCTGAATGGCAACGGGAAGAGGTAACGCTGTGTTCATGCCTTGCTCTGCTTCCCCAGCCTGGCCCCAGGTCCCAGGGGGCAGGGAGGCTCCTCCGACCCCAACCTGGTGTCTCGCTTCTCTCTGTCCCCCCAGTAGCATCCCTTGTCACCTGTGATGTGACACATTAGCCTCCTCAGAGGCTGGCCTAGTCCCTTTTCCCTGCACGGGAAGCTCGAGTTATGTGTTCTCCAAATTATGTGTTACTGCACTGTTCATGGAGTTAGGGTGTGCTCTGCTTTTGGGAGGACTTGGAGCAGGGACTTGGGGTCCCTGTGTCCCACAGAAGAGAGGACAAGGGCTTGGTTTGGAGGCAGCAGGGCCTGCAGCCTCCGTCTGTTCTCTGCTCTCCCCAGCCTGACCTGCGAGGTGAGCCTGACAAAGGTGAACAGCAAAGTGCTCCGGAGCAGCCAGCTGGTGAGTGCTGGGGAAGGGAGAAATTCAGCGCGTTGGGCCTTGGCACTGGGACACCCCAAGGACCTGTTCCAGCACATCCCTAAGGCTGGGCGATGCTGCAAGGCTCCTGCGAGGCTCTGGGCTCCGTGTTGTGCTCAGCGCTTTGCCTGCAGCATCCACCGGCAGGGAGTTGTGTGACTCCCTGTGCACTCCTTGCCCGTGTCCCCGTACAGGATGACACCTGCCTGGCAGAGCTGGCCCTGGCGCTCTCCCTCTCGCTGGAGATCAGCAGCAAGCGGCGGCTGGTGGGCGTCAGGCTGCGCGTCCGGACCCTGCAGGCAGAACTGCACGAAGGGCTCTTCTGCAGCCCGTTGCTGCACCGTGTCACTGCCGGGGCACAGCACAGCAGTGCAGGGGAGCAGCCCAGCGCAGGTGAGGGACGGGGACAGGGACGAGCTCTGGGCAGGGCAGGGACTGGCAGCCCCTGTACTTGCACTGAAGCCAGAGGGGTTTGGCTGTGCTATCACTGCTGCCCACTGCAGGGCTTGGGGGTCTGGGCAGGAGCCTTCCTGTGACTCTGTGTGTCCCTGTCCAGGCGCAGGGGAGCTGCTGAAGTCCCCGTCTCTGCTGAGCAGGGACACGCTGCAGCTCATCCCCAGGAGGGTGGAGGTGAAGCTGGAGAACACCAGCGTGGTGCTGTCTATGAACAGCCAGAAGAGGTAAGGAGGCAGGTGGAGGGGGAGGCTGTCTTAGCCCCAATCAATGCTGGGGACAAGGACGTGGGGACAGTTGTGCCATTCCCTGCTCATCCCCTGCTCTGCCAGAGGGAAGGACTGAGCTTGGCCTGAGGCCGGGCTCTTGGGGAAGGAGGAAGGCACGTGAGCTGGTTCTCCAGTAGAATGGCCTGATGGGATCTTCTGCTGATGGGATGAGCGCTGGGCTGGGCTGCAGCTGGGCACTGGCTGGTGTCTTTGTCTGTGCCAGCGTGCCGGTCGGCTGGGGATGAGAGACGGGGAGATGGAGGACATGACGGTGCAGTTCCCTTCTGGCAGTGACTCCCTGTTTCTCACAGGCACCTCACCTGGAGCCTGAAGCTGCTGCAGTTTCTATATCAGCGTGAAGAGGAGCAGATCCCATTGCGCAACTTCACGCCCACCTCAGACCTGGACCAAATGAGTGTAGACCTCCAGCTGGAGGGTCAGTAGTCAGGAGGGCGCCCGTGGGACAGGGCTACCGTCACTGCCCTCCGCCACCCCTCACTTTTGTTACTCTCTCTCTCCAGATGGCCTTCTCCTATCCCAGAGCCGCCAGCGCATCGTGTGCCTCAACTCCCTGAAGACTAGCGTGCAGGTGAGTGAGTGCTGGGCACACTCCTGTCCCCCGGGGGTGGCTGGTTTGGCTCCTGGCACGAGCTTTTTGCCACCCGGCCCTCTCCCTGCTCTAGGTCACAGCCATTGACCTCTCAGCTGCTGTGCTGCTCAATACCTGCATCATCCACTACCGCCACCAAGAGTTTTCACACTGGCTGGGCCTGTTGGCACAGGAATACAGGTGCCGAGCGGTGCCTGTCCCCAGCCAAGGGCACAAGGGAAGGTAAACTCAGGCTCAGCGCAGCTGCTATTACTGCAGCTTGTTTCCTCTTGCCTGCTGTGCTCTGGCAGGGTGCCTGGGCACCCAGCACCTTTTCTGCCCTGCGCACAGCGCGTGGGATGGGGAGGCTGCTACAGAGGGCAGCGGGCGGTTGGGTGGCCCCTGTGGAGAGGGCATCCCTCTGGCCCTGCTCCCTGGCAGTTCCCCAGTAACACAGTGCCCCAGTAACGGCCCGTCGCTGCTTGTCCCACGCAGGAGCTATCCCCAAATCATAGCGCCTATCATCTTGTGTGCCTCTCTCTCCAACGTCAATGTGTCAGTGCAGCTGGGGGACACACCACCCTTCGCCTTGGGCTTCAACTCCATCTCTGCAGGTACGGGCTGGCAGCTGGCACCAGGGGGGCTGCTGGTCTCTTCCTGGGGGTCAGTTGCTCTGCCAGAGAGGTGCCAGGATGGGAATGGGGAGGGCTGTGCCACCTCTGTGCTTGCCCATGTCTGTCTGCCCAGGGGCTGTCGACCCCTGCCTGGTTGTGTCTGGGTTGCCCTATTCGGGGGCAGCTGAGCAGGCAGCAGTGAGCCCTGCCTGCACTCGCCCCTCCTCTCTGCCTGCAGACTACCAGCACCTGCGGCCACAGAGCGTGCACCAGCGAGCGGTGCTGGCCGTGGACCATCTCTGCTGGCGCGTGGGTAACGACTCGCACATCCAGCGTGCCCCGCATCCCCCCAACATGCACGTGTGGGGAGAAGCCCTCATCCTCGACTCCTTCAACCTGCAGGTGAGGGACGAGCCGAGGGGGTGAGGGGTGGTTCTCAGTGGGGAGTTACCTGTCTGCAACTCCATGAGGGTGGCACATGGACATGGGTGGCATGGGGACATCCTGCAGCCTAAGAGCGATCATCTTGTTTATCCTGCAGGGCAGCTACAACCAGCCCCTGGGCATGTCCAGCGCCCAGTCGGACACGCTCTTCCTGGACTGCACCATCCGGGGGTTGCAAGTGGAGTCGTCGGACACCTGCACCGAGTGCCTGGCCAGGGTCCTGCCCCTGTTCTGCCCACAGCCCAGCGGAGCTGAGCTTGCCAAGCAGCCGCCCTCTGCCTCAAGCGAGCCCTGGGGGCTGCTCTGGAAGGTGGATCTGAAGGTGGAGGATGTGAACCTTTTCACGCTTTCGGCCCTGGTGGGTAAGTAGCACCCAGGCTGATCCCAGATGGCTGTACTGGAAGAGCCCCTGCAGTCAGAGGAACCTGGCATGTCGTGGTGTGCCTCCTCCGTGCCTCCAGCACTGATGTGCCATCTCTCTAGGTGCCCTAGAGCTGCGGCTGGACACACTGACCGTCTTGGGGAGTGCTGAGAGCTGCACGGTCAGCGTCCAGGGCATGGTGCTGGCCTTGGTGAAGAGCATCACGGAGAAGATGCAGCCATGCTGCAAAGCTCCTGCCATCCCCAACCCAGTGGCCAACCTCTCCATGCTCTCTGTCACCTACCACAGCAGCATCCGCTCTCTGGAGGTTGGTGTGGGTCTCAGGTTCTCTGCTTTATCATGTACTGGTGGGACTGGGATGGATGGGGCAGGGGGAAGGATTTGTTGGCATCGAAAGGTGCTGGAGAGGAGAGTGGGGCTGTGCTGTGCTGGACCTGGCAGTGACTTGGTGCCTGCTCGGTCTCTCCACTGTAGGTGCAGTGCGGCGAGGGGCTGGCGGTGCTGTGGAGCCCGCCCGACCACATGCACTTGTACCATCACACCCTGGCAACCCTGCAGTGCCATGAAGCCTTGCGGAGTGCCCTTGGCCACGGGACGCCTCCCTCCCTGCCTCTGGAGAGCCCAGCATCCCACCCGGCCACCCCTGCTGAGACACCAGGGCCCCCTCAATCAGATGGGACCCCCCCCAAAAGACTCCTGTCCCTGTCACTGGAGCTGAGCTCTGCCAAGCTCACAGCCTTTGTCTCTGAGGCCAACTACATCAGCCTGGCTGCTGAAAGGACCTCTGTGAGCTGGCATGGTGGTGCCCTGCATGGCTACTGCCCCGAGCTGGCCGCCGGCTTTGATGGACACAGCATCTTCAGCTTCAAGGAGGTGGAGGTGAAGCTGCTGCCAGAGCTGGAGGAGGTCATCCTGCACCGCTGCGCCTTCCCAACCCTCCGCACCCTCCGCAACCGCGGCTGGGCCTTCTCCTTTGCCAGCGTGACCATTGAGTTCCCCTACCAGTACGACTTCTCCCGCACGCTGGACGCTGCTGTGGGTGTGCAGAAGTGGCTTAAAGGTCTGCACCGGCGTGGGCGCCCTGCCAGCACAGCGCTTCCCCCCGACCTCCTGCTCAAAGTGACGCACTTCTCCTGGGTTTTCCTGGATGACGTCTTCGAGGTCAAGTTACGAGACAACTACGAACTGATGAAGGATGAGAGCAAGGAGAGTGCCAAGCGTTTGCAGCTGCTGGACGCCAAGGTGGCTGCGCTGCGCAAGCAGCATGGTGAGCTGCTGCCTGCCCGCAAGATCGAGGAGCTCTATGCCTCGCTGGAGAAGAAGAATATAGAGATCTACATCCAGCGCTCACGACGTCTCTATGCCAACACGCCCATGCGGAGGGCCCTCCTCACCTGGACTCTGGCCCACTTGGAGCTGGTGGCCATGGCTGACGAGTCCTTCCACGGCACGGAGCGTGTGTTGGAGCAGATGAGGGACCTGGACAGTGTCAGCCCGTTTCCCCCTGAGGGTCTGGAGATGGTCACCCAGTGGTGCCGCATGATGAAGGGCAGAGTTGGCAGCTTCTTTGGTGAGTTGCTTTGTGTGAGGGTGCCTGTGGAGGACAGCACGGTGGCTGTGTGGCCTGGGCTCCCAGGACAGGGACCTACTGACACCACGAGATGTGTAACCAAGCAGACGAAATGGTTTTGGGAGGTTTGAGGGAGTGGGAAGGGAGCAGAGATGCGACAGGACAGTGGCTCCTGTCATGACCCAGAGTGGGGGAGCGGCGCAGTGTCATGTTGCTGCCCCGTCTCTCAGCCCTTCCTCTGCCCCACAGTGCGGATCCGCGACTACCCTCGCTACCTCTTTGAGATCCGGAACTGGCAGCTCTCGGGCCGGCTGATCGGAGCCGAGCAGTGCGGCCAGGCCTGCTCCCGGCGCCGCCAGGTCCTGAAGCTGGGGCTGCCCTGGGGGGATGCGACAGTGGAGAGAAACATGCCACCCTTGAAATTCTACCACGACTTCCACTGTAAGAGCTGAAGGGGCAGGGGGACTCTGCTGGGGTGGGGACGGGGCTGCATGGGACATGCAAAGGGCTGAGCCAACCTCTGTGTCCCCAGCTGAGATCTCCCAGTACACCATAGTGTGGGGGCCCTGCTGGGACCCAGCCTGGACCCTGATCGGCCAGTGTGTGGATCTGCTCACCAAGCCCTCAGAGGACCCCAGCGCCCCATTGCCCTGGTGGGACAAGAGCCGCCTTCTCTTCCACGGGGACTGGCACATGGATATCGAACAGGCCAATCTGCACCAGCTGGCCACCGAGGTGGGTGTTGCCGAGGTAGGGAGCAGAGCGTGGCGTGGGGCTGGCTCACGCCTTCCTCTCCCTATGCTTGTCCTTACAGGACCCCTACAACACCACAGAGAACATGCACTGGGAGTGGAGCCACCTCTCCTTCCACTGGAAGCCCGGGCAGTTCGTCTTCAAGGGTAACCTGGACATCAACGTCCGGACAGCCTCCAAGTGAGTGTGGGCCTGGGAGCATGGGGGCTGACACCGGTGCCGGGGGGTAACCAGGGTCTCTTTCCCCATTCAGGTATGATGACTGCTGCTTCCTGCACCTGCCCGACCTGTGCATGACGCTGGACCTGCAGTGGCTGTGCCACGGGAACCCCCATGACCACCACGGCGTGGTGCTGCGCTCCCCCGAGTTCCTTCCCGAGGTGCCGGTGGGGCAACAATACGATTCCTACCGTGCCTTCCGCTCCGAGAACCTCAACCTCTCCATCCGGATGGACCTGACACGTCCCAGTGAGGGTGGGTGACAGCGCCCCGGGGATCCCTCGGGGCCACGGCAGTGCTTGCTGGTTTTAGCGATCCTTACCGGTTGTGGGTTGGGTGCTGCCGTGTTCCTGCCCCGCAGTGCTGGCTGACGCCGGGTATATTCTCAGAGCACTCCCAGCCCCGGATCCTGCTCTACAGCAGCACCCTCCGCTGGATGCAGAACTTCTGGGCCACGTGGACCAGCGTGACGCGCCCCATCTGCCGTGGGAAGCTCTTCAACAACATGAAACCCAGTAAGAAGAAGCTGGGGCAGCATTACAAACAGCTCTCTTACACTGCGCTCTTCCCCCGGCTGCAGGCAAGTCCTGGGAATGCGGGTCTGGTGCTACCTCCCCGTCCTGGCTGCGCTGGGCTCTCAGCCTCTGCTGTCTGCTCCCTCGCAGGTACATTACTGGGCCTCCTTTGCCCAGCAGCGGGGGATCCAGGTGGAGTGCTGCCAGGGGCACATCTTCACTCGCGGCACCCAGCGGCTCATCCCACAAGGTGAGCGGGGGACTCTGCCGGCAGTGCTTCCCGGCAGGGCAGGGCCCCGGCTGACCCCTCTCTCCTTGTCCCCCAGCCGGCACAGTGATGCGACGCCTTATTTCGGAGTGGAGCATCACACAGATGGTGAGCGACCTTAGCCAGGTCACTGTGCACCTCATGGCCTCCACTTGTGATGAGAGTGCGGACCACCGGCTCGACACCCTGGTGAAGAAAACCCATCTGCTGAGCCTGTCCTCCCTCACCTACCAGCGGCACAGCAACCGCACGGCTGAGGAGGTACCGCTGCAAACACATAGGGCATGACAGCCTGTGGTGACCTGATGGCATCCCCCTGGGACAAGGGGACTTCAGTCTTTGGGTGCAATGGGGGAGGGATTTGGCTGGAGAGGAGACAGACCTGCAGGGCCTCTGATCTCCTGAGCGCTTGGTCAAAGGGATGCCTTGTTCCAGCCACAGCATCCCTGGTGTGGGTCCCTGCTGAGGGCTCTGGGGTTGTCCCCCAGGCTCTGGTCCCCACGCTCTGCCTGCAGGGACTGGCAGGGCTCCCAGCCCCTGTGTGTGAGGCCCGTGGGCAGGGGCTGGGGATGGCTTTGCTGTGCTGAGGCTCTGACCCTCTGTGCCCAGGAGCTGCCCTTGCGGGATGGGGACGATGGTTTCCACACGCACCAGCTGCACTTGGTGGACCTGCGGGCGTCCTGGACCACCACCAACCGGGACATTGCCTTTGGCCTCTACGACGGCTACAAGAAAGCGGCTGTGCTCAAGCGCAACCTGTCCACCGAGGCCCTGAAGGGGCTGAAGATCGACACGCAGCTACAAGCCAAAAAGCTGAAGCGGGGACCGCTCTCTGCTCACTCCGTCCCTGCCAGAGTGACTGCTCCCATCACCAGCGGCCGTCCTGAGAGAGCCTCCTCGGGGGGTGAGTACAGCAGGGAAGGGGACAATGGGAAACCCAAAGCCGTGCCTGCCTTCACCCCGTTGCCCCCAGTCAGCCCCCCAGCAGCCTCGCACCGACCCTTTTTCCTTCTCCAGGGGCCTACATGCTGCAGAAGCTCATTGAGGAGACGGACAAGTTTGTGGTCTTCACGGAGGAGGAGTCGGGGGCCAGTGAGCAGCTGTGTGGCATCGCCGCCTGCCAAACCGACGACATCTACAACCGCAACTGCCTCATCGAGCTGGTCAACTGCCAGGTACCTGCCCCCCTCGGCCAGCCTGCCTGTCCCCATGCTCTCCGCTCCCCATGGCTTTGCTGCAAGAGTGGCTTTGCCCCAGAAGAGCTCGTCTGACCCCCGGGGTCCCTTCCCCCGCAGATGGTGCTGCGTGGTGCGGAGACGGAGGGCTGCGTGATTGTGTCTGCCGCAAAGGCACAGCTGCTCCAGTGCCAGCACCACCCAGCCTGGTATGGGGACACGCTGAAGCAGAAGACGTCCTGGACCTGCTTGCTGGATGGCATGCAGTACTTTGCCACGACGGAGAGCGGTCCCACCGAGAGGGAGCACGGGCAGCTCTGGTTGGAGGTGAGCGGCTGAGGGGGTGATGATGGGTGAACTGTGTGGGGCAGCACTGTCGGTGTCCTGGCCAGGGCAGGGAGAGCAGGGACAGCCAGTGGTGCCTCCTTGTGTCCCCAGGTGAAAAATATTGAGGAGCATCGGCAACGGAGCCTGGACTCGGTGCAGGAGCTGATGGAGAGCGGGCAGGCGGTGGGGGGCATGGTCAGCACCACCACAGGTACTGCCCGCAGGGCCGGCTGCTGTGCCTACCCCAATCCTGCTCGCTTGAGGCCCCCAGACTGGTGAAGCTGAGGGCGCCTGGCCTGTCCCTGGGTGGCTCCAGGAGCTGGCTGGTGCTCTGAGCCCTGCACCGTGGGGTCCCCAAAGTGCCAGAACATGGGGCTTTGACCGTGGTCCCCCTGCCTGTCCCCAGACTGGAACCAGCCCTCAGAAGCCCAGCAGACCCAGCAGGTGCAGAGGATCATCTCTCGCTGCAGCTGCCGCATGTACTATATCAGCTACAGCCATGACATTGACCCCGAACTGGCCACGCAGATAAAGCCCCCTGAGACTCCCGCCAACCAGGAGAAGGAGGATCTGCTGAAGAAGCAGGAGGGTGGGTACCTCCAGGCAGTGTGTCACAGGGGGTGGAGCTTTAGGCTGACCCACAGGTGCCGGCTGAATCCAGGGATGGTCTGTCTTGGCCCTGCTGAGATCAGAGGGGTGCATACAGGAGGGGTCCCCAGCCATGTGGCAGTGCACCAGATGATACTGGACATGCTGTGCTTACTGGAGCCAGCGTAGCCACCTTGGCTCATTCCCCATCCCTCTCCATCTCTGGCTGGCCCCTACGTGCGTTCCATTTCTGGCCACGCTGAGGTCCCACTTGCCCTTTGTGTGTCCCTGCAGGAGCTGTGGATACGTTCACACTGATCCACCACGACCTGGAGATCTCCACCAACCCCGCGCAGTATGCCATGATCCTTGACATAGTCAACAACCTGCTGCTGCACGTGGAGCCCAAACGCAAGGTACCCGTGAGGCTTCAGGTCACCGTGTCACTCACTGCACCTAGGGCAACCCTAACCTTCACCTATCCCTGTGTCCAGGAGCACAGTGAGAAGAAACAACGGGTGCGCTTCCAGCTGGAAATCTCCAGCAACCCCGAGGAGCAGCGCAGCAGCATCCTACACTTGCAAGAGGCCGTGAGGCAGCACGTTGCCCAGATCCGGCAGCTGGAGAAGCAGATGTACTCCAATGTGAAGGTGAGCCCACATGCAGGCAGGACCTGACTCCCCAGGGTCCCTGCTCCGGGGCAGAGGGTGCTGAGAGTTATCTGTCCTTCAGTCCCTGCAGGATGACAGCAAAAACGAGAGCCTGCTCGACCTCAACCACAGGCTGCAGCAGCAGCTGAGCCAGGAGAAAGCTGACCTGCAGCTGGAGAGTGAGGAGCTGAACATACTGATCAGGTAGGGGCCATCTCTGGCTTCCCCAAGCATTGTGTCCCCCTTATTCCAGGACTCCCACATCCCAGTGCCCCCCTCTCTGCTGCAGGTGCTTCAAGGACTTCCAGCTGCAGCGAGCCAACAAGATGGAGCTGCGAAAGCAGCCGGAGGACGTGAGCGTGGCACGGCGGACTGAGTTTTACTTTGCCCAGGCACGCTGGCGCCTGACTGAGGAGGACGGGCAGCTGGGCATAGCCGAGCTGGAGCTCCAGCGCTTCCTCTACAGCAAGGTACCAAGCTGGGTGGTGGCACCTGCAGCCCCCGAGTGGGACCTAGGATGTGCCATGCTGATGACTCTGTTTGCACAGGTCAACAAATCTGATGACACGGCCGAGCATCTGCTGGAACTGGGCTGGGTCACGATGAACAACCTCCTGCCCAACGCTGTGTACAAGGCAAGTGGCCGCCTGGGGGAGCAGCCCTGCACCCTGGGGACCTTCGAGTGGCCTGGCCAGGGTGGCCTGTCCTCACCTCAGCTACCCGTCCTCTTCCCTGCAGGTGGTGCTGCGTCCCCAGAGCTCCTGCCAGTCCGGCCGGCAGCTGGCACTGAGGATCTTCAGCAAAGTCCGGCCGCCCGTGGGAGGCATCTCCATCAAGGAGCACTTTGAGGTGTCAGGGCCACGCCGGGAGGTGGCAGGGTCCCCGCGGGGTGCAGAAAGCGTATGCCTGGCTCTGACACGACTCTCTCCCACAGGTGAACGTGGTACCCCTCACCATCCAGCTCACCCACCAGTTCTTCCACAGGATGATGGGTTTCTTCTTCCCCGGCCGCAATGTGGAGGAGGAGGAGGTGGGGGATGAGGAGGACAAGTCCAAGCTGGTGACAACAGGTGAGAGGCTCATGGTCACCGTCCTCCCTGACACCTGAGGGATGTCCCTGAGCAGCTCTGGTTGCCTGTCCTATGTTTGTGGGCAGCTGCTGGTGGTCCACGTGTTGAGGAACAGGGACTTGTGGTCTCCCCTGTGGGCAGGGAGCCATTGTGGGGGGATCTGGGTCATGGCTGACCCCCAGCCGGACACCAGCCACCACCTCCTAACCCTGTTTGTCCCAGGGATCCCCGTGGTGAAGCCGCGGCAGCTGATCGTGGCCGATGACTCGCTGGGCCCAGGGAAGGGAGTCACTCAGGGACTGAATCGGACGTCAGGGGTCAGAAGATCATTCCGTAAAGCGCCCGAGGTACCCGCTGCTGCCTTGAGGGGGGAATCTGGGAGAGCCCTGCTGCAGAGCCGCTCTGTTTTCCCTTGGCTGCAGGGCTGGGCAGCCATATCCTCCCCCACTTGCCTGTCCGTTTTCTTCTGCTCCCTCCCACCATGAGGATTTGCATCCTTTACAACCAAGCACCTGCACGCTTGGTGGGATCCCTGCAGCATCTCATTTTCCTAACACCGTGCCAGCTCTCACCTCCCCCCAGTGAAGCAATGCCATGGCGTAGTGCCCGGCTGTCCCTTCCCCGCTGGGTCCTGGCTGTGTCCCCTCTCCTTCCCTTCTGCTCATGGCTCCTGCTCTGTCCCCAGCATCCTGTGGATGACATCGACAAGATGAAGGAGCGCGCGGCCATGAACAACTCCTTCATCTACATCAAGATCCCGCAGGTGCCACTCTGCGTCAGCTATAAGGTACGGGGCCGGTGGGATGGGGTGTGCTGGGGACAGGGCATGGCCCCTGTGGTGGGGGGTGGCCTGGGGCATCATCCCACACTACCTGGTACCCCTCTCACCCAGGGTGAGAAGAACAGTGTGGACTGGGGCGACCTGAACCTGGTGTTGCCGTGCCTGGAGTACCACAACAACACGTGGACGTGGCTGGACTTCGCCATGGCGGTGAAGAGGGACAGCCGCAAAGCCTTGGTGGCACAGGTACGTGGGACCCCATCCTGCAGTGCCTCCATCCCGCTCGCAGGGAGGCTGCCGGAGCCGCTCTGCCCAGGATGGAGGTGGTAAACCCACACAGCGGGCGGCACATTCTCCAGAGTGGGAAGCAGCCACACTGGCTCAGCAGCTCAGGCTCTCACCCACGCCGAGGGGCCTGGGTGCGGCCGTGGGGTGCTGAGCCCCCTAAATCCCGGGGCAGGTGATTAAAGAGAAGCTACGCCTGAAGCCGGCGGCGGGCACGGAAGCCCGGGGGAAGCTGGAGAACAAATCAGACGGGACCATCCAGCAGCAGGAGGAGGACGAGAAGGCGCGTCTGCTCATCGGGCTGAGCGTGGGCGAGAAGAACCCCAGCAAGAAGTCGATCTTCGGCAGGCGCAAATAAGGGCAGCACCCGGCAGGCCGGGAAGGGACTGGGGTGCCCCATGCTCCCCCCTCCGGAGGGGCACCCCTATGGCGGGGGGGGGAGACCACGCTGCTCGGCGCGGCGAAGCCCGAGGCTGGGGTTAGCCACGCGTGGGCCCTCGTTAGCCCTGTCGCTGCGGGACAGGGGTGCAGCAGCACGTGGATGTGGGGTGCAGCGTGCTCTGGGGCCGCTTTGTGGGGCACAGACCCCCGTGCCAAGGGCTCCCGTGAGCTTCCCCCCTCCCTGCTGCGCGGGTGCTGGGCCCGGCGAAGCAGCAGGATCGCTCCAGGCTGGGGAGAAAGGGGAACGGGAGAGAGTTTAAATAAAAAGAGTTTTTAATTTGGAACAGCCGTGGGCCGGTGGCTCATTACTCACCTCCTTGTTCGTGTCGCAGTGCTGCCCTCGGTGCTGTCCCCCCTCTCAGCTCCGCAGCACCCCCCCACCCGCTGTGGCATCCCCCCTGCCCTTCCCCGGGACCACCCGCTTTGGGGGCTCGGGGCACCCTGGCACCATCCTCCATGTCCCCGGGCTCAGCTGCTGTGCTCATCCCTCTCCCGTCTCCTCTGTGATCCCGTTGGTTCCGGTTCCCGGGGCTCAGCGGGGGCTGCCGGTACCCCACCGGCTGCCGCATGGCAGGGGGGCTGCAGCGAGTGGGGTTCAAAGGGAGGATGAGTGGTTGAAGGGGGAACCCCAAAGTGTGCAAGGGGGGCGGGGGGGGNGGGGGTGGTCGCGGCCGGCCGGGCGGGGCGGGGCGGGGCGGTGGGGTTATGTAAAGCGGCGGATTACCGGGGCCCGGTCCCGGGGCGCGGCCGGGCGGCGCCGTGATGGGAGCAACGAGCAGCGGCCCCGGGCCGGCCCCGGCCCCGGTGCGGCCCCCCCAGGTGCGTGTGGCGGCGGCGGGAGCGGCCCCGGGGGTCCCCACCGCCCCGGGCATCTCCCGCCCCGGGGTCCCCCTGCCCCGCTGACGCTGTCCGCCCTCCCCTCCCCCGGTTCCGCAGGGCCGTACCGTGGGGTCGTGGATACGGGCGCTGCTGGGCCGCGCCGGGCCGGTACCGGTACCGGGGTCGGGGCTCGCCCTGGCCCCGCGGGGCACCGCCGAGGAGCCGCCGCTGCCCGGGTGGCCGCTGCCGCAGCTCGTCTCGCTTTTCCTGCCGGAGTTCCCCGTCCGCCCCTCCGCCCGCCAGCAGCAGCTCAAGGTGCCGTCCCGGGGCCCCCCCACCCTTTTACCGGGGTCCCGGTGCACCCTAACGGGGTCCCCGACTATCCTACCGGGGCGCCGGTGCATCCCCAGCGCCCTAACGGGTCCCCTCGCAGCCCGTACCGGGGTCCCTGCACGTCCTACCGGGGTCCCCCAGCGCTCCGTGCGTTCCGCGCCGTCCGTGCATCCCGCGCCGCCATCCCGGGACCACCGACCGTCTTACCGGAGCTCTCCTCGCACGCTGTACCGGGGTCCCCGCGCATCCTACCGGCGTTCCCGACCGTCCCATCGGGTCCCCTTCTACCCCCGCCGGGTCCCCGTGCCCCGTGTCGAGTCTCTGTGTGTCCTACCGGGGTCCCTCTGTACCCTAACGGGGTCCCCGTCCGTCCTAATGGGGTCCCGTTCACCCTGCCGGCATCCACAGCCGCCGTGCTGGGGTCTCTGTGTCACTGTCCCCCGTCCCCATGTGCCCCATACTGGGTCCCCATGAATCCCACTGGGGTCCCTCTTGGGTCCTACTGCTCCCCATGGGTCTCCACCGCTTGCCTTGGGTGCCCTGTGCCACCCCACCTCACCCCACGCAGGACCCCACACCCTGTCCCACACTGATCCCGTCTCCGTGGGGTGCTCAGACCCTGTGTCCCCCCGCCCCCCCCCAGATTCTGGGATTCGTGGCCAAAGGCTCCTTCGGGACCATCCTCAAAGTGCTGGACTGCGGGCGGGAGAAGGTCTGCGCTGTGAAGGTGGGTGCTGCCCCCAGGGCCCATGGGTGCCCCCCACCCGCCTCTGGCCCCACTGACAGC
>VUYV01000148.1:2065062-2075164 GCA_008711295.1 Anarhynchus alexandrinus | reverse complement strand
CTAGGACTACCACCCTGGGGCCCAGAACCTCAGAGACCCCTGGGAATCCCACCCTGAAGCCTGGTGCCATCGAGCCCCCCAGCAATCCCAGCCTGGTGGCCGGTGCCCTGGAGCCCCCCAACAGCACCAGCCTGGAGCCCCCCGGCAGTTCCACTCCAGGGCCCAGCACCCCAGAGCCCCCCAGCAGCACCGTGCCAGCTGCCCCATATAGCCCCATCCTAGGGCCCAGCACCCCTGAGCCCCCTGGCAGCCCCGTGCCAGCCCCCATGTGCGGCTCCATCCCACTGCCCAGCACCCCAGAGCCCCCCAGCTGCCCTGTGCCAGCTGCCCCATGCAGCCCCATCCCAGGGCCCAGCACCCTGGAGCCCCCCGGCAGCCCCATGGCAGCCCCCATGTGTAGCTCCATCCTGGGGCCGTGCACCCCCGAGCCCCCCAGCAGCACCGTGCCAGCCCCCATGTGCAGCCCCATCCCGCTGCCCAGCACCCCGGAGCCCCCCAGCAATACCGTGCCAGTCGCCCCATGCAGCCCTGTCCCAGGGCTCAGCACCCCGGAGTCTCCTGACAACCCCATGGCAGCCTCCATCTGTAGCTCCATCCTGGGGCCATCCACCCCAGAGCCCCCCAGCAGCACCATGGCAGCCCCCATGTGTAGCTCCATCCTGGGGCTATGCACCCCAGAGCCCCCCAGCAGCCCCGTGGCAGCCCCCACATGCAGCTCCATCCTGGGGCCGTCCACCCCAGAGCCCCCCAGCAGCACCATGGCAGCCCCCACGTGCAGCTCCATCTTGGGGCCGTGCACCCTAGAGCCCCCTGATAGCCCCGTGCCGGCTCTCCTGTGCAGCCCCATCCCTGGGCCCAGCACCCCGGAACCCCCCGGCAGCATCACCCCAGCACCCTGCACCCCTGGGCCCCCTGGCATCATCAGCTCGGTGCCTTGCACCCCAAATTCCTTGGGTAGCACAACTCTAGCACCATGCACCCCCGGGCCCCCTGGCAGTGCCAGCCTGGCCTCCTGCACCCCAGGGCCCCCCGGTACCAGCTCCACCCCGCAGGAAGCTCCCTTCCATGGCTGGCGCGTGGTGCCCACTGACCTTTCCTGTAGCCCTGTGGCCACTGAGCCCTCGGCTGGAGATGGGAACACAGGTCTCTCACCTTGCCAAGACACCCCTGAGGGGGCCCAGTCCCCAGCTCCTGCCCCCCCAGAGCAGGGTCCCCCTGAACCCTCTCCCACCGAGGTGGGTAGGTCGGAGCATGCCAGACTGGAGGCAATGACCACCCCCGTCCCCTCGCCCGAGGTGGCCCCGGGTGCTGTGTCCTGGGTGTTGCCGCTGGTGTGGCTGGAGAAGAGCCTCAATGCCTCGTCCCTCCTGGAGTCCCTGCGGCACAGCCTGCCCCTGCCTGTGCCGTGGCGGGATGCTGGCACCAGCGTCACCCCTGTGTCCACCGCGGCCGCCGGCACCAGCGTCACCCCTGTGTCCACCGCGGCCGCCGGCACCAGCGTCACCCCCGTGTCCACTGCGGTCACCGGCACCTTCATGACCCCCCGGGAGCTACGGGAGAGGAGCACAAACACATCCGTGGGCGGCCCCCCCTGTGCCAAGGACAGCGCTGCCGAAACGGACTCCCTGCTCTGGCAGTAAGTGTGGGGACGTGTCCCCCCCCGGGACGGGGCTGTGGCACCCGCAGGCCGTCCCTTCCCCAAGCTCTGTCTCTCTCTGTCCCCAGCTGTCCCCGGGAGCAGCTGAAGTCCCTGCCGCGGGCAGAGCTGGAGGGGCGGCTGGAGAGCACCCTCATCATCATGGAAGCCCTCTCCCTCCGGCTGCGCGACTGGCAGGAGAGCCAGCGGCCGCTGGCCGGCGTGGGGCCGGCAGAGCAGAGGGACGCGCTCACGCAGACGGATGTCACCCACCCCAAAGGGGTAAGAATCCTTGCCAGGGCGATGCCACCCTGTTCCCCGCGGCCTCGGTGCCGTGACGGTGCCCACGTACCGCCGGCAGGACGGTGGGCCCCGGCTGCACCGCAGCCCGGCGGAGCAGAAGTAAAGCGATGCTGCTGCGGCGCAGCACGGCATCACGCGCCCGGTGCTGCTCCAGCCGCGTTATCGCGCTCGGCTCAACCCGCTGAGTTTGCTGGATTTGAACCCTTTGTGCGGGGACACATCCCTGGCACACGTGTCGGGGTGGGGGGAGGTGTCACAGCCAAGTGGCTCTCGCTGGACCCCCAGGGTGGAGCGGGGCTGGTGCGAAGCCCCCTCTGCTCTGCCGGGATGCCCTTAGGAGGAGGAGATCTACCGCAACCTCTACCTCGAGCTGCGGAGGAAAACGGAGGCTCTGCAGCGGCAGCGGGGAGCGGAGCAGGACCTGCAGCGGGAGCTGGAGGTGGCCGCCACACGGATGGTGCGTCTTGGCCGGCTGGCGTGCGATGAGTGCGCCGGGTCTCAGCCGGGCAGGGCACGCGTGTGCCCGGCGCTGCCCGCGCCAGCCCCGGGAGCGCTTGCCTGAGCGCCGGTGCCCTCGTCCCTTCCCCAGAGCGCCTGGAGCAGGCAGTGCGTCTTGTTTCGGGGTCTCGCAGATGCCGCCTTTCAGAGCTTGCGGGATGAGCAGGGAGCCCTCTCCCAGGAGGTGAGCCCCCGCGCAGCCGGGCTGACCCCACCCACCTCTCCCCTGGGTTTTGGGAGACACTGGCGCTGCCGGCACACACGGCAGCCATTGGCTATACCCGGTGCCTCCCGGCGCTGTCTCCTCTCGCAGCAGGAGCAGGCGAGGACCCTGGTGTCGCGGTGCTGGGCCGTGCTGGAGAACGTGCCCGGCAAGCTGCGGGGCTGCCTGGAGGAGCGGGATGCCATGAGGCAGCGAGCGGATGAAGCCCTCCGAGCCAAGGAGGAGGTATGGGGGCAGCCAGTGGGGGGGGGATGGTCAGGGCAGGCTCTGCTGTTCCCACACCTTTGGTGGGGCATCCTGTGTCTGCCCATCTCTTGGGGGTGAGGGTCTCCCTGGCATCCCAGGGGAAAAGCCCCGTGCAGCCCTGGAAGTGCTTGTGGCTGCCTGGGGTGGCCGGAGCTCTCGGGATGGGTTTTTGGCTCGGGCTGTGTCCTGCTGGGAGCAGGAACAGCAGCGTGTGGGGACGGCTCCTGGGAGTTGCTCCTCGTTGCGACACCGTGCCCGGAGCAGCGTTCTTCCCTCGGCAGGGAGATCGCTTCCTGGAGGCTTTCCGTGCCCATGCCAGTGCCCAGATCAGCGCCCGCGACCAGAGCCTGGCCTCCCAGCGAGAGCTGGGCACGCTGCTGGTGGACACCATCGACCAGCAGGTACTGAGCGGGTGGGCATATCCAGCTGCGTCCCACCTGGGTCCCTGGGGGGCTGGAAGGACATCCCCATTGTCCTGAGCTTGGGTGATGCTCTGAGCAATGGTCTGTGATGGGCTTGGGTCCACCAGAAGTTTCTTGGTGCTGCTGCTGGGATGCTGCCGCAGATCTGCCCTCGGGGCTGGCGCTCACCTCCCTCCACAGCCGTAAATGCGGCGTTTCCACCATGGCAGCGCTGACCCGTCTCTCCTGCCCCACAGGCGTCCCTGGCTGCTGAGGCTCGGTCTTTCCGGGAATTCATAGACGTCACCTTTGAAAACTTGGAGGAGGAAAGGAGAGCCCTGGACACGGAGGTGAGGGGTGTCCCGGTGGGGCCCGGCGGTGGGCTCAGAGCCCCTCGCCTCCCTGCTAGCGCGGTGCAGGCTGGTGCCGCTTCACTCTGCTTTGGGGCCCTTTGTGCCCCGGGTACGGCAGGCACCAGACCCATCCCTGGTCATGCAGTGGGACAGTGCCACCAGCCGGCACGGCTGTGGTGCCCCGGCTCCGGGGCTGGCAGTGCCATGCTAAGCTCTGCCTGGTGCCATCTTACCCCCCCTCGCAGCGGGAGGAGGTGAGGACCCTGGTGTCACGGTGCTGGGCCGTGCTGGAGAACGTGCCCGGCAAGCTGCGGGGCTGCCTGGAGGAGCGGGATGCCATGAGGCAACAAGCGGACGAAGCTCTTCAAGCCAAGGAGGAGGTATGGGGTTGCCCAGTGCTGAGCTGTGCCTGGGGGTGTCCGGGATGCTCCTCCTGCATCCTGGCTGACCCCAGGCATGGAGTGACCTGGGGGGGGACCCCTTGGTGTGGGAACACCCCATGGGGAAGAGCAGCCCAAAGTGAACCCGGAGGGGACGGTGTCTCTGCAGGCGTCCTGCCAGCTGGAGGAGACCTCAGTGGCCCTGCGGGACGCGGTGGCTCAGCTGGAGCAGCTGACGGTGGCTAACTCGCGTCTCAGCACAGGTAGGAGGGGTGTGACATGGAGCTGGAGCTGCCCCCGTCTCTGCTGCCCCGGTCCCCACCGTGCTGATGGCTCTGCTCTTCCCAGATTTGAGCTCCCTGATGACAAATTTGGCCAACCTGGAGCAGGAGCGGGACGCGCTGCAGCAGGAGAACGAGAAGCAGTGGGAGGAGATGGCCTGGTGGGTCTGAGCCCTTGGGGCACGGCATTGCCACCCCCCACCCCGCATAGCCACCTCCTGCCACCCCTTGTCCTCAAAACGCGACACCCCCTGACCCCGTCCCGTCCCCACAGGCTGGCGCAGCAGAGGGACGCTCTGCAGCGGGAGTGCAACGGGCTGTTCCAGGAGCTGCGGGAGGTGACCGAGTGCCGGGAGGTAGGAGCTGCCTGACCCTGCCCACGCCATCACGCGCTATCGGTCCCCGTCACGGCCTGGCGGGATCGCTGGCAGCCGGCCAGGAGCGGGATTAGCCCTCCCACGGCGGGGGGATGATGAGCACGGCAGGGGCGGTTGACATCCCGCACGTAGCGCTGCTCTCTGTCCTGCCCGGCGGCGATTCCCGGGCAGGGGGGGATGACAGCTCTCCGGGATAATTCCCCTGACTGCAGCCATGGTGCTGTCCTGTGTCCCCAGTAAACCTCTGGGGTTGGTCTGTTAGGGGCAAAGCTGCCCCTAATTGGAAACAGCACCCTGAGGTGTGGGAGGGACCGTGCTGGGGGTCCCAGTGGCCCCCCTTGGGTCTCCGGCTGGTTGCTCATGGCTGCGTCCCCCCACCCTCTTGCAGTTCCTCGACCAGGAGAACCGCATGTCCCGCACGCAGCTGCTGGAGGTGGAGGCCAAGCAGAAGTCCTCACTGGCCGCCCTGCAGGAGCGCAACCTGCAGTACGAGGAGCTGATGGACTCCCACCAGCACCTGCGGTACTGACCCCGCTCACCACCTTCAGCTTGAACCCCTCTATTTTGGGAAATCGAGCCCCTCCTGGGGGGTTGGGGACACACAGCGGGACATGGCTTCAGTCACTGCTGCCCAGGCGGGTGGAAGAGGCTGTGGGGAAGCCCAGCAGACACTTCATCCTGGGGGAAGTTGCCTAAATCTGTGGGGTTTGCACCCCCCTGGGTCACAGTGGGAGGCAGGCATGTGAAACATCCCCATGCCATGCTGAGGAGGGGCAACGCTGCTCCCACTGAGGTTGACGCCATCCTGCAGGGAGGAGCAGGCTGCCCTCAGCCAGGAGCTGGAGAGCACCAAGGCCGAGCTCCGCGACTTGCAGCTCAAGAGGGACAAAGTCTCCTGGTGCTCCACGGACATCACCGAGAGCAAGATGCGGCTGCAGGAGCTTGCCGACTGCCTCAGGGCTGCTCTGCAAGAGGAGGTAGGACCCCTGCCCTGGGGACAAGGACGAGGAGGTGGCCTGGGGGGACGGGGTGGTGGTGTCAGACCCCTGTGGCTCTCCATGGTGTGGCTTTGAGGACCCCTCCCTGGTCACCGTGGCAGTGCAGAGCTGTCACAAGCCGTGCTCCAGTGCTGTGCTCTCCCTCCACTCTGAAGGATGATGATGTCCCATCAAGAAGCAGAGCCTGGACCCCGGCTCCACGGACACCGAGCTGGCAGACACCCCACCGTGCCTGGACCCCGGCATGCCGCACGCCGGCACGCCGCACCCCGTACCGCGCCGGGGACTCCTTCGTGGGCAGCATCCTAAAAGCAGCGTCGGGGAAAGGTGAGCTGGGACCCGCTGGCTGGTTCCTGGGGGTCCCCGTGTGGGGATGGGCATCGCTCCCTCCCACGCTGGGGATGTGCGCTGGGCGAGGAGGGGATCCCAGTGCCATTCACCATTCCCGTGCCTTTCCTTGTGGATTCCCCAGTTGTTCCCTTATGGTGGGCACGGACTGGGTCACGGGTCCTGCGAGCGGGCAGGGTCTTCTCTGAGCTCCCCAGGGTGGATGGGTGCGTGGGTGGGCTCTGGTCATGCAGGGCTGCGCGCAGCACCTCTGCCCTCTCCTCTTGCAGACACTGATGAAGCCGCCGGAGGTGGGAGTGCATTTATCAGGGACAAACCTGCCTCTACACCAAAGCCAATAGGTACTGGGACTGTCACCCTGCCCTGGACCCTGCTCGGAAGCTGCAGGGCTGCCCGCACGGTGGGGACGAGCAGCCATGCCTTCCTGCGTGGCTCTGTGTCCCCTGGGGCTGATGTTCCCTCCGTGCCGCTCACGAGCCTCTGCCCTGCCCGCAGTGCCCGAGGAAGGTCTGCTGGAGAGCGTGAAGGAGCTGAGAACAGTGGTCTCTGACCTCGCCATGCTGAGTTGCCGCATCCAGGACCTGGAGCAGAGCGAGTTCAGGGCACTGCAGACAGAGATGTGAGTTCAGCGGGGGCTGGCGCTGAGGGCTGGGCATGGACATGGCCGGGCATGCTCTCCTGGGCATGGTATCTCCTGCGGGAAGCCTGTCTGAGGGCTGCCTCTCACCCCAGCTCTGGATTAGACCTCTCCTGCCATGGCTAGAAGGGCTTTTTCCAGTGGGTTGGCCTCTCCTGCCATGGCGCTGGTGGGATGCCCGGGAAGGGGTTTGGTGCCGGGCACCACGTTCCCCACTGGCTCAGCCCTGCTGTCCTCTCCCAGCTCCAACCTGCAGCTCCAGCTGGAGACAGTGACAGCCGAGAGCCAGGAGAAGATGGACGCCCAGGCTGCCACCATCGCCAAGCTGAACAAGGCGCTGAGGGGCAAGCTAGAGGTGAGCCGGTGCCAGAAGTGGGCCAGCACTCACCCCAGGGCAGAGCCGAACTGGGACGGGCGCTGATCTAGGACACAGAGAAATCTGGGTGACCGGCTCCGGTGATGTCCCATGGGTGCTCTTGGCTTATCTGACCTTCTCGAACATGAGAAAACCCACTCCCTCCCCAGGGTACTAGGGGTAGCCGGGGCCGGGCACTGCCTGACGCTGCTTCTTTTCCCCCCACAGAATGAGAAGGAGCTGCAGGACGTGGTGAAACAGCAGGAAGAGAAGATGCTGCAACTCATCGACAAGAGCGGGGAAGTCACGGTGTGTGATGGGGGCCTGGCTGGGCTGCGTGCCTGGGGGGTGCCAGCCATAGGACACCTCTCAGCATCTCCTTTCTCCCTGCAGAGGCTGAAGGGAGAGGTCTCCCAGCTGAAGCGCTCGCTCCAGCGTGCGGAGACAGAGGCCAAGGTGCTGTGGGAGGAGATGCGGGGGCAGGAGCCCAAGGTGGACGCTACCTACGTCCAGGAGCGAGTCCTGCTGCGGCAGGAGGTGAGGCAGGGGGGCTACTGGGGCTGAGGGCTTCTTGTCACCACCTTCCTGTGGACGAGGGACCTCGCTCCTCAAGCAGGCAACCAGCGGGATGGCAGGGCACAGCCCCCCCAGCCCACCCCACCCCACCCCAGGGCTCTTGCCCCACAGTGAGCTCTCAGCGGCACTCGGTCTTTTTGCAGGTGGACAAACTGCGGCTGCTGCTCCTGGAGAAAGAGGATGAGAATCTGCTGCTCTCTGACAAGTACCAGGACCAGGTACAGGGAGCCCTGAGGCTCTAAGTCCCCTCTCCCTTCTAGGCTAGTCCCTGCCCAATTTTGGGGCAGGCTCATGACAGGCATCTCCCACCGCAGGTCCGAGGGCTGGAGCTGAGGCTCCATCATGCTCAGAAAGTGCTGAGGACCCACGAGGAGATGCAGGAGAAGATGAGAGAGGTGAGGTTTTGTGGTTCATCGCTCTCACCCTCGCTGTGACCGCAGCAACGCAAACCCTCATCCCAAACGCTGTCACTAAACGCCGCTGCCGTCCCCAGGTCCTGTCGGCCGTCCCTGACGTGGCAGCGGGCTGCCAGGAGCTCCCCAGCCTGCTGCGGTACTTGGGCCTGAAGCCGGGCAGTGGCAGCAGGGAAGCTGCCGAGCCGCTATAGCCTGTAGCCTGAAACCTTCTTCCTCTTAATGCTGTAATTATGTATTGAATAAAGTTTTGTTGGCTTTTCACCCTGCCCGGTGCGTGGATGCAGGAAGCTTCTGGTGCCCTGGGTGGGGACAACTCGTCCAGCCTGTGCCGGCTCTGCCTGCTCCGTCCCCGTCACGGGGCCGCGGGCACGGCTCCCTGCCACCTCAGGGCCTCTCCTCCTCGGCGGGGGACACATGTACCCCCCCGCAACAGCTTGCTCTCAATAAGGCGCCGCGTTCCCCAGGCTCCCACCCCACAGCCCCGGCAGCACCCGGGCTGACCTAGCTTTCCTCCCCGGGCCCCCTGCTCCTCCTCCTGCCCTAGATTCTCTCCTGCCTCCCCCTGTGGAGGGTATCGGAGGCTGCATCCTGCCCCCCCCCCCATCACGGGGCGGTGGGTCCACACGCCTGTTGCGTAGGGATGATGGTTCCCCTCCCGGCGCGGATCCGGCATGCAGCAGCATCCCCTGGGTCGCGGCGAGCTCTTGCCTGCCCGGCACTGGGAGCTCTGCCAGCTCCAGCTCCCAGCCCCCGCCTTGGCACCCGCTGCTGCATCAGGGAGGAGGGAGGGGGGCTCCCTCAGGGGCCACCCCTGCTCCCAGCACAGCTCCAGCCTCTCCTCCCTCTTTCCCTGCTTAGGGCATCTCCTGCGGGATCCCCCTCCCGGTGTTCCCGACCCCAAGGATGCTCCCTGCCGCCATGGGGGCCGCGCGCCACCTCCCTCCCTCCCCCCGCACGGCCCAAAATAGCAGCGTTCCAACAAGTGCTCTGGTTTTTAATGGCCTGTTTCTTCTGCTGGGGTGGGGGGGAGCAGAAGGAATCACCTTCCCCTGCCCTCTGCCCCAGCCCTGCCACCCTGTGCGGGGCAGGTGCTGTGACACCCGGGCTGCTGGCACCTTTATTTACCCCCGCACCCAGGAAATGGAGGTGTTTAGGGTTGCGCCTCTCTTTACCGGGTGCGTGGGTGGCTCGTGGGGCAGCAGCACTCGCTGGTCCCTTGCCATCGCCTCCCTCCCTGCTGTGGCTGTGACCCTGGTGGCAGGGGGTGTGTGTGTGGGATACGGCCCCCACCCCAAGATGAGGGGCCGGCAGTGGGGTCCCCCCAGGTTGTGCCTGGCTGTGGGATGCAGAGGGAAGATGCGTTCCCCTCCCTGGATTAGGGCCATGCCGGGCAGCTGAGCCCTCCTTTTACGGTGGGGATTCGGCAGAGCACGGCCCTGGCAGCTGGCCCCATGGGGTGAGCGGGGACACCGCTATTGTCCCCACGCCGGCTCGGCTCCGGGCGGCTTTTCATGGGGGGACCAGTCTCCTGCGGAAGCCCCCACCCTATCGCGGGGGTCCCGGGGCTCTGCGCTGCTGGCGCTTGGAGCTCGGTAGCAGAGGTGACGCTGCCGGGGTCCCTGGTACAGCAGCGGTGCGGTGGCACGGTGGGGTCCCCAGCCAAGGGGTGGCATAGAGGGGGGGGTCCCTGGCCCAGAGCTGGTGAGGGGAAAGGTCCCAGTCTAGTTTGCAGTGGCAAAGCGGTGTCCCCAGCAGCGGCAGGGGGGTGGCAGGGGGAGTCCCTACCCACACCCAGGATCCGTGGCACAGAGGGGTCTCCAGCAGCACCAGGGGGTGGCACTGGGGTGGCACAGTGCCTGGGTGGCACGGGGGTCCCTACCCGTGACGGGGTGACTCAGCTGAGCCCCTGGATTGGGGGGTGGGGGTGGCATAGAGGTGTCCCCACCAGCAGTAGGGGGTCGCGAAGGGGGGGGCACAGCGGGGTCCGCAGCCCCGGGGGTCGTCGCCCAGGGGGTCCCGACCAGCGGCGGGGATTGTCGCCGGGGGGGGAGACGGTGCGTGCGACGGCGCCGGG
>VUYV01000148.1:1915079-2049979 GCA_008711295.1 Anarhynchus alexandrinus | reverse complement strand
CAGCAGGTTGGGCAGGGGGGGATAAAGGAGGGGGCTGGCCTGGATGTCCGGCCATGCTCCTCTCTCTGCTTCGGGAGCGCTCTGCGATGTGGCGTCGGAGCGGGTTTCGTGTCGCAGGACGGGGCTGTGCGGCGTGACGAGCCCTGGAGAGAAAGGCTGCGGCTGCGAGCGGTGGTGCGTGCCGGCAGCCCCCCCGCCCTGTGGGCCTGCGAGCGGTGGGGCAGGGTGGGAGCAAAGCCCTGCGGGGACTCGCTGTTCGCCCTCAGGAAGGGGTTCTGGAGGCTCCTCTGAAGGAGGGGCTGCTGATGCTGGGGGGGTCCTCGGGTCCCCCTTCTCCGAGCTGAGATGCTCTGATGGGCTGCAGCGCTGTGATTCACTGCCCAGGCCCGGAAATCCTCTGCCTGTAGCAGGGAAGAGCTGTGCAGGAGGCGCTGAACTGTACTGCCGGCGTACCCCGGGGAACCGCGGTTAGATGGTGAATCTGAGCGACGGCCACATTGAAGCGCTTTGCGCGCTGGCTTTATGGCAGCCCGCGTGTCCCTGCCTTCGGCGGTGCTGTCTGGAGGGGCTGCAGGCACACGGCCACCTCGCCACCCGCGCTGCCGGGGCACGCAGACCTCACGTCGCATCTCTCCGGCCAGCGTGGATGGTGCGTGGCTCTTAATAAGCACCTGCCTTCCCAGGGGTGAGGTGGTCGCCCTGGCTTCAGAGCCAGGCTGGGAGCGGAGCTGGTTGTCTCCTGCCTCTTCCAACCACGGGGCAGCGCGCTCTGGAGCACAGGGAAGGTGTGGGACGCAGTAAAATGGTTTGCTCCCTTCCTGCTATGAGATTTGCTGGTATGAGGGTAGCGCAGGGGGTACGGATGGGTTGTGCCAAACAAGAGCTGGGCACTGCGGTGAGCCCTGGGTGACGCCTTCCCTTGGGAAGTGCTTGTCTGTCCTGCTGGGTCCATGGGAGCCAGCAAAGACTCTCTGCACCTTAAAATCCTCGGTACACCTTTGGGGATACAGGTATACAACGCACCCACGGTGAGTGTCTTACTACCTAGCAATATTTTGCAGCGCCCCTTCTCAAGCTCAGTTTTCCACCTGGTGGGTTTAACGCAGAGAGCAAAGGTACAGGAATATTGTTCTGCTCCTTAATGTGTAACAATTATTTGGGGTATTCTGTGGCCTTTTCTCATTTCCATGCGCCACAGCAAGCTCTTAAAAACAGATTGCCAAAAATACCAGCGTGAAACCGTTCCAGTCTTCTGCTCCAAGCGGAGGGTGCTGCAGGGAGCAGGAAGGAACAGACTATGGGAGAGAAGTTCATGGTTACCCCAGCCCCAACCTCTCCCTTGGACCTGCTGAGTCGGGGCAGACACCCTTACTTCCACAATTCTGGTTTTGTTGCCCAAAGTTGTGGAGCTCCAGACAGTTTGAAGTTGAAGTGGGAGTTGGTGGTCGGGTCGCAGCAGAAATGTCCTGGTGCCTTGGACATCCCTTCTGCTTCCAGGTGGGGTATAATTCATCTCTAGGCCAACTCATGGGCTAGGAAGACGGTAGCTCGCACTTTTGAGGGACTGCGGCTAAGCTGTGTGCTGCCTGGGGACCTGGCGTGGTCTGGCCACGTTCTTAACGTCGCTTCAGCAGACCAAGCCCAGGATGAACCACATTAGAGGCAGCCTTGGTGCTGCGGGAGCGTGTGGTTTAGAAGTGCTTACACCACGAGCAGCCTGTGTGTTTCTCAATGGCCTTCCAGCTTGTGAATTCCAGCTGCCGTATGGAGCACAGCATGGACCCAGTTACAAAAGGGACTCCCCAGCATGGCTGCCAGTGGCGCTGTGCTGGCGCCCAGGAGGACCCTTCCAGCCCTGCACGTGCCTGGGCTGTGCTGATCTTCCAGATGCTCTTTTAGAGCCAGGCTTTGCCACCTCGCGCTCGCTCAGCCTGCTGCCGAGCTCCTCGGTGCTTCCTGACACCCTGGGCAAATCTGCTCCTCCTTCAGCCCCGGAGGAACCGGGACTCTGTGGAGCCAAACTGCTGCTCCTGGATGGTGCCTGCTGCCCGGGCGGCGTGCGGGCAGGCTGTTGGCCCTGCTCTGGCAGCCGGGAAAGCCCTCGCTTTTGCAGCGGGAGGCATGGCTGGGCTTTTCCTCTTTCCATAGGTACAGCTGATAAACGGCGGAATGTTAAATGTCTGGGGCCGGGAGGGTGGAGGTGCAGGATGCGGCTCGGTGGCAAAAGCCCACGTAGTGCTAACCTGGAGAAACCCCGTCTGGAACCGGCCAGAAGAGCCAGCTGGGCTCTGCTCTTAACGGGCTTCTAATGAGCTTAAAGGGGGAGTCGTGCAAACTGTCCCGCGTCCGCTGCGTCCTTTCAATGTTAAATCCTCCGGCAGCTCCAGGGCACGCTGGGGTGGTCCAGCCTGACGGACCTGGGGTGCCGCCCCGGAATATCGGGGCCTTTTTGGCTGGGCTGGCGCTGGCGCTGCTCCAGCTGGATGAGGGGTAAGGCGAGCGGACCGTTTCCTTTGCAATTAGCAAGATTTGTTACTTGGCTCACAGAGCCGCGGTTACAAAAAGAGGAAAAACCTTACTAGGTGATTATAGCAAAGGAGCGGGGGCAGAGCTCGGTTCAAATTGCAATTAATTACCGAAGCAGCCAGAGGATCAGAGGAGTCTGTCTGCAGTTATTGGGATGTCGGTGTCTGCGAACGCCGTGTCCCGCCTCGTGGAGCCGGCTGAGGAGATGGGACCTGTCGTCCCCGGGGACTGTCCCTCGTGTCTTTGACCGTGCTGCATCTCTCGGCTTTGCTGGGTCACGCTGTGCTACTCCCACGTTAGCTGCAGGGCCAGGCTAATTCAAGCGGAGCTTTAATTTCTTCCTCCATCTTTGGGATTAGAGTCGTCGGCAGAAAGATGATATTACGGCCCCCGTAATGCCGTCCCCTTTTGCCAGGGTGCGACAGGACCAGGCTTCAGAGAGACACGTAAGGAGGCGAGCTTCAGCCTCAGAGACTGCCCTGCTCATCACGCCCTCAGGCACCTGTACGCTTTGTCTGCCATAGCAGGTTAAAGCTTATACTTTAAGCTTTATTCCAAAGCTTATTTTATTTTAGCAAACCAAAGGGTTAAATAATTGATTACATAGTTGGAAACAATTACAAAACAAAACCTAAAAATAAGGAACACGCGCTTAATCATTTCTGAAGCTAATCTCTTCCCCGAGCTGTCATTTCGGATTTCTCTGAGACGTCTCTTAGCAGCTTTAGCTCAAGGCCGGCTTGGCAGAGGGCTGCCTCGACGGCTCGGTCACGGCAGACCCTTCCTGGGTGACTTTGGGACCCGTTTCCCCGTGGCGTTAATGGGAAGCTGCTGTGCGCAAATCAATCTTCAAAGCTGCTCCTGGACCATGACTTTTCCTTTCCTTCTCCAATTAATTGGGAAAACTTATCGTATTAGGAGCGCTGATTAGCTGTTTTGTTTTGTTTTGTTTTTTTCTTGTGTGAGGAGGTTAATGAATCGCTGTTCTGAATTGTCCAGGGCTGTGATGTGTAAAAGCATTTTGATATGCTGATTTCTGGTGGCAGAGCGATATCCCAGAGCTGTGGCAAGCTGCTCTCACCGCGACTCCTTTCCTTGGCAGCACCACGTACATTATGGACCTTTTCAAGGCTCTGTGATAATGTGGAACTCGGTGTTGTGTAGATGAAGGGTTGTTTTAGCATTCTCGCACTACGATATAGAATACAGAATCATAGAATGGTTTGGGTTGGAAGGGACCATAAAGATCATCCAGTTCCAACCCCCTGCCCTGGGCAGGGACACCTCCCACCAGCCCAGGTTGCTCCAAGCAACACCTCCAGGGATGGGGCAACCACAGCTGCTCTGGGCAGCCTGGGCCAGGGGCTCACCACTCTCACAGGAAAGAATTTCTTCCTAATATCTAATCTAAATCTACGCTCTTCCAGTTTGAAGCCATTCCCCCTCGTCCTATCACTCCATGCCCTTGTAAAAAGTCCCTCCCCAGCTCTCCTGGAGCCCCTTTAGGTACTGGAAGGGGCTCTAAGGTCTCCCCGAAGCCTTCTCTTCTCCAGACTGAACAACCCCAACTCTCTCAGCCTGTCCTCACAGCAGAGGAACTCCAGCCCTTGCAGCATCTTTGTGGCTTCCTCTGGCCCTGCTCCAATAGGTCCATGTCCTTCTTATGTTGAGGGCCTCAGAGCTGGACACAATAGGGACTGCTAAGACTTCCAGGGGCAGCGCACGTGGCGTGTGGGTGGCACAGGGTGCCGGGCTGGCAGCTGAGTGGGTTCCTCCTGCTGCTGGTGTTGTGGGTTTGGGCCATCCCTGGTGGAAATACGGTGAAGGTTAGAGGAAAGCCGGAGCAGTCAGCCCGGGGGGTTTGGGCAGGGCCCGATCACTTTGCCTTAGACCTGTGTAAGAGCAAAGTGAACTGATTTTGTTAATGTTGCGCACGTGGTTTTGGACTTTGAGTGCCATCAGCATGAACAAGGTGGTGGGGAAGGGTGTTTGGAGGCCTTGGGGATGGGGGAAGAGCAGCTCCATCCTTCTTTAACAAGGCCTGGAGGGCCATGATCAAATTAATTGTGGGAGGGTGAAGCTTGGAAAGGTCTAGCTAAAAAAATAAATAAAGAGGTGAGCAGGCTGCCACAGAATGGCACGCTGCCAGGTGGGTACATCATCCTGTGGGCAATGGGGACCTTCGTAAATGCCCCAGCGCAGAGCCTGCCGGGGTGCACCGCTCTGCTTCATTCACAGCATCGGTCGGGAAACGTGCTGCTGCAGGAAAAATCCCATGGGATCCTTCTGGTGGGAGATTTTTCCTCTGGCAAGTTCACAGCAGCCTAATTACTGATCTGGGGGGTGGAGGGGGGGGGCTGCCGGTGCCTCCCTCCCCGTTTGCCTCCCTTGTGTTGGCTTACCCACCACCCATGGCTTTAGAGATGGAGGGGGATCCTGGCTGGCTCCGCTGGCTTCTCTGCCCCCCTCTTTACGGAACTTGAAGTGCTGAGGCAGAGGGCATGGGGAAAGGGGAAAAAATGGTGTGTTTTTTTTTTTTCTCTTTAATCGCGCTGCGGTTGTCTAAGCGGGCGTATCGATATGGCTTGAAACTTGCCCTGCCGTCCCCTCGAGGTCTCGCGCTCTGTCCTGCGTCACTGCTCTGCGTCTTCACGGGGTTCGTGCTATTTTCGCCCGCTTCCCCCTGAGACTCTTCAATCTGATAATCTCCTAATCTCCAGCTCCTGGCAATTCATCTGCACTTTGTCTTTGCTTTATACCTGGTTTATGTCTTGGGAGTAGTCTTCAAAGTAGCTTCTGACCTTGTTGGCTAATGCACGTTAAGAAATAGGCCTGCAGAGCTACAGGAGCCCTCTCATTCCCCAAATTCTTGTTATTGCCTGTGTTGGGGAGAGACGTCCCTATTACAAGTCACTGCTGTTGCATCGGTTTCTCTACAGCGTCCTCCTGACTTACACCCATTTGCATTATCGGGGTTTGAGTTCTTTCTCACCCCAGGTACACTCTACTTTCCTTTGTGGGCTATTAAAGCCTTAAAATAGGAACTGCCCGATCAGAGCTCAGACGCTCCGACGAGCACCGCAGAAATCCCCGTAACGTCTGTGAGAGGGGACACGTGTGTTCTCCCGATGGCAGAGAGGGAGGAGGGATCTCGAAAGGAGCGCGAACCCTGTTGCTCCCATGAACTCCTGGTGATAAAATGTGCCTGGTGGGGGGGTGGTTGCAAAGGAAATCTGAAAATATAGGATCGACTTTTAGCTTTCTCTGAGGAGGATCAAACACCTAATCTCATCCATTGCGTAACCGAAATAACAAGGAGAGGACAGGAGGAGAAAGTGCCTGCATTAGCTTTCTTCTTGTGTTATCTACAAGACCACGACAATTCTATTATCCCTCACCTTTTGTGCTACTGTGTGACACCAGCTCGCTAAAATACGCGGCTGGAAATATGCACCAGGGTTCTCGGTGTACCATTGCTCAGAAGAGAATGGGCAGTGCCTGCTGTCATTGCGGGGGCTGTTGTGCCCCTTTCTGTTGCAATCTTGGTTGTTCTTGGGAGGGGAGGAAGGTTTCTCGGATGAGAACCGGCTTTTCGCTGGATTGGACAGCAGAGGTACCACCTCAGAACTGTAAATGGGGAATGAGCACCCACAGTTTCTGATAATAAAGCTAGACACCTCTTCATGAATGCCTTGCTACAGATTGCTGTTTGGGGTGGGTTTGGTTTTTGATTTGTTTGTTTTGTTTTTTTTTGAAGCACTTTTTCACACTAAGAGAATGGGAGAATTCATGAAGGAATCCATTGTGTGTGGCTCAGGTGGTCCATCGCCTCTGCTGCTTCCTGAGACCACCACGGTGGTGCTAGTTGTGCTTCCAGACTCTTCAAAACCATGGTAGACTCTTCAAAACTTAAGGTAGAAAATATCTGTAATGGTGGGGAGTTGCGGATCTTTGGGCACAATACAGAGATTATGGGAAAGAAGCTGCAGGGGCACCAGCAGGAATAGTGATGGGTGAGTGAGAAGCAGCAGCTGATGCTGGGATTGGGCAAGTTGGAAGACTTTGCTCTTTGCTTTGAGAACAACTTCAACTCAGTTGGTGCACTCTTTCCAGGAGGAGTTTGGGTCTGGGATAGGGCAGTTCACTGGGCTTTAGGAAGGAGTGGGAAATGCTCCTCTTCTGTGACCTGTTTTCTCACTACTTAATGTGGGTACTTCAGGACGAAAGCCAATCTGTTGGGTTTCCTAAGATGGTGCTGATGTGTCCATCCCTTGTGCAGAGCGTGCTCTCTGTCAGCCCTGAGTCAGTGAGTGCCGAGGGCTTGTTCGGAGGTATAGTGTGATTATTTGGTTATTGACGGGAAATAATGCAGCCTCCTTCAGGGGAAGTGGAAGAAACGAGAAAATGTTCTGTCCTGAGAGACCGGAACTCCCCTTCTTGTAATGATCCACTTCACTCGATGGAGGTTTGAGCTGCCTTATGTCTAACTAAAATAGACATGGATGCTGCCTCCATTCCCCAAGTTGTGGTGACGGTGAATTAGGATAATGAAAGCAGATGATACATTTAAGTGCGTCACGGAAGTGTGGGCAACCGGGCCCTACAGTAATTTAAAAATAAGTATGTATGGGATGAGATTAGCAAATTTGACAGTGCTCGGCTAAGCAGAAGGATCTGCCAATTGCAAGCAGCTCATTCCCAGTAAGACCTGCCAGTGTAGCCGCGGGCTCCTGTTATGTACAGGGGGAAAAAACAGCACGTGGCTACTTTGATTGATTTTTGAACAGGAATTGCAGCAAGCAGGATTAATACAGACTGATATATATATATATACACACACATACTTCTCCTTTTTTTTTTTTTTCCCCCATGCTAGGAGACCGGGCACTGCCAGAGGAGGAAAAACCACTTGATTGCAGTACTCTGGCAGCTAATCTTCCCAGATGTCATCCAGTTAGATACTGGCATGTTGATTTTTTTTTTTTAAAAAAAAAGGTTTAAAATATTTTCTGTGCAAAAAAAAAAAAGAGTTGGAAAATATAGCACCGGGGTGCAAACATCAATGAGCGGGAGCCTGGTGGGGATTCTGCCCGGGGTTTACTCCTCTTGGGTGGCTCTGCTTGGCTCTCCTCTCCTCCAGATGAGTCATGGACACTGTTACTGCAGCAACGCTGCTGCCAAGGAGGGGGATAAAGCTGTTGCCATGGTGCTGGATGGGCAGGAATTCTGCGGAAGGGAAAAACACTTAATAATTAACTTGCAGACAAACCCCGCTTCAGATTTTGCCTGCGTGCTGGAGGGAAGGTGTCCCGGGCTCCCAGGCGACCGCCAGCCTGTCCTGGTACAGCCCTCGCCATCGTGGAGAGCCGCTGGTCCGAGCGTGGCCGTGGGCCGAGGGAGGCGAAGCCGGGATGGTGGGAAGCTGTGCCCGCTCCCGTCGACTCGTGTTTTGCCTGCGGCGGCGGCTTGGAGTCGGGGAAGTTGTGGGATGGGTTAAGGATTTGGGCTGGCCGGTGCGGTAGGACGGAAAGTCAGCGTGTAATTGCGGGACATCTACCTGAGGATTGCTGGACGTCGGGGCTTAAGGCAAGGGGGTGGTTTCAATTGCTGTCCTGTTTCTGTTAAAGACAGAAAAGAAGATTTTGAGCAGTTCTTAGGCTATTTTTTTCTAAGACTAGGCTTGCATTTTCTCATGGTAGTAAAAAGGTTGAGTTTTTATCATGCTCTTCCTCATAGCGGGGTGCCGGTGTTAGTTTTCCTTTGTGCTGTGTTGACAGAAAGGGAAACCTCCATGCCAAATGCCAGAGATGCTTCCAGCACAGTCCTCTCTCTGAAAGCCCATTCCTTTGAGCGTTCGCTGTATGGTGGTGATGACGGAGAGCAGTAAAACCGTCCAGGGAGGACGTTTAACACCTCTGCCCCTTGGACCAGCGAGCGCTCGGACAGTTCTCCAAGTTAAGGAGGTTTACAAAGAATAAAAGGCTTCGAGGAAAGTGCGGGCGCTACACGTGCGGTTCATGGTCAGCAGCGCCGAGGAGCGGTCTTCCAGAGCGAGCTTTGTCTCTCACCACGGAGGGACCTGACTTCTCTAATTACAGATCCCAGCACGAGAGCCGTGCTCTCTGGGAGCGGCAACGCGTGGCGTTTGGGTTGTGCTCTTTTATTTTTATCTTTTATTAACCCCCCGTCTACGGGATGTGCTAACCACTGCCCGTGAGCCGTAACCCCCAACCGAAACATAGGTGCCCGATTTGTGATGCCCGCGCTGAAGTAGGGGTTGTCACGGGCAGGTGTGATCTCTGAGTACGCTCTAACCTGTTTTCGTACAGGCGGTGAATAAGCCTTAGGGGGATGGGTGTATTTGAATTTTACAAATAGGAAAGCAGACAGAAATAAGTGATTAACTCAGACTGTCAGCAGGAATTAGTAGCCGAGAAAGGGCTTAGAATTAGAATGTTCCAAGTATTACTTTCACCTTAGAACCTCCAAACCTCCTGCAACACGCAGGTGCACGGTTGTTCAGAGGCTGACCTGGCTTGCACACATACAAAGTTTATTCAGAGTTCTCAGGATAAAGTAAGTTATTGGAGCTGCTTTTATGTGCCGTGAATATGAAGTGTCGCTACCCTTTCCCTGGAGAGGAGGTTGGGAAACTCTCTTAGGGCTGAAGCCCAAAACAACGACTTTCTCCCAAAGATACCGACTCTGGTGGAAGCCGGGAAGGGCTCTGTTCCCGGACCGGTTTCCTAATTCATGGGAAAGGCTTCACCACCATCTTCAGTGCCGAGGAGAAGAAGTCCTTGCATGGGACGTGGTGGAGAGAAGAGGCCGTCCTTTGTCTGTGGAGGGCTGGAGATAGGGGAGGTGGCACAAGGGAGGACACTCCTGTTCCAGTTAAGTGCAGGCTTAGCGCTCGCAAAGCTGCTTAGCACTCGCGTTCTGCCAGAGGGCAGTTTTTAAAAGAGGCAAAGCCTCTTACGCCCAAAAGGCTGGGATTTGGTGGAGGTGCTGACTATTCTCAATACCCGGAGGGGAAATGGGTGCAGAAGGTGCTGGCACAGGGTTGGAAAAAGGTGATGACCTCCGAGTGCTGGGGGAGAGACGCCTTTTCCCTGTCCCGTCCAAGCACCTGTGTGGGTGTTCAGGACTGGGACTGTCTTCGTCAACATCAGTTTTGGATTAAACGAAGTCGTAGTAGGTAGTGGAGATGCATTTGGGCTGCTCTCGCTGCTGGTTGTCACCTCCAAAGAGTAATACCTGGTGGTTCTGGGCAGCCTTCATTTAAATTTGCTTTCCTCTGCAGATTATTTGTGCACTCCAGAGGAAAATGTTTACAAGATAGACTTCACCAGGTTCAAAATCCGGGACATGGAATCTGGCACGGTCTTGTTCGAAATCACCAAACCAGCAGCTTCAGGTGAGCGCACGCACAAAACACTGTTTTCAGGCACAAACAAGTGCGAGTGTCCGCTTCCTTTTGCCTTTTCCCGCTCCTTTTACTCAACACGCGTCCCCCAAAATAGGAGATGCTCTCCACCGCAAGAGCGGAGTCCCAGCTTGCAGCAGAAAGACTATTCAGGTGTCCCTCTGTACCGACACAGCGAACAGACCTCGTTGCTGCTGTGTTGTTATGATTGCCATCTGTGATGAGAAAGGACAGATGGATGTCGTAAACAGAAGCAGAGGAGGAGGAGGTCACCGTGTGCTCCTCTCTTGGCTGCTCGTCAGCTAGAGTCCCCCTGCACATAGTTTCACTGTTAGTCTAACATCTTTCACTCAGGAGTGAGGAAAATGGTCTTTCCAAGAGGGAGAAATTAGACAAATTAGACAAACTGAAAATCTGCATTTTTTTTTTTTCCTTCATAATTTTTAGGTGTTACTCATAGCTACCAAAGCGTTACCCGTTGCCAGTTGTAATAAAAGCCCAGGGCAACCGCTCTTTTCCTGATCAAACACTCTTTTTTTTTCAATCTTCCCCATCTCCCTGCAGGGGAGAGGGAGTTTTCTGTAGCTCCGCGGTAGCAAACCAGACGTGCTCAGGTGAGACGGTGTGTTCGGAGTCACACCGCGATCCTGAGTGGGAGGTGGGAGCAGTAAGTCACTCCAGAAGACAGGATGAGGTGTAACAGTTTTAAACTGGAAAAGGGCAGATTTAGATTAGATATCAGGAAGAAATTCTTTCCTGTGAGGGCGGTGAGCCCCTGGCGCAGGTTGCCCAGAGAAGCTGTGGCTGCCCCATCCCTGGAGGTGTTCAAGGCCAGGTTGGACGGGGCTTGGAGCAACCTGGGCTGGTGGGAGGTGTCCCTGCCCATGGCAGGGGGTTTGGAAGGAGATGATCTTTAAGGTCCCTTCCACCTCAAACCATTCTATGATTCTATAAGAAGAATATTAAACCAAAGGGTCCCTCTTGTAATACTCTGTCCCTGAGTGCCCAGTAGTGGATGCCTTGGAGAGGGTAGGAGAGGGTGAGCGCATCATCAGGCTTTCTCAGAATAGTTTCCTGGCTTATATGACTCGGTAAAGTATGATTGCGAGTATTTTCACTGGGTTTCTGTTTCTCAGACGACTGTGACGGAGCTTTGCTTTGCGCTTTTCCAGAACGTGAACACAATGACAAGAAGGACATCGACCCCAACGCCGGACGGTTTGTACGCTATCAGTTTACCCCAGCTTTTCTTAGACTTCGGCAAGTGGGAGCCACGTAAGTAATTGCTTCTGCGCTACTTTTCCTAGTACAGGAAACAACTGCAATCTTTTTAAGAGTGGGTCTTTCTTGTTGGTCCTGTCAGGGAGGTGATTTAATAGGGATCTTTTGTGATTATGAGGATCTCCAAACATCACTGCTGGATGCCTTCCTTTCCCCATCCCTTTAGCTTGTTTCTGTACCTCAGGAACAGGCATGGCGTTGAACAGATTAATGCTAAAAGGGGCAAAATAAGGTGGACAGACTACCCAGATATTCCAACTCTCTTCTGCATGTTATAGTTTGTCAGAGGCTCTGCCACCTTGGGAAGGTGTGTCTGCAGCCTTCCACATTGCATTCCCCCCCAAAAAAAACACATTAATCCGTAGATGCACGCGAAATGGTGAAGTCATATTTGGTGCTTTACCTACCGGACTGATCTTTGACGTGCCTGGCAGTGCTGCATGCATCCATCGATAAACCGCACCAAAATGTGACACCTGAAGTATCTTTCTGTAAAGCTTTAGGCCAAAGCTATGGCTACGGTGATACGGGTGACAGAGTGTGTTGTGTCTTTAGTAAAAGTTAGTAGTGATTACTACTAACTACACTATTGCTACTAACTTACTACTAACTACAGATTGATCCGCAGTTAAATACCGTGCATGGGGAGATGCAATTTTCAGCTCGTGTTTCCTCTTCCGACCCTCCAGAGAGCAGGCTGGTGGGCTGCTTTGTCTTTACTGAGAGGTTTTAGGAGGATATTGGGTCATAGCCTGGCAGGTTCTTTCTTGTCTTTCTTTGCTTTTCTAATCAAGAGCTCTATACCCGTTGCTATGATGTCATTAAGTCCATAACGCTATAACTGAGCGTCAGTTACGGTTTCCAGCACAAACCTCTTTGTTTCAGGCATACAGAAATCATGAGTTTGGATTCGTGTTGGAGTGCGGTTTAGATCCCTTCAGCAGCAAATGTGTATTTCATAAGAACCGATGTACAGTAGCTTTTCTTAAAAAAGAAAAAAAAAAGTATTTTTGAGTGCTTGGTTAAAATTCAGCATTTGGTTATCATGCAAAAGAACTAAAATTTGTTGTCAGAGAATACGTTTAGAGCAAAGTTACACATCACCGTTTCCTGCTAACCTTAAAGATGTGCACCTTTTAGATTTTGTTTTGGAAGAAAAATTGAAGTTATGTACCATTGAGCACCTCTTTGGCCACTATTTGGTTAAAATGGTAAATACCCAACTTTTGATTTGTGCCAAACAAGTAGCAGTGTCTTCCTGGCTTGCTCGTAGCGTACCGTATGTAACTAATACCTATCTCTCTCCGAGAGGTCGTGCTTCTTGGTAAGAGAAACTTGAGCAGAGTGCTGGCTGAAACCTGTCCCCCTTTATCACTCACAAAGCAGGAACAGAAGAAAGACCTTTTTCTGTAGATCTGGCCTTTTTTTAGTACCCACCAGAAGAATTCAAATAACTTATATAAAGAACCCAATGCAATAAGGGACATCTAGTGAGGTGCCTATCTGGTATAGTTGTCTTCACTGAAGATGAGGTTAAGACTGTAAAATTGTCTTGTGTGACCTTTTTTTTGAGTTAAAAGAACCAAAATACAGTATAATCTATGATTAGAAATGCTGTGTTGTGTCCCTGTAGCGTGCTTTAAGAAAAAGAGGAAACGATAATGGGGTTAGTACCATTGCTTTAGATTTTTGGCTTTTTTTAGAAGAGCTCTCCTCTACCTTTCAGGAATGGTTGAAACCCTTCCTTAAGGGAGAAAGCTCATCTCAATCTCATCCTTCTTTTTCAGGGTGGAATTCACGGTAGGGGACAAACCCATTAATAATTTCCGGATGATTGAGAGGCACTACTTCCGCGATCAGCTGCTGAAGAGTTTTGATTTTGAATTTGGGTTCTGCATCCCCAGCAGTAAAAATACTTGTGAGCACATCTATGAATTCCCCCAGCTCTCCGAGGATCTCAGTAAGCTCTCTTTAATTACTGGGTTACCGCACAGTGATGTTAATCTATGGTGTTTTGAAGAAGCCCTTTCTTAAGGGCTGTCTGTAGAAAGTGGGTGGGGGTAGAATACTTCCAGGTAGTTTTGTACCTGTGTTAATACAGGTTTTGTTTTCTAGTAGCATCTATCTTGTCACCCACCAGACGGTTGCGCTCTTTTTTTTTTTTTTTTTTAATTCATAAAAGGAAAGCTTCAGTGTCAGGGAGAAAAAAGATAATTGTGTTACAAACCAACAAAAAAACTAGGATTAAAAAGACGTACAATAAATGGGTGACTTCAATGTTGTGCTCTTAAATGATGTGCTATGTTGATAGCTTGAGAGGTTTTCATTTTAGTATGAATGTAACTTTTATTTCCTCTCCTCTCTCCCAAGATACAATAGCAGGAGTACTAGATCTGTGCGAAATTATATTCTTCACAACCCCTAATCATGTACGGCAGCACTAATATTACAGTCTGTGGAAAACACAGTGATGCGCTGCTGCGCTGTCACACCAGAACAAATTTCTTTGGAGTTTGCTGTTTTATCACGTTGGGGTTTTTTTGTTTTTGTTTTTTTTAAAAAAAAAACAGAAAACCCCAAAAGCCCCAAACTCTAGCGTGATATTGTTTGGAGGTTAGGTATAACACTTACACTTTGAGTGGTGCCTTAATGTATTTGGATTATGTTTGAGTTCTTTAAAAGATACTGTCCATGAATGGTTTGGGTTGGTTCCTGGGTTGGTCTTGGTTTCTCACTGGAGAGTTCGCTGCTATCTGAGCAACGCTATTAAATGTAACCACAACCCAGTGCAGAGCGTTGTCTCAGTAGGGCAACGTGATTAATTTGAATTTCTTGATGCTTTTTTTCCCCCTGCAGTTCGAGAGATGATCCTTCATCCCTACGAGACACAGTCGGACAGTTTCTACTTTGTAGACAACAAGCTCGTGATGCACAACAAGGCAGATTATTCATACAGTGGAGGATCTTGAGCACAGGATGGACAGCCCGCCTGCGCTGGCCTTCCCTTTCCTAGCGATGTCGTCAGGGATACCAACACCTTCCGTCCAGTTGCCCACAGCGCCAACTGGACGAGGATCCACAAACCAAGGACTCTTTGCCACAGTAGGAGTTTCATGACTAAATTCGCCAGTCTCGTCTTTTCCTGACCTTTGAAGCAGACCCAGTTCTTCAGAACTCTAAGCGGTTCTACAATGGTAAATGATCTTTGGATACCACTTCCCCAAGTTCTTTAAGCGTCTGCTCTGAAAATGGCCTTGTGGGACCTTGGGGGATTTTGCCCTAATTCTGTGGATTTGTGTTCTTGCCCTCAAGTATCTTTTAGGACGTGATTGCTTTCTCGAAGGATGTAATCTGAGAAACCACGGGAGTGGATGGGATGCAAATGCAGAGTTTTGTTTGTTTGTTTCTCTTTGCGGATGCTTCAAAGGCACGGCCAATTTAACTTGTACGTCCAGCTGAAAATGTCAAGCGTAACATCTTACAAAAGCAAGTTTCATCTTTAGATTAGTTCTCCAAATAAGCACCTCCTCCTTTAGTTTTGTTGCTTCTATGTAATATTCTGTTTAGTCTTGGAAACGCTGTAACTCGCAGTGAAGACAGTAATTCCACGACAGAGCTGTTTTTAAGCGGGTACTGTCCTTTTCCATTTCAGATGAAGGCAAAATAGCGTCGAGGGTCTATGAACCTCCACGAGCATTTTCCATTAATTTCAGTTTTTGCAAAGTGATCGCAGAATAATCAGGAAAAATTGAAGGATTTTAGCTTTATTTAATACTTTTACATATCTACCATTCAGCCTACGCGTGCTATACGTTTTCCACGTCTGTTTTCTTTCCTCTCTGCTCAATACTAAGATAAGGGCTTCAGCACTGCTTGTTAGAGCAACGCTTTCATTTGTCGAGGGCAGTTGGAGAGTGCAGAATTTCCAATTTTCCGTTTGTATCTGAATTGGAAGAATGTCATGAGGGTGTTTTCCCGTTGTTCAAAATGTTCCGCATCGGGTATTAATACAGGTGAAAGAGTTAAGTCTCCCACCGTGGGACTTGAAGGCACAGCGAAAATTTAGCAAAAGCTTCTCTTCAGACTCCGTAAGAAGTTTCAGACCAATTTTGCCCAAGTTCCTCCGCCTGTGCTGCTTAGAAAAATAGAGGTGCAAAGAAGTAGCAGCATCGAAAGGGTAAAGTAGTGTACGCGAAACAGAGCCTGAGAAGGCTGCGTGGGGTGGCGTGTTGTCATGAAACCCTTACTCTGAAGGTCAGTTCGCTGATACTTTAAAAAAACAAAAAAAAAAAAATAAAAGGCAGTTGCGGTTTGTAGATATTTCTATAAATACTTGATGTCTCCATGTCTAATTCTGTGAGTTTAAGTGGAACATTCTATGTTAGCCTCAGATAGGTGTGGTTGTAATAATTTTTATAAAATCCCATTTCCCCTTCGTGGTTAACATCTTTCTAGTCGCAGCCTGAGTCAGACAGAACTGCAGATGGTTCCAAATGCAGCCGTCTGCCTGAGAACAGGGAGGTTTTGTGCCCTTAGTGGGGTCGTGGTCACTATTAAATGTGTCACCGTTTGTGTTCGGCTGGGCTTGCTGGGCTTCGGAAAGACGATTCGGTTTTCTAAGGAAAATGCAGCGAGTTTAGGTTAAAGCACAGAATTTTTTATTAAGATTGATAGCTAAGAAAGTACCTGAAGTTCACTGATTTTACACGACTAATATCTTGTAGTAATTACTATCGCGATGAGACTTGTATTTATCACTGGTTTTCGTCTCTAGTGTATTAAATCATACAGTTAGCCCACGGCTGACTTACCTGTTTGAGAGTTACAAAGAATTTCCTCATTATTTGTACTGATCATTAAGTTTTATAGCACAATAATTACTAAAGGGGAAAACAGTTTCAAAAAGTCTAGGTCTGCCCCCACCCACCCCCTTTTTTTTTTTCATCAGGGCCATTAAACTATCGATATATTCAGTAACATTTTGCAAGTTTAAGTATTTCTGAGTTTTGTTGCAACTCTCGGAGGAGAAAATAGATGGATTCGAAGAGAGAAGAGAGCGCGCGTGTCTGTAACTATCACCCTGTACAGGCTTTTTGGGGGTATCTTTTCACAACAATCACTTCTGGGCATAAGATTTTTTTTTTTTTTAAAGACTTCCAGCCCCGGTGCTTGCCCAGGATTGCAGTGGAACATTTCAAAGTGTACGTCTGGGTGTATTTTGGTGAGAGCGGCTGTGCTGTGGTGCAGACTCTGGTCCCTCGTGGGCTGTGGGAGTGGGGATCCTCTCCGCGGAGCGCATCACTGTGCTGAGCTGAAATAACGTGTTCTGCTCCTTTTTTTTTTTAATTTTTGTTAAGCTACCTCCTTTTAAGGCTCTGGACTTCAAACCCAAAAGTATTCCTGTAAAAATATTACTGTAATCAACGCAAACGTGAGCGGTAGAGATGCTCCTTCGAAAGAGAACCCAGAGAAAGTGACCTTTTCGGTCAATAGTGGGGGGACTGTTGATAGTCAATAGCGAACGGACTCTGCATTTTGTGGCAGGTTTGGGGTTAAACATCGGAGGATGAACTGTCCCCTACTGATCGCCTCAATTCTGCTAATTGTGCGGATAATTCAGGTTCTCTGGGTAATGCCTTCAGGCTAACAGAAAACTTTGTGTGAATCGTATCGGAGATATTTTACTGAGTGAATTTGTTGTCTCCTAGTATCAGGAATACTTTAAAACAGAATGAAAAATTGGACATTTTCAATAAAATAAATTGAAAGATATTTTAGCTTTGGCTTTCCAGTTTGAGGAATTTTACTTTTTTTCCCAAGTCCTCACGGTTTTGCTACGAATAACAAGTTCTGATTCTCAAACGGAGGCAAATAACAAAACTTTCTGTGGGAAGGTTTCTGTGTTGCGCTGCAGCAGTTACCCCCGTTATCTCCCTGTTTCTCTTGGGAACACTTTGTTAGCATTTCTTTAAGGTCATCGACATCCCCCATGTTTAGGACCACGTGGGAGTCGCCGCCAAAGGGAGAGGTTCTGTTCCTTTTCTACCTGTTCCCGCAGCGCTATGGTGTGCAGTGCTGACACGAGACACTATACATTGCGCACAAACAGCACCAGAACAGCGCTTCTTCAAAAGCTTTTGCAGTGAAGTTGCTGTTTTAATGCCACTTCTGCAATTTTTAAATTTTTTTTTTGGCATTAAAACTATGTGGGAAATTTAATGTTAAAGACTACGCTCTGTCCAGCACTGAACGACTTCGGCGTTCATCTGGGAGGGAGCCGAGAGCTCCCAGGGCGGTCGTAAAATGAAACCCACATTTTTTTTCCCCTTAAATTGGCAGGTGATTCTTATTATAAAGCAGTCGAAAATCAAATCTTAACAGCATTGTTCACGGGAGAGTTTGTTAGTCTCCTTGACTAGTTATTATTTTGTATTTTAGTATTAATCATTATTGGGTTTACTTTGGAAGTTCATCTACAAAATCACCAACTATTGGCTTGGGAAAAATAATTCTTGTATTTTTTTTTTTTATTGGTCTCATTTAAAAAATTATTTTAATTAGCACTACCGCTCTGTTTTAATGAGCCAGTCTGGAAATTCGGGATCTGACTTTCTGAAAGTGAAAGAAAACGTCTGAGCGCTAACCAGGATTATCTGCTAATAGTGACGAGCGGTTTCCTGTCATAAGACAGGATTACGTCTGTGCTTCGCAGACTGAATTAACCTTGGAAAAAGAAACGAAGTCTCTGTGCGTGCTAATAGTGACATCATTTTTCTGAGAGACCCGGAAATTATAACTCAACACATTCTTTCACTTTCTCAATCTTGGATGCCTTTAAACTTCGTTTTTTTTAATGAAAATCAACGGTCACACATTTGTGGTTAACTGCTGTGCTGCACGGCCTGAGAATTCGTGGGCTTTAGTGGCAAAAAGAGAACAGTTTATTTTCAAAATTAACATATCAAGTCTAAGTGTGGTTTAAATTCCAGAAACTTTGTTCTCAGATCAGTGACAAAAGCCAAAATTGTTCCTGTGAGTGTGTCCGTTATGTGGTGACATTTATGAAATAACTGAATAGTCCACTCAGAAGAATTCCTTTTTTTTTTAACTTTTATTTTTTTATTTTTTAAATGTAGAAAGCCAGCACAGGGTTTGAAAGCAGCGTGTTGGGGTTCAGTTCTTGCTCATAACCTCTCTCCCCGTCGTGTTTTTGGGCAGGTTGATAAGGCACCTCTGGTTGCCACCGCCGTCCTCCCCCTGAGTTTCCTTCCAAAAACTCGTGGAGGGTGTGAAAGCGGCGGGTGGCTGCGGGGCAAACGTTGCGGGCTACCAAGTTCCAAACTCCTTCATTGTGAGCAAACAGGCTATTAAAAGTCTATCGAGAAATAGAGGTATGTGTCGACCCATAAGAACGAAATTCCAATTTTCATAACAAAAATTAAAGGGAACTCCCATTCGTGTAAAGATTATTTGAGGCAAGAAAATGCTAATACCCAGCTCTTGTACTAAATAAGTAGTATAAAAATGTTCTATTAATTATTCATAACCTGGAAAAAATATGGTTAACAGCTCAATTTTAATTAGATCTGGTTAGGAACGAAGCTATAGAGATCATTGCTATCCCTTAACGGGGGATGGGGGGGAGAGTAACTAGAGTATGGCACAAAAGCCCAGCAGGTTTACGGGTGCTGGCTCTAGGGGTAAACGTTGTCTTTGGGGAAAAGAAATGAGGGAGAGGCTCAAGGAGAGGAGAAGAGTTAATTTCGGCTCATTGGAACCGAGAGCTTCAAGGCCGTGGTGTGGGTAAAGGCTTTTCCTCTTGAGTTGGAGATCGCCGGAACCTTCGTCAGCCGCTCTTTTCCGTACCCCCCGTTCGTACAGATGCTCCAACGAGCCGGGTGTCCACTCTCGCTGACAGCTCGTGTCGTTTTCTAAACCTGGAAGTCTGTTTGAGGAGCGCGATGCTCTCGGCCTCCGGTTGCAGAGGCCGTCCCGGCGGGTGACGCCGCCTGTCCGTGTCCCTATTCCCAGGCTGTGCTAACCCCCGCCCTAGGAGCGCTGTTAGTGCCTGCTGTGATGTCTGCTCGTATCGTGACGCCACACTCGAGAAAACCTGTTTGAATGTGACATTTAATATTATTATTATTTTTTTCTTTGGCATAGAATCAGAATTGTCTGTATTAAAATGTATTTATAAAAAAAAAAAATATATATTTTTTGTGGAAGGAAAGTAGGATTCTAGTTAATATACCATGGGGGAAATGTTAGAAACATTTTCACCAAGTTCATTTATAATTCTTTGTATCTTGTCAGTCACCTGATTCGTTTCCTCTAAGAACATCCACTGTGGGCCGTTTAGGGGCGATGCCGTGCGCTGTCCTGCAGAGAATGTGGTTTTTGGAAAACTGGGGAGTCTTTTGTTTCCTTTCGGGACGGTGGGAGGAAAAGGAGCCGTTGGCGCACCGAATCCGCTGCTGTGGCTTCGGCTTCAGCCGCCGCTCTGCGGGACTCGTCCGCAGCGAGATGAGTAGCGAGAGCAAAGCGGGGAGGCTTCGGGATAAAGAAAATTAGACGCTACAATTTAGTCTTCCTGTAGGAGAAGGAGGGTACTAAAATTAATTCGTACAAGGGTTAAATAGGGAGTACACTTGCTTAAAATGATTTAATAGCGGCAGCTTAGTCATAAATGTGCATACTAGGGAATATGCTTAACTTTTTCCATTACCTCGGAAAATGGTTAAAAAAACGTGTCACTTTCATTAGCAAGTGTTTCTTCTCCTGTAACAAATTGCAAAATGTAAAAAAAAAAAACAAACCTAAATAAATTATTGATCCTAGAAATGAGGGTGATCGTCTATTTTATTCAAGTATCTATATTAGCGTGTGGAAAACGTTCAAATTTTCCTTTTAGATGTCTTCCATCGATATTTGAACTCCGGTTTTGTGCAAATTTATGTCTGTAGCTTCACTTTTCGATGCTTATAGACTGAGCAGCGCACACGTGAAAACTCTGCAGTGGTTACGTGAGTAAAACGATTACGTGAAAAGCGTTTGAACGGGATTCACCTTTCTGATGGGGGACGATACCTTGAGGCACAATTAAAATAAATCGTTTTCGAAGCGCGTTAGCAGAACTTTGGAGCTCCGCAGATCGCAGTTACGCGCCAGGTTCTGCTTTCGAGACATCCGCCGGCCGCGCCGCGGGGAATCGGGTTCGGAGATGAATGAGCCGCCCGCGATTGCCGTCTGCCGCGCCGAGTAAACGGGAACGTCGGCTCCGGCTGAAGTGAGTTGCGTTGGGGTAAGTCCCTCTTGATGCTTTTGCTATTTTGGTTAAAAATTCCTGGGAATCTCTCTCGCTCTCTTTCTCTGCTCTCAGAGGAATAGAATGTTTTTGATTTAAAACACCTGCTGTGACGCGCTCTGAGTGCTCAGAGCGGCTGGGGATGCCTCAGCGGCGCAGCGTCCCGCGACTGGGGATGCCTCAGCGGCGCAGCGTCCCGCACAGCACCTGCTGCGGACTGCGGCTTGCAGAAGAAACTCATGAATTCAAGGCTTTAACTTTTGGACGGTTACTCGGAGCTGGGTGAAGCGCCCGCAGCGAGCTGTGCCGCGAGGCGACGGCCCGAGCGCAGGTTTGTAACGCGGCTGTTGTCACCCGTCTGACGTCTCCACTGGAGATATACCCAAAGTTTGGGGTCAGCTCTCTTGGAGGCTCTTCTGAATCAGAGGATGGTTTCTGGTTTTGGCCGTAGAGGCTCTCTGTGGTTAGATGCTCTCTCCTGATTAAGCCTTGCCCTCGGAATTACGCGGACAACTGGAAGCATCGAGGCTATTTTCTTAGAATTGAAAGGGCGAGATGCTGATTTCACTGGATACCTCAATAGAAGAGAGAACGAAATCGGTGCTAATAACTCGAATAAGGCAGGTAAACAGTCTCTGATGATTTCACTGGATACCTCAACAGAAGAGAGAACAAAATCGGTGCTAATAACTCGAATAAGGCAGGTAAACAGTCTCTGATTTTGATGCTCAAGTATGATTACCTGGACTGGTTAAAAAACTTCTGAGGTTGAAGAGAACCTTAAAAAAAAAAAAAAATCCAAATTTTATTCAAGAGAAATTTTCCCAGAGTTAAATGTCTGCCAAAAATATACTGCATTACCAATGCTTTTTCATTTTTTTTCCCTCAGCTAGTATGTCAGTCTCATTTATTGATAAACATGCCTCATCATCCTGGAGATGTTCTGTACCTCTCCTCAGATCCTTATTTCTTACGGCACTTGTCAGCTGCTTAGCCATTGTGGCAACTCTTACGTGCTCGCACCGTGCCCCTAATCCCTTTGTCATTGTCCAAGGGCATCCCTCTATCTGTGACCTGCACTCTCTGAGTGTTTCTTAACTGTGCTAAGAACAGTTCTCAGTGATAAACTATTCCCAGTTTCCCAATGTATACCTTTAAGACAATGTGTCTTATTTTTAAAGAAAATGTTAGAGATTACAGAAGTCAATCATCGCATAGCATAAACCAAAGGTATTTATTCTGCCTATTTAAGTCCACAAAAAGGAGTAATTGCTTTACAGAGAAGTGTTTGGTTTTTTTTTTCCTTAACCAGTGCTGTACAAGAACTTAAAATAGGAGATGAAATCATGCTGGATAATGCATTTTAATTAAAACTACAAAGAGAATTTAGGTAGGTAGAACATAATTGCACTTGGATGATTCCCAGCCATTATTTTGAAAACTGACATGGGACCTTAAATAACAAAGGCCTGTTTTATTTAATAATAATTTAATTATTCTAGTCGAGGGCGTAGACCATGTTAATGAAGCTTGCATATGAAAGTAATTTGTAGCAAGAAATAAAAACAGGCAGGGAAGTTACAAACAGTAATATAGAAGACATAATGAAATTTACTTTAGGAAAGGAAGTTAGTGCGTATGGGAGAGAAGAGTTCGAAACACTTTCAGTTCTTCCTTTCCTACTGAATGACAGAGTGAATTTTATATATATATATATATAAAAAAATATATATGTGGGTATTTTATAGTCTTTACAGTTTAGCTACCCTGAGCAGACCCTCTTTCAGCTATGAAAGGGACTACGTGCACCAGACCTGAAAGCTAGAAATATCCAGAACCTATTTTAGTAAAAAAAAAACCCCAAACCACCAAAACTCAAACGCAAAACACTTTCTTTATGGGCGACGTTGTGAAAGGTACGGCGTAGCGTACCACAGTTACTCTCTTCACTGGCATTCAGCTAGTTTTGAAAATCATGTTTTTATTTCCCCAATGCCTGCCTTACCACCCTTATATATAATTATGTGTCTAATTAAACCTGCTGACTGCTTTGATGTCTGTACGGTTTCATAAGTCAGGAGAACAGAGGGTACACTCCGTCCCCTGAAATTAAAGCGTGCACCGAGACCTCATTATAAGTTCAGAGGAAGTAGAACTGTCTGCCCCAGACGTGCCCGGTCTCTTCAGCACCCAGATGTCGTGCACCTTCTAAAGCCGTTCCCCCTCTGGGGTTCGTCAGCTGGCGTTCGTCATCCACTGAATTTGAAATAACAGTCCAGAAGTGGTGTTTGCAGCTGACAAAGGGATGTGTACGCTTCCCGTGGCTATCGGGCAAGAGGTGCTGGCAGGAAACACGAGCACGAGTGTCACCGCTTTGATAACTTTAAAGACTATTATTTCAGCTAAAACACTGAAATTTCTTTAAGATGCGTTAAAACGAGAAAAGTAATTTCCAGCCAAAGGAAAAGCTTGCGCTAAAAGCATTGCAGTTTATTTCCTTAGATTAACTGGGTATTTGGTACAAAATATTTTTCCCTAGGTTTGGGGTTTGGTTTGGGTGTCTTTTGATGTTCTAAAGTCACGGAGTTAAAGGTAAGTATAACAAATGCCTTAAGTAACCATCCAAGCCTGGTGCCTCCGACAAGCACGAGCACGCCGGGCTTATTCATGTGGTTGGAATTAAAATTCCCCAGTAGCTGCCTGATGAGTGAGATCTTAAATTCTTTGTTCATCCAAATCGTGTAAACTCCCTCCTCTAGTGTTTTTTTGCTACTGGTTCCCCTTCTACCCGAGAGCTCGCTGCAGGGCCGCTCGCAGCCGCTCTGTGGAAGAGCGCGAATCTTCCGGGCGTCCGCCTCCCTGGAGAGGAGAGCAAAGCCGGTGGGAAACCCAGAGCCACAGCGGCCGTCTTTGTAGCTCCATCCATCCCTGGAGGTGTTCAAGGCCAGGTTGGACAGGGCTTGGAGCAACCTGGGCTGGTGGGAGGTGTCCCTGCCCATGGGAGGGGGTTGGAACTCGATGACCTTCAAGGTCCCTTCCCACCTAAACCACTCCATGATTCTATGACTACTCATGCCACCCCGCTGCCGGGCCCTTCGCCATGACTTTCAGCGCACAAAACGTGCCTTTCCCGGCACCGCACAACGGCTTTACTCACCTCTTCCATGCCCAGCTCAAAAAAACCCAATGGATAGATGTAGAATGGGAAGTCTTCCGTTCATCTAAGCAGCACAACGTTGCAGCGCTGCGTTATTCCGGTGGCGGAATTCCGGAGGTTTGATAGCAATGCCCTCTGCTCATCGGTATTGCTTGGCCTCGAGGCGTGTCACACGCTTTCCATGCGTAAAAACAATTTGCAGCCGAGTTGGTGTGAACTCAGTGGTGGTTGGAAACGAGCGGCAGCACTTGGTGGCGTCTTGTGGCCCATCATGATTCGGAGAGATAAATGCTAGAAGAGGCTGCTAGGTTGTCCGGCTTCTGCTTACCTCTGTGGCCCTCACTGTACTGAGCCCAAATTTACTTAGAAATCCGTAACTGAAGGGTACTAGAGAGGTATCCAGCCTTGATGTGGAGATAACAAAAGAGGAAATATTATTACGAAGCGCTGAATAGCAGTGACGACCCGCTGCCCACCGGGGAGGGCTCTCAGTCCGTGATGGTTTCTCACTGGTGGGTATCTATTTAAATCTGGCGGTTCATAACCCATTCAAAACTTGTTGTACTGATATCTCGTATCTGAGATTTTTTTCACCAATGTGCTAGCTGACCGAGAAGCAGCCAGGGGACATAAATCCAATATGTATCACTGGTGTCCCTGCTGCTGTTTGTTTTCGGTATTTTCAGTGCAAACAAGTATTGTTTGTACGCATTTGTTTCTTTGCATGGACAACACAAAAACGGCCCTTTTCTGCTTCTCAAAAGGACGGGATTTAAATTTTATTTTATGAACAAACTCCATCCTTCGTTATCTTATTGCGGCCTTCCAGTCCCTAAAGGGGGCCTACAGGAGAGCTGGGGAAGGACTTTTTACTGGGGCATGGAGTGATAGGACAAGGGGGAATGGCTTCAAACTGGAAGAGGGCAGGTTTAGATTGAACATTAGGAAGAAGTTTTTCACTTTGAGGGTGGTGAGGCACTGTCACAGGTTGCCCAGAGAGGTTGTTGAGGCCCCATCCCTGGAGGTGTTCAAGGCCAGGCTGGACGTGGCCTTGGGCAACCTGGTCTAGTGGGAGGTGTCCCTGCCTATGGCAGGGGGGTTGGAACTCGATGATCTTCAAGGTCCTTTCCAACCTAAACCATTCTATGATTCTATGATTTTAGCAGAGAACAAATCTGTAGTTCTCATGTCAACTTTCGCTATGGGCAGACGTGGGAAACGCGGCTTTAACACTTCTATTTACATTCTGGCAGAATCCTGTAGGTCTTCCTCAGCTAGGGAACGTTTTGGTTTTGTCCGCATTAGACTAGAAATGGGTTAAAAGGTCAGAAAAAGCTTCTGTAGAGGTGTTTGCCTTTTTGGCTATTTAGTAGTCTAAATGCAAACACGTACACACAGATCTGGAAGTCTGATTAAAGTATAGAAACGGAGCATCAGCATGGATTAACCCAGTTCTGGCATCCGAATATTTGTTTCCGCCAGTAATTTAAAGTTATTTGGGAGTGCCAGTAAGTTGCACTTTTCTTTTTGAGCTTTGTGTACAAAGTTGGAGTCATAAAGTAACACTGAGGCACTACTGAATGCTTTATCTGTTCCATAATACCCGCTGATAATCTCTGTGGGTTGGAAGTAGCTCAGTGCTGTGCCGGCGTTTGGAAAGGTTGTGCAAAGATGTGACCATGTCCGAAAAGAACAGTATCCACGAAAGCAAACGAATCTTCTGGGGCGATGGTTTCATACCCAGAACAGGAAAACATATACTTTTTCTCTCTATATATGTATATATACACACACTTCCACTTTAGCCAGGAGTCTTGTAACAGTAAACTTGGGCTCATATAAAGAAAAAGAGATCTTGAAAAACAGAAATTGCTATTATTTGAATTTTCTGAATGAAACCTACAATAAGAAAAAGTTAAACTAAGAAATTCTAAACTTTAGAATGTGCTTTTTTCCTAATGATATGTTGGAGAGGGCAACAGTGAACACTTCCTTCTGTTCGGTAATAAGATATCTTTATGGTAATTGCACTTAAGATTATTTTTTTTTTCCCTAGACAGAAATAGCAGTTTGCATAACGTGTTTGGCTTAGGCTGATTAAGCAAACATCGTTAGCCTTGGACTGGGAAAACTTCATTCTTTTCCTCCTTTCTCCCCCTGTTTTCAGAGTACTACTTAAACTGGTCTTTAATGGAAATGTATCTTCAATGGTTTTGCAACGTGTGCAAAATACTTATTTTACGGTAGGTACAAAGTAAGGTGTCACCAGCTCTACAAGTTCTAAGAAAGTGTTTACTGTGCTATAAACTGTCTCAAAAATTATTTTAAATGTACTTCCACAAGAAAAGGATTATTCTTCTATATAAACTTAAAGAAGAGTAGTTAAGTAAATATAGGTTTTTTACTTAAAAAAAGAAAAAAAGTTCCAGAATTGTATTTTCTAGTATGGCTCTTTCCTCATGCACCCGTATTCCAATGGGATTTTTTTCGGTGTGTATTGGAATCACTAATGCTAAACTGAGGCGAGACAATAAAATTTTAGGTGTAAGAGCCTGAAGGGAAGGGGGGTAAAGGGAAACACAGACTATTTATATCACTTAATAACTTGCAGCCTTTTTTCTGTTTTTAAACATGACTCTTTTTTAATATAAGAAAAATCATGTGATGACTGCTAACTTCTGTGAAATGTCCAACCGAGTTAAATACGGAATGCAGTGGAGAAAATACTTCAAGGTGCTCAGAATAAATAACTTTATATAGGGAGGACAAACCTCTCTTGTGTAGCTACAGTATCTCAAGAAAGTCAAGCAAAACACAAGAAAATCACGTTAGAGCGTCCTTTCCCCTTTTGTTCTGTGTGTCTGATCATTCTTCAAAGAACTGTAACCAAGAAAAATACAGACTGGAGTGTGACACTTGGATTTCTCTCTCTGTTTCTTCCTTCCCCTCCCTCTGGCGATCACGTGTACGGTCACAAGTGTGGAATGCGTTGATGCGTCTGCGAGACCGCCTCAGCCTGTTAAACGCAGATCACCGGGGACGAGAATGACACGTGAATTTACAAATCATGAATGAATTGCTCTGACCGTAAATGATAAGTCTTTAATGCAGAAACAGAAGCTTTGCTTTTCTGGCTTTAAAACCTGTGAATACGGGGCTTCTGTAGCAGAGATTTAGCTCATCTTGGTAAAGCGTTGTCCAGAATCATACTGTTAATTTTAACGGCTTTTTCATGTGCCACAGATTTGCTTTGATCACAAATATTTTATTACAATTTTGCTGTGTTTTTAGAGCGATGGACCTTCCTGACGCCCTCCATCTGGTGTGTTCTCATGCGTTTTCTTGTCATCGCCTCCCTCTGCTAAATATAAAATATTGGGAAGATTGTTAATTCTGCAGGGTAATATCTTGCACAGGTCTGTATCGTGCTGTACACCGGCCGTAATTTGGTCCTCTGTGTGCTACCCAGTATGGATCATTATGAGGATTTTAAAAAGGGCTAACAAGAATTTGATGCAAAAGGTGATCGAAAGTAGCTGAGAACTGAGAATCTGCCTCCCTCAAGCCCCTGAAAATTTGGGTCTGCCAACCAGCTCCTCGCTGTTTGCGGCGGAGGACTTCCGAATGGGGACAATCTCGTCCTGAAAAGTCCTTAAGGATGGAGGTAGCTGTGTGCAGGAGTCCTGCTGACGTCAGGGTGGCTCTTCGCTGACGTTATGTGTGTTCAAGGTCCATGAAGAAGGTACGTGTATGTGAGGAGTTGGGGAGGGTCCGGGCAGTTGGTCCCACCTCATGGGGAGGTGACACAGCAGTGTGTCCTCTGTGGAACAGAGGGTTGGGCTGGATGATCTCCAGAGGTCCCTTCCACCCCTGACCATCCTGTGACTCTGGGGAAACCAGAGAGATCACACAAACGCACGTTTGGGGGGGCTGTGGAGACCGAACGCTCAGCACAACCCAGACCTGGTGCAAACAGTCTAATATTTGCAGACATGATTTACCAAATAGTATTATAATTTTTGGCATAAAAGTGATGTTTGCATATTTTAATGACCATACCTAATGACCGTACCAGGTACAAACCCCACTGCCAGAGGGCAGGGGGCCCATTTGGCTTTGCTTTTCCTCAGTGCATGGTTATATTAGGATATATACATTAGTTTGATTTTTTTAATTATTTTTTATTTTTTAAAAAAAGGTATCTAGGATAATATTATTGCAGTATTTATTTGCAACTTGGCAACTCTTACACCGAATATAATCTTTAGCAGCTTTATCCTTATTTAATACGCACACTTCTAGTGATGTGGTGTACTTAATTTTTCCCTGCTTTCTTTATCTGAACGGTGGGATGCTCAAGCATTGCCTCACCTATCTGAGCACGTTTGCCTAACTCTCCCTACTGGTTTCCTGCGTGGAACATCCCGGCAAACCCAGTTTCTCGCTCCCCGTGTCCTGTTTGCGGGCAGGCGGAGGAAGAGGGGCTGGAGTCAAGCGGGGATTTCCCCACAGCCGCCTAAAGGGATTGCAACGTTGCATCACACGCGTTCTTCCTAAGTCTTCTCCATCCCTCTGCCCCTAAGCTGATTCCGCGGTAAGCCCGGGCCGGGGGGTACGGCCGATTTGCCCCCGGGTTTGGCTGGGCGCTGGGCGGGCAGCGCTCCCACCCCGCTGGGAGAGAGCGGCCCAGCAAACCGCCGGCGTTCGTTTCGACAATACTGTCGCGGTTCTGCCTGCCCTGGATTTTTCTTTGTCGTTCCTCGCTGCTCTTTCACAGTGTAAATCACCCACTCTGACTCAAATTTTAACCTCCTTAAGTTTCTCCCGAGTTTCCCTCACGAGTGAGTAGAGGCGTCAGTCGAGATGCTTTGATACTTATTTTTGGTTTGTCGACCATTTCCCTTTCTGTCGTTAGAGACTGCTGCAGACTGCTTTGGGTGCAGATTGCTTCACTTCAACTAAAACACAGTTCTCTCGTGTCAGAAGCAGCACCTTTACGGCCAATCTGAGGAGCGTGATGCTGAGAAACCGGCTCCCGACATGCCTCAGTTGGGTTCGTGAGGGGAACCGCGCGCTGCCCTAACGCCAGCGCTGGTCCAGGGTCACCGCGAACCCTGCTGGGCGCCTCGGCCACCAGCGGGGTGTTAAAATAGAGGCGCTCTCTGGGTCTGGCTAACCGCAACGACTACCGTTCTCTTTTTGTTTTGTTTTGTTTTTTTAATTAGCGTTTTTCAAAATCGTGATTTAACGGTCGAGTAATTCATCGTACTGCTCAGCTGATGTGGGTGAAAACAGAGGAATGAATGTGAACAATTTCCAGCCAAGTAAAAATTCTACCAAATTGTTTTGTTCTTTTTTATTAAAAAAGCAGAGTTTTTAATTTCTTTTTAAACACAGTAAAACTTAGATTTGTCACTGAAGTATATTTGTTGCTTTGGTTTAGTCTGTCAGCAGCTAGTCCTCTTATCTTCTAATACTTGCAGAATTTTCAGTTTACGTTCTTGTTCCTCAAAACCCAAACCTTCTTTCGAGGGGACTATAAATGTTTTAATATGCAGGTATTTATTTTTTTTTTTTTAGTGGTCTGTGGGAGATGTTGTTGACATCGATGGCTCCAGGAAATAAGTTAGATTTTTTTGCTTTGACTTCTATGTTCATTTACAAGCAGCTTTCATTTAAAAAAAAAAAAAAGAAGAAAAAAAAAGTCAGTCATTTGGTTTCCTCTTGTAGTCTTTTTGTTTCTGGAAGATGCAGAAGATGAGTGGCTTGATAAAATGGTGTTGACCAGTAAATGGTGTTGACCAGTTCAGCCGTTAACAATATTATCTTTAAATAGTTTTAAATTTATTTATTTATTTTCTTTTTAGTATCTCTCTGTAGAAAATCATCATAGTAAAGCTACATATCCTGCGGGCGAGTTCTGGAAAAAGATGATTCTCATTCCGACGGACACAGTTTCAGCTGACATAAATCAGACAGGTGAGTGCGTGTGATGGTTAGGACTGTATTTAGACAAAATAATAATATAATAATAATAACAACAACTCGGTTGGTGCGTGGTTCACATTAGCGCTATAGGTTTGGATCCAGGATTACTTAGGTAGGCAGGAGACACTGTGTCCAGCTCCATGAAGGCGGAGTAGAGCGTGGTGAGCTGTAGGTCGGGCAGAGCGCCGTGCGGAGCTCCGCTCTGGACGCCGCCGTTGGCGCCCGTCTCCAGTTGGCAGTGGGGAGGGAAACACGGGGAAGACGTTGGGGATGCTGAAATGAGAACCAGGGGATCCACGGCGAGGCTGTCGTCTTTCAGCTCCTCCCAAAGGTTTCCTGCAGCAAAAGGAAAAGGGGGTTGGTTCAATGTGCTTTTGGAAACAGGGTTTTGGGGTTTTTTTTTGCAGGAGAAGTCGGTAATTCTCCAGCTGCGTACGCTGTGTGTGTCCGTACTCCAAATCACTTGGGGTTGAGAGAGGAGAAAGGCGGTTTGGATAGCTGTTATTGGTCTGCCTCCATAATAAATTTAAACCTGGGGAAAAGCAGCGTTGATTTAAGAAAATTATTTCACGTGATGGTTGGCAAGATTCTGTCGCAAATATATCCTCATGAAGCATAACTTCTATTTGGAAAGAAAAAACACCACTAATTTTGAAAGAGGAAATTGCCTCTTTTATCTTTATAAGAGACGGAAGAGCTGATGGCACTTAGTGGGACAAATCTGCAAATAATATTACTTTACGACTGACCTCCTTGTATTATTATGGTGCAGCGTTCTCTGAATCGCAAACTGAATTACTGCGCGTGTGATTGACCTGACAAACCAGAAGATCCGAAATGCGACTTTTTTTTCTAACGTGTACCAAAAAGTTTCCCATCTTGCCGTTGAACGTGCGCGTCGCAGTGAGAGCATTTAAAGCAGTTACGGGAGGAGGGCTGTATTTTCCATATTCATCCGTGAAGATTTCTTCAGGGGGGGTGGTGGTGGTGGCGGGGAGATTGTTGCTCCAAAGCTGTACCCACCATCTGCANGCGTGCAGGCCTTGTCTGGAGTTCTAGGACCTCTAATTTGAGATTTGATGATTTTATAAAGAAAGACAAGTAAAAAGCTTAGCTAAGGTTAAGTAACTTAAGGCAAAGGGCGGGGGCAGAGGGGAGCTGGAGCTGTGCCGCGTCGGCGTAGCGGACAGCGTGTTCGCGGCACAGCTGAGCACGCTGCAGGTTAACGGAGCGAAATGGAAAGAGGTTGGGAGAAATGAGTGGAATGCGAGACCCGCCTGCCTGGAAGAGGAAGAAGCTGAGGATTCAAAAAAAAACCCAAAAAACAAACCAAAAAACCCCAACTGTGTTGTTAATCTCAGTAAAGCGATGTGGGCACGGCAGGATGGCGGAGTGTTTGGGGCGGTGCAGTGGGGAGGCAGTTGCGTTCGCTGAGTCACGGAGGTTATTGGGGCTGCCTGCTTGTTTGGGTTTTTTTTCACTCTGTCTTTTAGGTTGCGTTGTGTACCGCTTTTTGTCTGTGCAGGAAGGCAATTCTCGTGTGGCGTTTGCTGCAGCGAGAGCTCTGTCATTGGGAACCCACAGGTTTTATTTTATATGTATACATATATATAAAAATATATATATACACATACATAAACTTGGTGGTTTGGTTTGGTTTTGGGGTTTTTTTTTGCATGGAAAACTATGTTCTTAGTGTTCAAAACCCTGTCCATTCAAGATGATTCAATTATTTAATATAAAAACACTTTACTGTCAGCATTACATAACTAAGCATTTAAGAACGCCCCTCAGCAAATAGAATTATTCAGGGCATAGACCATACCAGTGCCTTGTGGAGAAGTAAATGGCATTCTTTTGAGCAGAGACGTGGAAGGTGTTTGAATAAATATTGATAAAGAAAAACAGTAACACGTTAATTCAACCAAAATTATTTCTCTTTGTGCCCCTCACATGACAATTCTCTTGATACGCACTAGATAGTAGTGCTTGAGTAGTTTTCAGTGGAAAATATGTCTTAATTTAAAAAAATGCATTCTAAATACTGTATTGCAGAATTTAATATCGGCAGTTGTAGTCAAGAGTAAGCAGTTGGTTTTTTTTTTTACTCTTGGATGTAAACCTGTGGCTCTCTTGGGAAAGTTTTTAAAGATACAGTGCAAAATTCCACATGGGGCAAAATAATGTTACCGAGCAAGCTGGTCTTTTTCGCGGTGGCAAGGACAAGTAATTAAAAAAGAGGGACATAAATGCATCTTCCTGGGCGGCATCCCCAGTAGCGTGGGCAGTGGGGCGAGGGGGGGGAATCTGCCCTTCTACTCTGCTCAGGGGAGACCCCCCTGCAGTGCTGCTTCCAGCTCGGGGGGTCCCAACCACAGAAGGATATGGACCTGTTGGAGCGGGGCCAGAGAAGGCCATGAAGATGCTCTGAGGGCTGGAGCCCCTCTGCTGGGAGGACAGGCTGAGAGAGTTGGGGGTGTTCAGCCTGGAGAAGAGAAGGCTCCGGGGAGACCTTAGAGCCCCTTCCAGTGCCTAAAGGGGCTACAGGAGAGCTGGGAGGGACTTCTTATAAGGGTATATAGTGATAGGATGAGGGGGAATGGCTTCAAACTGGAAAAGGGGAGATTTAGATCAGATATTAGGAAGAAATTGTTGCCTGTGAGGGTGGTGAGCCCCTGGCGCAGGTTGCCCAGAGAAGCTGTGGCTGCCCCATCCCTGGAGGTGTTCAAGGCCAGGTTGGACGGGGCTTGGAGCAACCTGGGCTGGTGGGAGGTGTCCCTGCCCAGGGCAGGGGGTTGGAACTGGATGGTCTTTATGGTCCTTTCCAACTCGAACCATTCTGTGATTCTATGACCTTGTGCAGGCTGGGGTGGGATGTAACAAGCCTGACTCCACAGAACAAGAATGCCTTAGATACCTACCTTGGAGATCAAAATCAGTCAGGGATGGATTCAGAGCATCGATGTCGTTGCTGAGCTCCCCCTCCTGCAGCAGCGTGCCCGGCGCTGTGCGGGCTGGGGACCCCCTCGCCCCACAGCCAGGGGGGGTCTGCGCTGGCAGCGGTGAGTCCTGGGGGGCGCGGGGCTGAGTTCCGAGCTCGCTTTGAGCCTCCCCAGAAGGAAAGAGGGTCTGAGGCTCAGGTGGCTGTTGCATCAGTGTAGTGGAGATGTGTGGAAAACCCTGGGATGACGGGTAGCAGGCGGTTTGCTGCCCCCCGAGCAAATTTGGTACTGGGGTCTTGACATGTAGAGGTCCCGAGGCGGGGATGCTGTGTAAGGGCTGCGGGATGCCGGAGGAAAGAGAAGGTTCCACCAAGGAATGGGGCTGGACTGCCATCTGCCTGGAGAGGGAGGCACTGGCAACCCCCGTCGGGCTGCAGGACATGATGGAAGATCTCAGCTTTTCACTTTTGTCGCCGATCAGTGTGTCAAGTTCTTCTACACAACAAGAAAAGAAAAAAAAAAGAAGTCAGTGACGTACTTATTCCTAACAGAGCCCTAATTTTCATAGCTTGCAGCTAGAGCTTTGGTGTTCTTCAGGAAACGGGTGAGCGGAACGGCACACAAAAGTGCTAGCCCCTATGTGATAAAAACTCCCCTAGCCTGAAATATTTTTCTAAATTATCACTGCCAAGTGAGCATGTAATAAATCGCATTTTTGTGTTTAAAGTTTGGATGCTTATCAGTTAATTTCAAATTTTATTCTATAGTACTTATTTCAGTGTTGTTTTTATCTTAGAGTTTAGAGAGATGTCAACAGAGAAGGTTTTCTCCGTGATGCTTCTTTGTGCCTATTTTGAAGCACTCCCACAAAACCAGCTCTTATTTACTTCTGCTTTTAATTTCTTTTTTCTTGTTTTCCCAGACACTTTATAACCAGGAAAAATTCTTAAATGCCTTCCCAAATCAGGTGTAAATTCTCTTCCACAGCTTGGTGCCTGTTGCAAAGAAAAGTGCTGGAGACCCCAGTTTGAGAACAAATACACTGACAGCTTACTGACCTGGCTTTGCCATACTCTTCCTTACAGCAACTGGGTCTTTCCTCTTCCATTTCTGAAGCTCCTCCTGCATCTTATCAATTTTGGCTGGATTCAGAGCCCACAAACAGCCTTTCCGAGAAGAATTGCCCGACTTGTTTTCAACTTTCTCAAAGCATTTGTTCAAAGATAAGTTGTGGCGCACAGAATTCTTCCATCCATCGGGAGCTGTCTGGAAAAACAAACCCAATCTAAGAATGGAACTTCACGGACAAAACCAAACCAAAACAAACCCCAAATATATTTCCCTTGTTTGACTGGTGAGGTTATAAGAAATGCCGTTTAGATTATACGTTCTACAATACAAAACTTGAACGTCAGAAGGAAAACACAAAAATGTTGCAGTCACGTTGTGCGGGAAGAGAGGAATCAGATAAAATAGTCACCAATCTTCTAAGCAAGAAGGTTGGCTTTGTCCGAGGGGCTGCTGGGTTCTTAAGAGTGAATTTGCAAATCATGAGAATGAAGTGTGTAAAGAATTATATTCTAGATCTGCGAGCTAACAGGAAATCTATCTTAATCTATTTTGGAACACCTAGAAAAAAATTCAAACACTTAATTGAAGGACTACGTGCTACTTGGGCTCAAATTAAGTGTCCAGGCAGACTTCAAAGGACTTTGAGCGTGCTACGGTAGGTGTAACGTTGTGTGCCAGCCAATTCTGTCACCAAATGGTTAATCAGAAGCCCTGCAGACGAGATACAGGTTTCTGCACCTGATGACTGCGTCTTTTTGCTTTGCATTTATTTTGACCTCGGTAGTGGAAGCTGGAAAGTTTTTTTAAACTGAACAGTACACATAAGTTTCGTTAAAATGATTCCTCTGTTTATTTAGACCGTTTCTGATCAACGAGGGAAACAAAATTCCCTCTTTTCCCTGAGGACAGTTTTGCATTCAACAGCAAGAAAGGAAAGAAAAAACCTAGTGCATACCCTCTGTTTATATGATTTATTTTTTATGATTTTTTTTTTCTCCCTGATTGCTTGTAAAATAACTTTGAAAATGAACATTGCTGTGAGGGATGAGGAGGGCGGTACCCAGCAGAGCGGTCGAGCTCGGATTCTGATGGGAAACGCCTGTTTGCTTGCTAGTCCCAAATACTGATCTTGAAGCAATGGCGCTGTATCCTTTTATCCCGTATCGGCTTTTCTGGTGTTTGTTTGTTTGATTTCACTCATTTCTGGTCCCTTAGTCATGCAGCCAGGAGATGCCGCCCATCACATTAAGGCTTTGTAAATGAACATGCGCGTTCATAGCAGAAGATTCCTATAGTGAATCCCTGACGTGTCACTCCCTCGCTTTTCTTTTGGTGGGTACCGTACAACGCCATTTGTTGCATATCTGAGCAGAACTGTCTTAGCTCATTGCCACGGCATCGTAATTTAAAAAAAAAAAATAATAAAAAAAAAGGAGCAGGAAAAATGCCTCTCTACATAATGGTGGGAATCAGCCTGAGAAACCCAACTTCACTGCAATAGAACCATAGCAACTGCTGTCTGGCTAGGCCTCCCCTGCCATTGTACCACCAGTTAATAAAAAAATAAATAAATTGCAGCTTCACCTTTGTCAGTCAAATTATATTCTTTCCAAAAGATCTGCATTTGCAGAGATGGGAGAAGAAATCTCAAGAGAGAGAGACTTTAGAGCTCATCGAATTACTTCAGTACTAATGTATGTGAGTCCTTTTTTCTTTCTTTTTTCTTTTTTTTAAAATCAATTTTGAATGCTTTTTCTTTTCTTGCTTCCCAAAATCCTCATCTGTGTGTCATAAGAATCAAAAGAAATGAAACAGCCCTCTGACAGGCGGGTGAAGTTGTCTGTGGGCCTCTCTTCGTAATGGAGGCAAAATATTTGTCGTCACATTTGTTATATCAGCCACAGAGAATTATTGAACAGAGAGCACGAGGAATAAATATGGTTTTCCATGGTCTTTTTGAAGAGGTTAAAAATGAAAATTTCCCTTTTATGCGCGTTGTTTCCTTTCCATTTTTATACTTGATTAATAAGGATCCTTCTCTCCTAGAAAACCCACTTTTCGGCAGTTTCCCGAATCGTTGCCTAGTGTAACAGATCTTTTGTAAATGGACCTGTGTGCATTTTGGCTTTCAAATGATACGCTGTGAATTTTTGAATGTGCTTTGACAGAAATTCGACTTGTATCAGGAATGTAAAGTCTGTTCTCTCCTGCCTTCTTGTGAAGGACTATCTTGCGGGTTAAGGGGTTAAAAGCCTTACGGAAGATTTTGAGGGTCAAATTGATACTTGCTTTCTTCGTTTAAAAAGTTAATTAGTTGTGGAGGTTAAATAATGTGTTATTTACTAAAAATACACTATTTTCCCTCCATAGCAGCACAGTTTCTACCCTTTTGGCCCACCTGATGTCAGCATTTCACTATGCTGTTAGCCAGTCCCGTAGGTGAGACAACGCACATTCCTATTTAATTTAAAAAACAGCAAAAAAAAAAAAACCCTCTTTAAAACTCTTCCTGCCATAAGGTAATACTAAAGATGATGACTCAGTTTTTCTCCCTCGCGGATTGTATTCGAGTTGCTCCCCGGCAGCTCCAAAAGTAAATAAAACTGTTCCTCCTGGGTGAGATGTGTCCTCAGCTACGGAATGAGCTGACCCGAAATGTGTGTTTCTCGCCCCGCACATGAGGCCACGCACACCTCTGCCTCATCCGGATGGGATAATGAGCGTTCCTGCTCAGCACCAGCGAGGACGGGAGTGGCATGTGTTCCTCAGAGGCGTTCAGAGTGTGTGGGGGTGTAAACAGTGGATAGTTTTGAGAAACGTAAGAGCAAAAAAGTAGACGGATTTACTCAGGGGAGCGCTGCCGAGAGCCCAACAGGTTCTGGCGTTACACTGGGTATGGCTGAGCGGCCAAAAAAAGGGTCGTTTGCCGAGCTGGGCCCTGACAGGACACTTGGGCAGCGCGTTCACGTTGCCACTCCGTCACCAGATTTTTCAGTTCACGTTTGACTGCCTGTTAACGAACAGAGCTTTGGCTGTGGAGGTTGGAATCTCCTCGCCATGGCTCCCTGCCGCCGCCGCCGCGTTCGCTGCGGTGCGGGGTCGGGCACCGCAGGAGAACACATGCTGCTGGAAGTCCCACCAGACCACAGACCTTTCCTAACCTCTCGGACCACTGGCAATAACTCCAATTAACAAGATTAAAGCTTTCTCTTAGACTCACTAATCACTACAAAGGCAAAAAAAAAAAAAAGGATGACAAGCAAAAAAATATTATTGTGCCGACCCATTGATCCCGACCGCCTCTTGAAGTTTAAAGAGTTCAGTGATCTTGCAAAACCCTTTCTCTTTAAATCTAGGTCTCAAGAGAAGGGAGAGGTACATCAAAGAGTAATTCAACTTTAGCTGCGTAGATGTTTTTTTTTTTTTTTTTAGGACGTAGGAGTTGGATTGCTCTGTTTCAACTAGAAATGAGATTGTTGCATCATAGAAACTAAATTTGCTGCGGCAGCGAATACAGGTTAATTTGACTAGGCTTGTACCATCTCATGTCTCCCAGCAAGGTTCTGTGCACACTTGTACGCCGCTTCTCTCCAACTTAAATTGCTTCCCCTCCCCCTGTTGTATCCTGCTATTTAGCGCCTTCTGGTAACAACACCGAAATGTTCTTGGCTGATTTTTGTATTACTTTATCTTGCTGAGGACTCTCTGAAAAAAGGAAGGATAGAGGGTACTAGTTTTTGCCATATATTGACAATTCTGTGGGCTGCTGGGAAGACCAGAGATAGAGGGGGCTTAGAGCCTGTAAGCGTAACATTTGCCTGCTTATTCTTCCCTGATTATTTTAAGGATGTTTGGGATGGAACTATTCAATGATTTGACTGTATTTGTAAGTAAACTGCAAAAATTAAGCTGTCGCAGAATAGCGAAAGTTCCAGCAGTGCCCCCTGCGCCGTTCTTTTTCTATAACGCATATCACAACAGTAACCTCAGTCTCACCAGTTTTTAAATGCATGAAGAAAAATACATAAGGATCTGAAAAATAAAAAGGAAACGCCACCGAACCCCACTCCCCGTGGAACAGGCAAGTTTTGATAAGTAAGAAGGGAAAAGTTTAGATTAGGTATAAAACAGTTATTTAAAGCTGTGGTAGAAATATACCCTCTGTGCGTCCGTACGTACGCACACAGACACACATACGAACACACACGAAATACCACAACATGGACAACACGCCACATTCCCCACACAATCTAGAGTGGAGGAGAGGGTGCGTATCGCCCTGCGTCAGAGTAACGTTAACTTCAGGACCGGGACGGTGACACCCGGCGGAGTCACTGTCCTGTGGCTGAGCAATTCTGTGCGTCGCGGCAGCGTTGGGTCGGCAAATGGCTGATTAATTGTATTAACCCATCGCGTTGTAAGACAAAGGAGAATTAATTTCAGTCTGGTCTGGTGAATAAATGCCTGTAAAACTTATTTTTTAATATTCCCACCTCTCTGCTTGAGACTCATGCTATTTTTCCAGAGAACAGTGATCCGATAAGAATGTGTTACTTTGCCGCAGATCGTATAATTTGTGCGTTACGCTAAGAAGCGTAGTTCGGCAAAATATCAATTTCGAGATGTTGCGGCCCAGGACCCTTTTCGCAATCCTCAAACTACTTTCCTTTGGATTATTAATATTTCTTGCAACTTGTGGTGAATGCGTGGAAAAGAGTTGATGTTCTTGGGGCCAAAATACAAACCTTGACATTTATTCTTGTTTTGAAAATGAAAAAAAAAAGTACAGCTACTATGTTCTTGTCACGTGCCGTTCTCCCCTTCCTTTCCCTGTGTAGATTACTGTCGTTACTTAATTTCATGCACATTTAGCTGAAAAATTGGTTGTGTCCCTGTGCCTTAACAAAGTCAGAGTGGTTCAGATTTGCTTCAGTGGGTTATGGCCAGGCGTGGTGTGACGGGACACTTCTTGAATTACGATGGTGGGTCTTGTTATTTTTTCTCCCTTCTCTTGCTTGTAACAAATAACAGAGGAGCTGGTGATTCCTTTGGGAGCAAATCTGGGAATACAGACGTGTCATGGATCCCAACAGTTCTTCCTTCATGATGATGCGGTTTATTTTTCCCTGATTACTGACGTGTTTAATTTTTTTTTTTTCCAGGTATTATTTATCCTCAGTGTCAAAACCACTGCAAAATTGTATCAGAACATTTCTTTTTGGTTATTCTTGGTGTTCTTTTCTTAATACAAATGTCTGAATTGCCTTTCTGTAGCTGCTTTAGGTCTGGTTTAATCACCGTGTGTTTATTTGACAGACTCCCATCGCTTTATTGTCACCTGTGGCCTTGGCTAACAGTTGTGGGTGGCCCCATCTGAACTTTCAGTGAGATGTTTTTGAAGACTCAGCAATGTGTTGGGCATCCGTTGACGGTTCTGTTACAGCTCTTTTTCAAATCTCAACCGTAATCCTTCTGCTCTTGGATTGTGTGCTGACTCATCTCTTCCCACCGGCGTTCCAAGTGCAGGACACCATTCTCTTACAGCACGGATTTAAATTTCAATAGTATCTGCTGCAAACTGTACACCCTTACCTTCACCAGCACTGCTGTGTAATTATGAGCTTAGGACCTTTTATCACGTCTTACGCTTTGCTTTGTACAGTACATGGCAGTGATGGAGTTGGCTCAGAGGGACACCCCAGCTCCAGAAGAGAGCAAGATGACCATGAACCTCTGCTGCTGCACCGCTCCGGAGGTGCTGCTGATGGCAGAGGAACCCACCAGACCAGTCCTGCCTGTCTTTGAGATCTGAGAGGAAGGAATTGGGTGGGTTTTTCAAACTGTTTATCCTTTTTATGAGTTGTTTGTGAGCAATGGCGACCGTTACCTGCACAAACTCAAAGTTGGAATGGTTCTTTATACCTTTTTGTGTGAGATATTACCACGTATCACATTCACGTGTCTACCCAGGCCTAAAATCCTGGGTAATTTGTGATCATGAAGGTACAGAGCATGTAATTGATTTGATGTTAACCTCCTTAAGAAATTATCCCTTTTCACAGCCTGAATCCCCCCCCTCACTCCCTCTGCTGCCACACAAGGGGGGAGAGGTTCCCCCCTCCCTCTGGAACTCACCTTAAAGTAGGGAAAGTGTTCCGTCATGAAATTGTAAATCTCACTGACTGGCAAGCTCCCCGTCTTGCTGTTTTTGAGTGCCATGAAGATCAGGATGCTTTAGGGAGAGAAAGAGAAGTATTTTAGCCTGTTCTGCTCCACTCCTCGAAGGCAGAAGAAAACCCACCCCACTTTCCACGGTGCGTGTAACGACTCCGGCTTTCACTGTCCTAGCAGGAATACCTAAATGATTAAACCTTCCACTCAGTTGTTTATAAGCGATCTCTTTACACTGCTTAACTTCCAGTGGTAATTCTCAAAGCGCACATAGAAGGTCCAACCCGGGTTTAAAATAAAGTGATATCAGGTGGGCTCAAGAGCACAGCCTCCAAATCCTGCCAGTCTGTGTTTAGTTAAGGTCACGTTTGAATGCTTAAACTGGTAAAGGCCACAAAGAGAATATCAAACGGACAGTGGCAGAAGGTTTAATTAAAATTTAATTGTCTGATCCACGTTGTTACATGGCTATTTGGGGGCTAAACCTGTGTGGTGAGTGGCATATCTGATATATTTTCTAGGCATTTCCTTGCCATAGTAACCAGAGGAAAAAAAAAATTAGTGTTAATACAGGTGCTGGAAAGAGGCAGCTGAGGGTGATTAGTCTCGTGCTGATGAAATTTGCAACACCTGAGATTTTGTATTAGAGAAACAAATAGCTTTTGTGGGGGTGAGCAGGACCGTTTGCATGCTTCACAGTGTTTCATTTCCCTCTGCCTTGGCCCCAGAGCCTGGAACATCGCGTGATTCATACAAACAGGACAGAGCACACTGGGAACAAGACAAAGACCAGTAAGCACGTTATTGCAAATTATGCTGGAAATGGGCCACGGGTAAACACTGTATTTCCTGTAACATTAGGACTCGAAGAAAATATATATGTTTTATTACCTGTAGGAGTAGATGGGTTTGGGAAATAGAGGTTGCTGGGACTCTTGGCTGCTTTGAGGAGCGATTCTTTGGTACGGGTAGTGTGAAGAGGTGATATAAGTCACAGGGTAGCTGCCTCCGGAGGGATACTGATGGGACAAGGAAAGAGGTGTTACTTGGGTTAGCAACAAGCGCTCAAAAATATTTCTTTTTCAATAACGGCAGTAAACTGTTTGGTTCTGAGGATATTGTCCTCTGCCCACATTTAATAGCTGTTATGCCAAGTCAGACCCAAAGTCTTTCTCGCATGGTATGGGGAAACGTTAATATTACCAGTTAACGCGTCAGAAGTAGAAGAAACGGGGCATGGATGAGGGGGAGCGCACTGATGCGTTTGCCATTACCAGACCTCGTTGCAGTGTGTTCCACACTGAAGTATGTAAAAACAGGTCCTTTCTTTTATTATTGCCTGCTGTGCTACTGAGTTCTTGTGAAAAACGGCAGTGACTGCACCCTATTAATTGTCTCCAGATAATTCACAATTTTATAGACCTAAAGCATATCTCCCTTCAGCCATCTCTTCTGCCGTTAAGGTATCTGAGCCTGCTCAGCCTCCCCTGAGACAAGTAAATTGATGGTGTAATTTTATTTATATAAATAAGAACCTCGTATAAAGTACTTCAAACAATGCGCACCGTAGAAAAATAAGCCTATTAAGTAAAGCCACTAAAAACGTAGGAAGAAACAGGGAAGTTTTGACTGAGCCTTGTTTGGCTTTGTGTGCTGGTTTTTTGGTTGGTTTTTTTTTTCTAGGTGGAGAGGGATACAACAGGGCAAAAACGCCAAATGTATAAAACCTNAAAAAAAAAAAAAAACCCAAAAAAAAACCCAACAAAAAAACAAACCAAAAAAACCCGACAACAACAAAAGCTGTAGTGAATGGCACCTGAATATATATATACTTATATATAAATAAATGAATGTATTGTAAGAGAATAAGTTAGTAATGTCATTCCAGGCGTCAGGAGAGTGGCATACGAGACATTTCTCATGGGTGGTTTTCATATTGCCTGGCTCATGCTGAAGGTTCCCTCATGGTCAATGACAAGAACCAGACTTCTCCAAGAGCCGGGGAGTTCAAGCGCTGTTAACCACCACCTCAAACAGCTTCTTCCCCCCCATTTCCTATATCAGAAAGCTAAAAAGAATAGCCAGGACACCTCAAATCAGATAGCGTTTTTGCTACCCTCGCCCCAGCCCTAGGGACAAGCCGCAGATGGTCCCTGAGACCGGAATGCCGCGCTCTCTCCTCAGAGATCCCTGAGCCTGCCCGGCTCCCAGACACGCTAAGGGCCCGGCTGGCCTGGCGTGCTATCGCCGGCCTAGGAACTGCCAAAAAACAGGCGAAAGAGGGGAGATAATACATAGATAGCTGCGATTGCATCGGAGTTTCTTGCAGGTTTGCTCTCATTTTTTTTTAGCGCAGCAGCTGGTCGCCTGCTTTTCTTTCCCAAATTGCAGTTTAAACCCGCTGGCAGGCGGCTTTCGAGAGCAGAGATGCTGCCCTGGCTCAGGTAAGATGCCATCGAGTCGGCTCTCGGTGAACTCCGAGCTCAGTGTGAGAGGAATTTCTGCCTCTTACAGATGAATCTTTCCAGATGCCGGGGGTAGGGCACGGCCAAAATTAGGGAGTCGTGTCCTCAGCTATTAAAAAAAAACCCGACCCGCGCGCTCAAAGGTGGCTGAGCCCCGTTGGAGTGTTTTACCGCTGACCTCCAGCAGCCCTGTGTCGCGAGGTTTTTATGGTTCCTCTGAAAGGGTATTATTATAGAGCTTTAAGATTTGTTGGGAAAATTTCCTTGGTTATTAGTTTATACATCTCCTCAGTTTCTTACTGTCATCCTTATTTTCAGGCTGATAGTTTCCGCCGCTCTGGGTCTTTGGCCCCTTAAAATTCTTGGGAGACGCTATCAACGCGCTTGCAACACGGTCATAGTTTATTTATTTAGCCTGGGTGCTGAATAATTTATTTCAGTTCCGCGGTAATTTCATCGTTGCTGCTGCCGTTTTTGCCTCGTTCGCTTTTTATCTTTCTAACGTGGAACTGCCTGAAACGGAACGTGGAAGAACGCACCGAATGCGCTCGTTTGTTTGCAGGGCGAAAGGAACGAGACGTACATAATTAATCATGTCCTGCCTTGTTAAGCTGAACACTGGGCCGAACTGGAGCCTCCAGAGCAGCTGTGAACTGCTTCCCATGCGCTTTTGTTGCATTGGGTGTCGATTCTTCACCGGAGTAGAAAACTGGGCAATTCATACAATCGTTTGGATTTTATTGGTTTTAGTGGCTCTTTGAAAGGAACGAATACTGAGATGGGACTGGTGGTGATGTCATCACCAAAGGCAGGAAAGGGGCGTTTTAAGGATTATTTCTGTTTTATTGGTTTCATTAGTCCTTTTTGAGGGAGCAGAGGCCGGGGAATGGTCTGGTAGGACAGGCTCGAGCTGGTTTTGCCGTCGCGCAACTGGCATGAAAGGTGTCCGTGTTTTATGGAGGGTGGGTAAGTGACTTCAGTAAGTGTCTGCTGCTTCTTTCAGGTCAGTAAGGAGCAGTTTTTCCTGTGAGTCATCATTTGTGTTGTGTCCGGCAAAGGGGAAGGTGAGGCCATTTTGTCATTCGGACAAAATTAAGGAAGGAGTTGATGTCTCTCATCCCTCTAATGAAAAGTGAGGCGCGGTTGGAGCATCCTTCACTTCAGGCTAAAGGGCCCGTTCTCTTGAGCGTGACTCCCTGCTGATTTAAATCGCGCTGCTCCATTGGCGTTTGACACGTAAAGTGTTCATTCTGGAGCTGTTTCATGCAATTCCCATGTTATTCCCTTTCTTCCCAGTCCTGTATCGCATGTGCTTTCGTTTCCCAGTACCCGATTATGGCACACAGACAGCAATTCTACCTGCTATGACTTTGGCTGCTTGAACCTATTGTTTTTTTTTTCCTCTGAGTGGTAAAACACGTTGCCAGACTTTTATTATAGTGACGTTAAGAAGCACAAATATTGAAAAGTCTAAGAGGAACCTGCCTCATGGAAGGGCTCTGTCCCGGCGCCAGCCGGCAGGTGGATGGAAAACTTTCCTCTTAGTGCTTGTTGTGTCTTGTCTAGCAGCTCCCAGAAGGTGTATTTCAGCTTTAATCTTGTAGGTTTTTGTTTTTTTTTTTAATGTGGTTAAAGCCAATGTATAGTAACAGTACTGGTACCGAAGTGGCAGTGACAGGGGAAGGGTGCCTGCCTCAGAATGGGTAAAGAAATTAAAAAAATATTCAAATGAATGAATGAGCTAACTGGGGTTTCTGCTGAAGCAACACGCAGACCTGGCGTTTGCGCTGCGCGTGAGATGAACGTATCCGCAGGGTCTGTACTGCCGTCCCCATGGGGAGGGGGTTCATATTTGCAGCAGAGCTTTTGCGGCAAGTTAATCCTTCACCCGGGACCCTTTGCTTCTAAAATCACAATAATCATAGAATAGTTAGGGTTGGAAGGACCTTTAAAGGTCATCTAGTCTACCCCCCCCCTGCAATGAGCAGGGACAAATCAATAATAAAATCAATCAATTTGTAAGTTAGGATGGTGGTGTAATACCTCCTTTCTTTTTATTCTATTAAGTTTATTGTTACCTTTTATCGCTTCTACTGAGTTTTAGGCTAACAAGAAAAAACAAGTAGATGAGTTATGATGGTGTTGATAAGAACTTAAAAGATAGTTATCTTTCTGCTACATTATATGGGAGAAAAAAAAAAGGTTCAGAAATTCTGGCTAGTGGAATGCCAGAGTGGTAAATGAAAGAAAGAGCCAGGAGTGAAATTATTCTCTTGCCATATTTCCTCTTAAAGAAAATCATGCCAAAAATAACCTTTCTTTTTCCTCATGAGGGACTAAATCCTGACGATGATTGGCGTGATTACTATTTCAGTGACTCAGACTAGTAACACCATATGAGTTAACAATCCCAAAGAAATATCATACGGTAACCTGACTTTTGTTTTCTTTGCACGCTTTTAAATCACGGCTCTGTTAGTCACATTTTTTTATACTTCTGGAGCAACTTGAATGAGATGGTACAGTTGATTCCACAATATCACTCATCAGCCACTGGGATCAAAGGAGTCATCACTCAAGTGTGAGCTTTTATGTTCAAATGGTTTTTTATATATGAATTTCCTGTCAGTTTAATTTAATTCAGTTCTAATGGTTGGGAGTTTTGGGAGTTGTGCTATTTTTGTATATGGACTTCTGCCTATATATCTGAGAAATCCTCATTGCCTTAATTTCACCTTAAATAAGGTTGGGGGAGGTTTGTTGGTTGTTATTTTGTTGTTTTTTTTTTTAATAAGGTGTTTCAAGCACATTTTTATCTCCTTGAACATCTTTCTTAACGAAAATTGTGTACATTGTGGATAACTGAGCATAAAAAAGGAAAATGTCGATGCATTGAGCAACACCATCGTCTATATCTAAAGGAAATTATTTAAAGACGTTTCAGAGTAATGAAAATTACTGTCTGTAATAGACACCCTCCCTCTATGCCAAGTTTTCAAAGCTCTGCAGACCCCCCTCGCTAACCTCTATAAACGCGCACCAGGATCACGCGTAAGGTTAAGGGGTATATGTGTGATTTTACAAAGGTACTGTGTGTGCGCTGCTTTGAAAATCGGAACTGACATGTATTCAAACGACATCTAAACACACTCGAAGAAAAACGAGGTGTCAGTTACTTCTGGGCATTTTTAGTATTAATAATGTAGTTACATTACGGAAGAGCAGCCTTAATATCGTGCATTCTCATGCATCGTCAGCGTTACTGTCAATTATGCTTCAGCTGAATAATCTTTCACTGGGGATGATGTAACAGCGAAGAGATTGCAAAAGAGACGTGTGTGCCATGGAGCACAAGGAAAGCGCGCATCAGCTTGCTGTTGAAATTTTGCTTTGAAACTGTTTGATCTGAATTTTAAGCAGTCACATACACTTAATTTTTTTTATTCTGAAGTTAAAGCACAGTTAATTCCCTTGGATCCTGAAACACCAACCATTACGTTCGTAATTTATCTGGTTTCAAAGCCAATTTTCTTGAGCGTAATGGTGAAAATATAAATAAGATGTACCAAGGTCCCATTTTTACAAGGTTTTTTTTTCTTTTTTTTCTTTTTTTTTCTCTGGATTAGCATTTTAAAACGCATTTAGATCCGGTTCTTTTAAGATCTCGTTGTCATAAACGAAATGTACGTGTACAAACACGGCCCTGCAAACGCGAATCTCGCAGGCACTGTTTCATCTGTCTTTTTTGCATTATTACCGTAACTGCTACACCTTTATAGTGGTAGAAAGAGAGGGGATTTTGGCCTACGTATTGCACTGACCTGGTGGAAGGGGTGCGAGGGGCAGTACATCTGCTGCACTGGCGGCTGATAGCAGTACAAACCAGGCTGCCCTTCCAGCGGGGATGTCCTGAGCTTGATGTCCGAATCCTGCTAGGAAATATTTAAGGGAAGAGTTGTGAGAGAAAACACCTCAGTTTAAAAAAGAATAATTCTGTTAGTTACTGTTCTGATTTGTCTTTCATTATATTTACTACTTTTTTGGACTTGATTCTGTCACAATAAGCGTGACATAGAATTTGGTTTATATTTTAGTGGTACAAGAACAAACGTTTATAGAATTACTACTTTAAGAAAGGAAATCCCAGTCCGAATTCCATGCAAAGAGCAATTCGGAAAATGTCGGTTTCTGTTTATCTTTTTCCCCTACATACTCCAGCTTTCATTCCTGACTGTGCACGTGTGTCTCTCTCTTTTTCACACTCCCGGATTTTTATCTCGCAGCCTGCCGGTGCCTCGAGCGGGAGTTTTGTCGTTAGGTAGAGGGTGAGGGCTGTAACGCACAGGGAAGAGGTGGCGGAGAAGAATCAAACCGGGCTGACTACTCAATTTGGTCAAGATATAGGAAATAGAGTAAGAATGTGATTTATTTCTGCAACTGTGGAAACAAACGTGGAGAAGTTGATCAAATCTTAATTTCTCAGAGGGACAGCTGCCTGTCCCCAGTTCCACATCGGGCTCAGTTCTGCCGAGGGCTCGGGCTCCTGGAGGTTAAATGTCGCTGTCTTTTCACTAGGACGCTGAGTGTGGCACGCAGGGTGTGTGGTACCACCATCTGCTTTAGCTCAGCCATTCAAACAGCGCGGGGTGAGCAGAGCGCTCAGTAGAGCTCTGATGGGTCATGAACAGTGCGGGGAGTCACAGAATCGTCCAGGTTGGAAGGGACCTTTAAGATCATCAAGTCCAACCATCAACCTCACACTGCCAAAATCACCACTAAACCATGTCCCTCAGCTCCATATCTACACATCTTTTAAGTACCTCCACGGATGGGGACTCCACCACTTCCCTGGGCAGCCTGTTCCAATGCGTCATCACCCTTTCTGTGAAGAAACTTTTCCTAATATCCATCTTAAACCTCCCCTGGTGCAACTTGAGGCCGTTTCCTCTTGTCCTACTACTTGTGACTTGGGAGAAGAGATCTACCTCCACCTCTCTTCAGCCTCCTTTCGGGATGTGTCTTAAGCAGTGTCCTTATCCACACATCTGGTACCTTCCCCCACTTAACAGCAGTGCCCAGGAACTCCCTTCTGAGACCTGATGCTGTAGACATCTTATTAATTCAAGGACTAGTAGCACTTATCCTTCTGCTTTAAAGCAAGGCCACAATGACCATCTTTTATAGTATAGATTGGTGTAGGGGTACACATTAGACTGGATTTGATAGCTGGCACTGAGCAAATGCCACATCCGGTATTAATAAATGCCCATGCTCTTTTGGTGACGGTAAGATGAAGTTTTTCAGAAACGTCACCTTGCCAGCGGTGTGTGAGCTATTTCAGAGCTTTGAAGTTGCGTGCTGGCTGAAACCGTGGAGACATGAAGAAGGAACCCATCTTTTCCTGCGTAGTCACCCCTACTTGGTAAAGGGCTCCTTCAGTACCACCTTTACATTCTCTACAACTTGCAGCCCGGGGATTTGGGAAGAAAATGGGAATTTTTTTCATCAACTGCGTATAGGTTTTGCATTAAACTCATCTGACCTAGATGAGTATTTATCCCGGAAATAAGAGATTTAGAGCAATTTCCTCCTTAACCTGAATGGCTTCAACCCCCAGGTATGTACCTCAGCAACATCCCTCCATTCCCCGGTAAATTGTCTTAATCCAATTAAGATTTTTTTTTTTTTAAACCCCTCTTTCTTTTGGTAACCCACAAATTCTTTGCCTTGCGTTTAGAACCAGTGGCCCTCTCCTGGCAGATGCAGTCGTAGTTTTTGTCTGCACTGGGTTACGAAGATACACTTTACGCTTTGGATCACAGCAGAGATACCTTTTGGAGGTCCTGGAGGGTAATTTCTCCTACTTCTTGGGGATCTCTGTGATGCCATAAATAGGCAATCACCTCTAGCCAGTATGTGAATTAGCCCAAGTATCTTTACACTGCACATACCATAAACGCATCTTGTATTCAATTTTAAGTAGCACTGGTGTCTTAGAGTTTCTCTTCTGTTTGCATGGAGAAAAATGCAGGTCAGCCAAGGTGTTGTAACAAACCTGATACATGTCCTCATGCTTGAAAAATACTGTTTTGTGACCTTTTGTCCCTTGAAAATACTAGTTGATGACAACTACCTGTTGCCAGGAAGAGTTTGGATATTTAGGATTCATGTATCGTGTCTAGTGGAAAATCATTTGCCCTTGTGCACCTTTCTGAGGACTGTTTTTCAGTAGGGAAAGGCTATAAAATAGAGATCTTCAACAAATAAATGTGGATGTCTATCCTGAGCTCTAGCCTGCAACTTGACAAGAGATTAAATGTCCATGTAGTCACAGTAAGAGATAAGAAAATTTTCCCAAAAGTATATTTTTGCCATTGAAAATGGCAAAAAAAAAAAAAAAAAAAAGAAAAAGAAAATAATACTGACCATGACTTGTGAACCGTGATCTTGCCCTGTGGTGCTGTACTGGAGGCTGTTACACCAGGGTTGTTCGGTGGAGATGTTTGGAATGTGTGTAGGAAATGACTCTGACTCGTCAGGACCCGTAGATCCTGGTAGACCCTCAAAACCGTCGATGCTTCTAGTGTTTTTGAAGGGTGAACCTTCCGGCGGGAGGGCTTGATGTGCTTCCTGGAAGACATCTTCGCTGATCTGCCTCTTGTACGGGTGAAAGGGGTTTCTGTTGCTCTTGAGAAACCTGTCATAATTTCCTACAGTACTTTCCTCGTAACTGTACCGTCTGAATTTTTCCGTACTGAAAGATGCTTTAAATTTGTTCTTGCCGCAGTGTATTCCTTGGCTCGTAGGGTATCTCCCATGAATTTGATCCTGGGCTGGAGAAGCAGGGCTGGGGCTGTGAGAAGACTCTGAACTCTTCCTTTCTGTCCTCCCGTCTGACTCATATGGTTGGCAGTTATAACTGGGATTATCCTGCAATGAATTATTGACATTTACTTAGGATTAGCATGAGTAAACATTTTATTATTTTTATTATTTTAAAAAAAGTACATTAAAAATATATTATTGATGAGAAGTATAAAATTACTCATCCTAGCCACCTCCATGCCAGAGAAGCTCTAAAGGATCTAAAGGGTTTTCTGGTTACTTGGTATCCAAAACTGTTCAAAAGTCAATTGTTAAAAGCACTGAGAAGACTGAGCTACCTTGGAGAAACAGGACGTCTTAGGTCACTATTGACTATTTGGTCTGACAGTTTTGGGTAAAAGACGATGCATGATCAAGTGATGAGAGATTAAATGACAGGAATCCAATCAGTGCAAGTCTTGTCGTATACAAGTTTAGCCAAATGAGCTTGAGCTCGTTCCCTGCTGGTGTTACGAGCTGCCAGATACGTCGCTGGTTACCTCGCTTCCTTTCATTACCGTAGCCACCCTCATTCTGTGAGACAGGTAGGCTCTAGGCAGACATTTTAACCTTCTTCCTGGCTCATCTCCTCCCTTCCCTTTTGCACTTTAGCAAAAAGAAAATGACAGCTACTGAAGTGCTCTTTAATCTAGGAGAGAGAGCCTTAACAAGAGCTGGTGTCTGCATCCTGAAGCTGAACACATTCAGCTTAGAAATTATGCGTGTTTTCCCTGACATCAAGGATGAGTAACAGCTTGGATGCCCTTTGAGAAGATGTGCTTAAGTCTGAGAGCAGGTTCTGGTGTCCAGTGAAGGGGAAAACGTAATGTTGTGTGGTACGCACAAAGTCGGACCAGATTATCGAGCGGTCCCTTTCCTCCTTCCCCCTCCAAATCCAAGTTGGTCTGAGAGTATTTTAGGAGAACAGGTAAAGGAATAAATGCCTTCATGGAAGAACCAGATTTCAAGAAGTCCCAAAGGGATGTCAGCACAAAAGCCAGTGCTTTCTGTGGAGCGGAGTGTGGCACAGCTTTTCCATTCGCTTGCACGTGGCTCCGCGTGTCAAAGTATTAAAGTTCTGTTCCATCACAGATTCCTGCAGAAAGCAAATCTGACCTCATGACACTTCTGGCTTCTCACGTGAACACGAACTTGCTCGGTTTGTAACTTCCTAATTCTTACTTCCTCGCTCTCTTCTGTAGTCCTAATACATGTGTTTATGATATCTTTTGTTAAACAGGAATTTCACACACCCCCCCCATGTTCAGTTATATGGCTGTGCTGTCAATTCCCCACCTGAAATTTTCATAATACAAGCATGACAATGGTTATTTTGCTGCTGTTTGATGAAAAACACTATTCTCGGTTGTGCTTTTGTTACGGAAGGTAAACATGATGATTATACAGGCAACAGGAGAGACATCGTTTTAGTCCCACGGAATTCCAAAGTGCTGGGATGTGTCCTCTACTGACAGGGAGTAGACAAAAAGGTTCTGATGTCTCTCTGTGTGTCTGCTTTTCTATTTATTTATTTTAGAAACAGGATGAGAATGACTTTAAATGTAGCATGTTTACTGGATTAGCAGCTAGATAGATTGCCTGTTTGGTTTTTAAAGTAATAGGATTTTTAAGCAATCGAATAGGTAATTTAGCATGGAGCTTAAGATTAGCTCAGAAGAATAACTCACATTTCTACTCTTCATGAATAAAACTTTCAATGTTCACTGTTACCAGTTACCTATGCTGAGATTTAGTACAGCAGTTGGTGAATATTGTTCTTGAACTTGTGCCTCTGGAGAAAGGGAACAGAACTGGTCCGTCTTACTCACAGTTTGCTGAACGGGGGATACTGCACCCCCCTGTGTCTTCATCAGGTCTTGATGGTCTCTTTCCAGAGTGTCCGAAGAAGAAAACTTAATATTAGATTGATCTTGGAGTAGCGAAACCATTACCGAATCCACGTCAGATAGAAATCCTGTTACAACAAAATCAAATTACAATAAATATTTTCTGAAACAGTAAAAGAAACCATCTGTTATACGCAGATGACGAGACAGCGTTAGATACGCGGCTGGACAGTACCCCGTCCTGAAGGATTCCCAATACAGTTGAATCTTTTTTTAGCTCTTAAAGAAATGTTCCGTAGGTGCAACTACAATGAAGACGTGATACAGAGTTTAGGTGGATTTGCCACACAGTTTTTATAAAAATATGTCATTACTTTGTTTTATACAGGTTCATAAGTTAACAAAAATGTATGGCTTTGAGGTTATGCAAATTTACCAATATTGCTGTATTGAGGGATTGTTATATAAATGCACCCCAATTGCTTTCAGTGGGACTATATAAAATAAAAGGGGTTTTGCTGTCGTTACTTAGACTGATGGTTACTACAAACTTATAGTTTCGCTTTTGCTTTTTTATTAGTACCAATCCCTTCAGCCTTTTCGCTCTGTTTTGCATCAGTAAATGGATCTGAGAGATGCAAATAACGTCATCCTTCCATACCTATTTTTGTTAGTTGGATCTCCTCTCGAGTTCCCAATCTTTGATCTTGGGATATACGAGACATATCTGATGGTGTTCTTTGGATTAAGAGGAACAAATTTAATCTTGTAGTATTTTGTTTTCTACCATGTTTTTTTCCCCAGTCCCTGTTCGCTGTAATCATACAGTAAAACCGCAAAAGAAGAAGTCTTCTTGTGTCGTGCACACAATGCTGCACCAAGTGTGGACCGATGTAAAGACGTCTTTTGTTCATAGTTTAAATTTCAAGGTGTACAAGTTGAGGGGGGGGGAAAAGCCACTTTACTTCAAGAGTTAATTTGCAAGGTCTTTGCCACGTGTTTAAATGGCTGGTAGGTAAATAACTAAGGGGTTTATTAGGTTTGGTTAACAAAGATATATCACCTAAAAATGTGGAAAACCTTTTTTGCCCTTGTAGTTCAAAGAGAAATCTATATTTATGATGAGTAAGACTGCACTGCCCGAGGGGATGAAGCACAATGCGGCTTGGAAATCAAGTCTGAGACCTATAGTAGTATATCAGGAAAAAACGATGTTAGATAAAGTTCAGAAACGTCTTGGGCACAGTCTCTTCTCCCAGTAGCTGAACTGGGGGCCGATGAGGAGATATACTTCTAACTGACGCTCGTCTTGAAAGATGCAGGTGGGAAAACTGACGACGAGGGAATATACGCGTGTGTAAGTGTTGCGCGCTGTCCGCCCTCTCAGCGCCGGTTCCCCACTTATCTTCAGGTTATACAAAGCTGCGTCAGTCCTCTCTTTTATACCGCAATTTTTCAGCCCAGCCTCCAAATTTGTGGTCTTAAGCATTAGAATTTTATTAAAGGCTTTTTGTACAGTTCCGATCCTTGCATTGCCAGAGATACTTGACAAATGGTCACAAATAAAGAAAAAGGAGGAGCATGATTTCAAGAAAATGAGATTAATGAAAAGGAGGAAATAGGCAAGTCAAAAAGCTCTGATTGAAGAGTATAATGATGCCTGAAGCTCTTCTGCTCTCGTCGTGTTTACCATAAGGACCCGTGACAGAACCAGATGAAAAGAAGCATTATCTAAAGGGTTAATTCAACAGGTCAGAGAGGTCTGGCTCTGCTCACCGAAGGCAATCAGACTTCCTTCCCGAAAACAAAGTGAATGTACTGTGGTTGTTTGGACAGTCAATACAAAAGGTCCAGGGAAACCCAAATCGTTATTGTTCCTCCCCTCCAAGACGTTTGCCAGGCTCTGTTTATGAAATTCATTTTGCTGGGAAGGAGGTGTCTTGCTGCCATTCTAATACCATAAAAATTCCCCCCCCCACACACATAGTGAAAGTATGAAACGCGAAGCAGCCGTGTACTAACAGAAGGTCGAGCTGATAGTCTGCGTTCGGTGGTGGTTATTTAACGCCTTTGTCGAGAATCCATTTCAGAGGGATGTCCCATATGGGGAATAATCCCAAGCATATGATCGCAGTGCCCTTTTCGGTTTTCACATTAAGATGGGCACCGTTCTTCAGCAGCTCCGTGATATCTGCCTCTCCGAGTTATCCTTATCCTAGAAATGGCACGCTGGGGATATGTTTTGCTGTGAGAGAAAAATCTCTGGCCGCCTACTTCCGACTTTCTAATTTTTTCATGGAGTCCAAACTTCTCGCTCCAAAAGGCATTTGCAACTTTACTTTCACTGATGTTTATCACAGCCAGTGAGGAGTACAGATAAGTAGAAACCGCAAAATTAACATAAGGAAAAATCTTTGCTGTTACTGTTCTTTAAATCTCATTGTTTGCTTTTAAAATGTCCCTTAGAGACACTAAATTTATTTTGCAGAAAGAAAATATAACACCCCCCCTGCAAGCCAGTTTGCGTTGTTAATATAGATTCTAGTAAAGGGAAATCAGACCACTTACTGACAAATCTTCTTTAAGAGAGAAGAAATTACGGTCAGTGGAGGTTGTCAATAATCAGGATTACAATAAATCATTTACAGTAAACCGTTCCTGGGAGACAGAGAGCTTAAGGAAATCGTGGGTTGCCTGGATGTAGGATGTGTTAAAGAAAACAATGATGCTTTGCTTTGGAAAAGGGTATCTGATTATCCCAGATGCAGCTGGAACCGTTTCTCCCCAGCCCATGTCACTTTTACTTTTGTAAATGTTGCATGACGATCCGAGGCTCCTGCGATAAGATGACTATCTTTCAGAAAAGAAGAGAGTGAGAAAGTGTAACCTCAGCTGGGCGTTTGGATAAGCGAGGCAGCAGCAGCTGATCTATTAGCTCTGCATGACTGCAGTCCTGTGGCAGCAGTCCATCCTTCGAACAATTCTCCGTTTTGTGTCTTTTCTGGATGTCGGAGGGCGTTTTGCCGGTGATACACTTCACCAGCGCTGGGCACTGGGCCGCCTGCGGAATATGAACTGCTCTAAACGCCGTATGTTACTGTCAATGCCCTCTCCGTCCCTCGGGGCTGAGCTCAGGTTTCGTGGGAGGAAGGTGTGTTTGGACGTTCCCCAGTCGGTAGCTCATCCTGCATGGGTGCCGCAGGCAGCCCGCTCTTCCTCGCTCGACGCTGCCTTGTGCCATCTGCTCCATTCTCTGCCCCCTCCCCAAAACACTAAATCATCTTTTTCCTCTCCAAAGCACACTGGCATTTTCCAATGTGAGAAAGAAGTAACTATTTGGGGTTTCCCCCCCCCACCCCGAGTCTTTTCTGAGGAAGCCATGAGGTTTTAGAATTCCACTTTTCAGTTTATCATTAAAAATCGGGCCCCAAATAATGTCAAGATCCAAATATTGTAGAAGTGACCAAAATTTTGTGACTAACACTTGCCATGTAGACAGGAATATTTCTATCTGTAATTATTTATGTGGAAAAATTTCAGAAGAAAAGGAATTAATGAGAATCAAAACATTTTTGCGGCTTACAATGAACGCAAACCCTTCTTTCTAAGCTGATTCCTGACAGACTGACACCGAAGGTTGTGCTGGACCGTGGCTGGGGATAGCTACGATTGCTTTGTTGATCTCTAAGGTTCTCGTCACTAAGGTTTGCCCTATTTTTCAAAGACACTTTCAGGAGCAGGATTTCAATCTGCACAGCACCAAACTCTGGTTTAGCCACATCCACTTCTGACTGCTTTCTCGCTTCTCTTTATAGTATGTATTGGACCTTGATTACAGGATACTCGAATAGCTTTTACAGAGCTTCTAAGGATTGTAATTTCTTCTCTTCCGAATTTAGATCTGTTTGTGAGTCTGTTTAATTTAGCTACACTATTTTTGCTTTCTCATTCAAGGGTTCTGAGCTCGGTTCTCTCATGGATAGCTGGTGGTTACCGCCCACATTTAGCTATTTCTGGAAATAAATTTTGCATATTTAGTGGGAGCACGTGGAAAACAAGCTTAACTCATCAAGGCTGGAGCAGTGATAATCTCAAGTATGGGTGAAGGAGGTTTGCAACCATGAGAACCCTTTCTGCACCATATTATGTGGGATGTGTTTGCTGCCCTCTCAATAGTACCTACTGAGGAGGAACGAGGGTTTGGCTACAGCGGCATTACAGCTTGCCTGATGTGACATAGCATCACAGAATGGTTTAGGTTGGAAGGGACCTTGGAGATCATCTCGTTCCAACCCCTCTGCCATAGGCAGGGACACCTCCCACCAGACCAGGTTGCTCCAAGCCCCATCCAACCTGGCCTTAAATGATAATTTACACCATAATGATGCAACATCTCTTCAAGCAAATCAATTCCTATGGAACAGTTATTCTGAGGGTGATATAGATAACCCAAATGTTACAACATTGGATGAGTTTACATGTAGGTAGTTGGTTTTCAGAACTCCATAGAAGCATAGATTCTACTCGATTAGATCTGATTGTGGAATAATTCCATATGAGTTTGAGTTTGAGACTTGTTATGTGAACTAATGCTTGACTAGAATAATGATGAACTTAATTTGGTAAATCTAAGCAGAGCAAGTTGTCTACTGGGGTATTTTAGGGTTTAGGATTAACTCTAATGTCATTTATTATTTTCATTAGAGATTTGAAAGTAAATTGATTGCCATCCACATGTAGTATTAAATTAAGATTGTACATTAAGACAAATACTACTGAAAGCAATTAGATGCTAGAAACATGGTGACATTACGAAATAGCAAAAGATGTAATGACAAATGGAAAAATGATGAAGAAGAAGCAGCCTGGATCTAGCAATTTGCTGAGAAATACGAGTGATAGATGGTGTAATGGTCTGCAGTATCATGGGCCATTAAGAAGTCTACCAAAATTTCGGGTCACCTACATCAAGGCACTGAACTCCCGTAAGAGAAGGATGCCATTTTTGATGAGATCATTCCTCAGTTATCAGGGTTTATTTCTTTTCATTAAGGGCTACCTGTAGGCAAGGCGGAACACCAAGTGATCACTGTGTACTATGTAGAGACCTCGGGTAACTGCCACCACGGCCGGGTAAGCAGGAGAGGGTAGGAGCTCCAAAACATCCAGGTGCTTCCTGGTAGGTGTAGAGAGAAGTGGAGTGTTCACAGCGGGTGTTTAATCTGCTGTAGGAACACATCTATAAAATACTACAACTATCTGTATAAACCAACTTTTTCCAAGGAAAAAAAAAAAAGACATTTGTCCTAAATCTCTTGCATGGAATAGAACATTTTAAGAAGCAGATCCAGGACATTTCTTTGCATGGCTGAACACAGTAAAATATACAGGCAATGTTGCTGTCGCTGTGGTCTTTAGTCCAGCTTTCCATCCTTACATTGACATTTTAGCTTTTCTTTTTTGTTCATATTTTATCCTGCATGTGTTACTTTGGATGCCCACTGTGAGGAAGGAGGAACCCATCTGTCCCTGCAGAGGACTTTGTGTTTGTGATTTACTACATTTTTATTATATTTTCCTCTTTTCTGGGCTGAAACTTAGTCATTTCCCATTCTGAAGCCATTGCAGACCTTTGGTTATACCTGCAGCCCTTCCTTGAGCAACTTCTGGTTCTGCTGACACATTTCTGGGTCGGGAGGACCAAAACTACTTGTAGTGTTCAAGGCACACCATTGTGTTTAGACAGTAGATATTCTCTAAGTACACAGTGATTCACTCAAAATAGAGAAAAGTAGATTGTAGGGTTTCTCCTCAGCTGCATGGCATATCCTGTTCATTCTGGGTCTGTATTTTATCACTAATGCTGAAGTATTCATTTATGCAGAAATAGAAAATGCAGCAGAAATTCATGCGGTACGGCTGAGATAACAACGCTGTAAGAACATTCATATTTCTTGTAGACTGGGCAGACCCATCGCTTGGGAAGCCCTTGATGGAGAAGTCCCTCACAGGTGTTGAACCAATAGAATCAGCTCAGCAGAAAGGGAACTCAGCAATGACAAGCATGGAAAAAAATTAGCCAAGAAGGTGAATGAACTTGTTGTTTGGACTTGGTTTTCCCCGTGCCTTTATCCTCATTGTAATAAACACGAATAGGTCTTTCAAACTACACCGGTTAACCTAATAAAAAAAGATGTCGGCTCTCCCTACCAGCTTTGCAACCCTGATGGCATTTTCAAACCCTGCCCTCCGCATGCTCTGCCCTGTTTTCTGGATGAACGACTGTGCTGTTTCCTGAACGAGGAGTAGGGAATTTCATTGCTCTCTACTAGACATCTAAGCGTGAAGTCAGACACAGTTCCAAGAGTTGAAGTAGTTAATATGATACAGAAACTGTGTGATTCTTTCATGAATAACCAACTCGGTCAGCAGGTCAAACCAGCACAAGAGATAACGGCGTAGCCTGTTCACGGGCTGATCATAGCAAGTGTGTAACTGAATTCTTGGGGCTGAATTCGGAGGAAAGCTTTCCTCTGCAGCGGGGCTGGGGACCGGCAGTGCGGAGATGCAGCAAGTATCGCAGAGCTCTCAGTACAATTATGTGACTTACAAAAAAATCATAGGAAGAAGCAAAGATAAAGCAACTATAGCCGTTAAATTGAAATGTAGATGGAGAGATACCTTCTTTGGCTCAAAAATTAATGAACTGCAGATTACTGAAAGCTAGGAGAATATGCTAAAGTCCTGGTTTGAGGTAGGAAATTATCACCTCGCTCTTCTCCAGGTATCCCTCACAGTCCCTGCACCAATGGTTCACTCTTAGCTTTTCTATAGCCCTGTTTTGCATAATCTTTTGTTCCCTTCAGTGTCCCTTTCTCCTATCATTACATAGGTTGTCTCCTTCTACACTTTGCTTTATCCATCCCCTTTCCTTTCCTTTCCCTGCAATGAAGTCCATGTCACTTTAATGTCTTCTATCACGTTATTAGTTCTTGTGATGTATTCCAGTGTATCCCTTTCCCTTCGATTATGGCTACTCTAGTTCCTGGTTTCCAACGTGGTCTATGGGCTGTCCACAATATTTTCTATAAGATCTTTCTTTTTAGAGTTCACCGTTTAAATTTTAAGTGAAAAGCAAATGTCAGTTGGTTTTAAAGACAAATCTCAAAGGTGAGATCAGTTAACGTTTCCAAAAAGCGTGGGAACCACTGAATGATATAATAAGTAACATGGGTCAGGAGTTGCCAGCTGCCCGTACCCAACATAGAACACGTTGTGGCCCTGGTCCTTCCTTCTCATGTGTCGGTGTAATAAACGTCATTAATAGTAAGCTGTTCCCATGAATTACCTATTGATAGCTTAAGGGCTGCATGCAGTGCGGTGTACCCTGTTAATCCCTTCTGGGGAACATCCTGTAGGGGGAACGTGGGGGACACACGGCACAGATCCTTCAGCAGCCTCATAATTTGTTTTACCTTCCTTTTCTCGGGCGGTGAGTCACGCTCATCTCCCTGTGACTTGAGAGTTCATCTTGGGATCTCATGCCATCTTTCTGTCTTTATGAGAAGGTGTGTTATGATGATCCACCCTAATGGTTTCTGTTGCTGGCTGTGGCAGCATGTTTTATGATGGGTGCGGTACATTCCCATTTTCTCTGTTGTGCCCGTACAGTATTCACCTCGCCGCCCCACCCGTGGCCACTCCCACCCTCCCACTGGGAATCGCCCACAGTAAGCTCTGTAATTACCTTTATTTGATCTGAGGAATGGATTTGGGAATCTTATTTGCACAGTCGTAAGCTGAGTATGTTAAAACAACAAAAAGAAAAAAAAAAAACACCTAACCAACCACCTACCAAAGAAAAAAATATCTTTGAATGACTGATTCACCGAGCAGTGATGTGTGAAGTGGAGAAGCAGCAGAGACGCAGATAACCAAGCGCAGGGGCTGTTTAACCAAAGTGTTTTTGGAGTTTTTGCTTTGGAAATGTCTGATTACAGTACGTGTGTACAGAGGGGAATGTCACCTGTTGTCACCTGTTTGGGTTCTCAATGTTAGCAGGCAAAGCTGCTGTAAGTTACAGTTTTCGTTGGAACAGTTTCTGTTAGTTTTACATTGAACTAAACTGACTCAGTGCAAACTACAGTTTGTACTCGCTTCACATAGTCTGGGTTATGCAGTCTGGTTTGCACTGACTTCTAAAACCCTCAGTGAAGAAAAGAAGTTGCGCGCACTCAGAAGTAACACAGTGTGAGTTCAAGCCCTTCATTTCTGGAGAAACCTTTGAAAAGGAAAAACAACAACAAAAAAAAAACCCCAAACCCCGAGATTCAAGCTCCTACTTCGGCTTCTTAAGATCAAAGGTCTTTCAGCATCCACCTAGCAAGCAGTAACTAATTCAGCTAGCTCACAGCAGCACAGCTGATTTGGAGTGATGTATTCTGCTGACACCTATTCCCAGGCATGCATGAAAAATGTTGCATGTAAAGTAGTAAAGATGGAGGAACAGGTAATGGAGACCGGTAGTTATTTCTCGGGAGGGAACCCACCCTCCAGTCCTAGCAATAGCCTTTCTGTCCGCAAAACTGAAGCGTCGTTTCTATATGTGCGGCAGTGGATACTGTTTACCGCGTTAAAGTATTCCAAAGAGGTACACTGGGGAAATTGGGCTGATAATGTGCTCAGGTTACCAAGAAAGAGCTTTTGACAAGACGCTTCATCACAAGGTTTTAAGGGAAGGAAATACCTACTGAAATGCTGAATACCCACAGAAAAGGTTTTTGCACGGGTAAATATCTGGTTAAAAGATAGAAAAGGAAAGGTAAAGGCGAGTGATCAGTTTTCACACGGAAGGAGGTCACCGCTGCTGGGGCTGATCTTTAGGGGTCTGCTGGGACTTTGCGTTGCTTGATGTATTAAAAAAAAAAAAAAATAACTTGAAAAAGAGGTGAAAAGCATCATGACAAATTTTGCAGATGATACTCTTATTCTGAATAGTTATGATGAAGACTGGGCAGGAGGAACAGCAAAGAGACACGATGGGACTCAGAGGTGGGGCATTTAACCTTACAGGTAAACCTAAAGAGAAGTACGAAAACATTGTTTACCAAAAAGCAGTCCTAACTTCCTTTTATTTTTTCTTTTTTTGTTTAAAAAAGAATGAAAACGCATTTAGCTGACCATTAAAAGTCAGGAAAGAGTAATGATGGATGGTTCCACGAAAATGTCAGCTCAATGATATTAGCAATCACAAAAGCAAAGTCAAGTGTTAAGAATTGTGAGGGAAAACAAGAAACAGATAAACATTTTTTTCCACGGTATAAACCCATGATGCTTTGCCATCTTGAGCAGGGTGTAGTTCTGGTTCATCCTACCTGGAAAAGGAGAGAGTGGTACGGGATAGGTTGCAGAAAAGGGCTGCAAGCCTGGTCAAAGGTCTGGACCAGCTTCCAGATGAGGAGTGAGGAGTAAGTGGGCATTGGCTTGGAAAAAAGATGATTGGTGACGGTGAAAGAATGAATGAGATGTTCTCTCAGTGGGCTGAGAGAGTTGGGGTTGTTCAGTCTGGAGAAGAGAAGGCTCTGGGGAGACCTTAGAGCCCCTTCCAGTACCTAAAGGGGCTACAGGAGAGCTGGGGAGGGACTTTTTACAAGGGTATGTAGAGATAGGATGAGGGGGAATGGCTTCAAACTGGAAGAGGGGAGATTTAGATTAGATATGAGGAAGAAATTCTTTCCTGTGAGGGTGGTGAGCCCCTGGCGCAGGTTGCCCCGAGAAGCTGTGGCTGCCCCATCCCTGGAGGTGTTCAAGGCCAGGCTGGATGGGGCTTGGAGCAACCTGGGCTGGTGGGAGGTGTCCCTGCCCATGGCAGGGGGTTGGAACTCGATGGTCTTCAAGGTCCCTTCCAACCCAAACTGTTCTATGATTCTATGATTAAACCACAGGTGGCATGGAGAGGGTGAGTGGGGAGTGAAGGCGGACTCCTTCTAATTCAACAGTTGCAGAGCCCAGCAGGAAGGAGATCCGAACCTTGCAGAATGAGGTGGTTCGTTATGCAGCGCATAGCGAAGCTGTGTGAGCCCCTACCGCAGGGTGCTGCGGGTGTAAAACCTTGTATGGATTCAAGGGATGGCTGGGCAAGTTCAGGGAAAGGGAAATCCATTGTGGTTTATTAAATAGATGGACACCAGCTCTTACTTAAGAGGTCTGTGACTTGCAAACTCTCTTTGCTGTTTCTACACTTTTCCCCGGTCATTTAGTCTTGTCTGGTGCCGGAAAGAGGGTACTGGGCTAGATGGGCCTTTGGTTTCCACCGGGGTGGACCCTTTCCAGTATGATGTGCGCCGCACTGCACACTGTTTTAAACACATATTCCAGAGAACGTTTCATGTTTCGATGCCATGAATTCTCCGCAGTGTAAAAGGTAAGATATTTCCGGAGAGACATAGCTACCTGCCTGCAGAGGCAAACGCTCTGGGTGGGGAAAAGGGAGAGAGGCAAAAAATTAGGTGAAGAAATAAAAGGGCAAATGCCTGATTATCCCAACACTCCTCTCTCCCTGCCCCCAAAATTACAAAGTCACTCACACCCCAGCATCAAGTTGAGAGCTGGGTTTTGTAATTTAAAGCATCGTCTTTGGAATAGCAGGAGGAGCGAGAGACAGACAGACTGAAGAATAAATGAGGGACAGTTTGGAGATTAAAGAACCGTATGAGAAAATATGGCCTGACGTTGTTTTGCAAAATGAGTAACATACAAACATGGTAATCCTTCGGGAAGGAATAACTGCCGAGAACAAGACGAGATACGAGTGACTTGAAATTAGGAAGACTAAAAGAAGGGGGGAGGGAAAAGCAAATCTAATACGGCGAACAAAACACGCAGTCGTGCATGAAGGCATTAAACTTCCCAGGAAGGATTACGCTCATTCTTTGTAAGTCTTGGAAAAGATAATGTCAGCAAATCTGAAAATGAGGGAAGTTTTGAGAGAATAGGCACAGCTGAACCCATCCCTATTTACAGGTATGAGACATGAGAGCACCATATGAGTCTCTAAAAACTGTAAATATGGCCCTATCTGACAGACTAAGTTGCACCAAAGTTCATTCACCTAATTGACTGTCTCTCCAATGATTGCTCTTCCCCTTTACCCTCCGCGCTGCCCAAGCACTCATTCCTCTGCTACACCCACCTGTTTCCCCAACGCCTAATTTATTCCTAGAGCCTATTTCTGTTTCATAAACACTGCTTCCTCACTGTAGCAAAAGTAGCGAGAACTGCTATTTGATTTTTCAAGTTAATTTCTTTTAATTCTTCCTCTTAAGCTATTTTAACTCTTTCGGGAAAAATTCTCCAAGTTTTGTGAAAACTGTTTCTCCCACAAGAAAAGCAAAACAAAGCTAAGTTTCTTTCCCCACTTCTCTTCATTCCTGGTTGTTCAAAAGCACATTGTTCAAGCCAGCATGACTTGAACGCTCGGTGCAGAATTTTGGCAAAATACTGTGATTTGTTCACCTAGGATGAACTTTTCAGCCAGGTCCATCTGCCTGGTGAAATGTGAGGTGCTCTTATATTAATTTTTTTTTATTTTGGCCATTATCTGACTGAACAGGAGAACAGCACTGAGTAATTAATGGTCGCTGTGCTCAGCAAAAAATATTGAAAATAAACCGCACACATTTGTGATGTGCATATCCCTCTTCAGGGCTTAAATCTCACAACTGTTCTATCGATGGAGTATCCAAGAAATGGAGACTGCGACAGTAGTCTTTTCCATGCTTAAATATTTTGACCTTTTTATGAATATCTAAAGCAACAGAGAATGTCCTTCAATAGCTATATATGTATTCAAAACAGTTTATCTACTTTCCAGTGTTTCTCAACAAATTCCAAATTCTGTGTGTGTGTGTGTGTTTGTCCATCTACTGAGGTGATCCCTTTAAGGTAAGCGCGTCTACTCTGTTCATAACTCAGATGACAAATATACTTTCAATTCTTTCTGTTCCAAATTATGGTTAATTAAAATATCTTACAGCAAAGTATTTGTAAAAGAATAAATTAAAACTAGATTAAATAAACCACGAAAACTAGAAAATGTGAATTTCACAGCTTTTTTAGGAGAAATTCAGTTCGGTTACGCAATAAGTAGCCTTCCCCACCTCTCACTTACAGGAAGGCCCCAGTGACTTTAGAAAAATAGAGATTTCTTTTGCCGCAAAACATGAGGTGATAACACCCCTGACATAAAGGCAAAGAATTTCGCAGAAACAACAAACATCCGAAAAACTGCGTGTGCAGAAACAGTTTTGCAATAAACAGTGCGAATAAACAGTCCCTGTTTCATCGAGGGAGCACCGCTGAAGCAAGTGCGTTGGATTATATGCACATACTTGATGCTGTTACGAAACTCTTAATAGAGATGAAAATTAGGAACAAGAAAAAGGCTAAAATTAAACAGGAGGACTGCGATGGTCCTCTGTGCTCATGTCGCGTTTGACACACACACATCATCATGCAGCTTATGAAGAGCAAGAGATTCTTCCCGGGATACTCCTGCCCCCCTCTAACAGGGATTTTATCCGTTTTCTCCTTAATGTGAAAAATTAAATCCCTTATTGAAATAGAATCTTGAGTTTTTGGGAGCAGCTAGATATAAAGAGTGCTCACTTCTCTTAAAATATTAAATTTCAATGATACACAAAACATAATTAACCGATCCAAGGGGATTACCACATTAAAGAAAGAGATGTGAAACTAAACATATTACAAAAACCATTCTGTTTTCTTATACATAAAAAATAATGCAAATTAAACTTTTTATAGGTGTTTGTTTCCAACGCTTAAAGCACAGCTGATAAAGAATATTCATTAAGGGACTAGAAGTACAGTTTTATACTGTTGCTAACTCTGCCTTCAGAATAGCAATTTCAGGAGAAAAAAAAAGAGAAATTATATATTAAAATATATTTATATTTTATAAAAAGCTCACAAATCTGCAACAGCTCAATATTTGCCTTCCTCTTAAGGACCTCTATGCATAATACATTTTTTCACTCATTCTAGTGATTTAGCTTTTTCAGATTGCCTAAACAAGTATAGGGCTAAATTTATAATATTATAGAATTGGGGGAGACTATAGACTGTCACGCGAGAGCAGAACATAACGTTACAAATTCAGGAGAAAGAAAAAAAATATCAGCAAGGGAAAAGAGGGTCCTGAGCAAAGAGCACGCTGCTCGGAGACTTTTTAGATATTTCTTCACAAAGTAACGTCTTGAAATTAATTAACATGTTTTATTTTAGAATTTGTTTGTGTGCATTCACATATTTGTGCCCTCTGATTTAATATTTTTTCCAGCGAAACCCAGAATTTTGTATTATCACAGCTATCAGTTACGAAGCATGGAATGTGTTTTGTAGTTGAGGAGAAGATTTGCGTTTGGGATTAGTCTTATCTGAGGCCGTGTGAAATGAACTTCTGGACGAGAAGCTTTTGTCAGCTTTAGTTATTCTTTGCTGGTGAAGAGGTCACTCAGGTGCTGGGAGCAACCTCATACTTTGCTTTCTTTGTCAACTGGTTTGGTGGTGACAGTGGCTTCCTACGGCAGACCTCATGGAAGACCATTTTTGGCCGTAGTTGGGAGTCTCCAGAGCAGAGCTATGAGGTGCCGGGTTTTCACAGCTGTAGTTTCTAATTCGTAACGAGATCTATTTAGCAGAAATACTGTTGGAAAGATTCAGAGTCACAGGAAAGCTGAGGTTGGATGGGACCTCAGGAGATCATCCGGTGCAACTCTCCCTGCTCAAGGCAGGGTCAGCTCGGTTAAAGCGGAGGGAAGATTATCAGCAGGAAAACAGCGAAAAAAATAGAAGGCACAGTTTCCCTAGTTTCTTCTGTCAGGGAAATCTTGGGCCTACGTCTGTTACAGAAAATGTGCATGTTAGTTTGAACATTAAACATCACTAATGAACACATCATCAAATCTGACTTGCTAAACGAGGGCAAACCAATTCTTCATGTAGGTTCTCTCTAAAGTATTCCTTTCCTTCTCTCTTTCCAAGTTAAATATTGCCAGTTTTCACTTTTCTTATTGTGATTCTTGGCATGTCTTACATTTTTTGAGGAACTCAGTGCTGCTGGAGCAGTGAGTATACAAGAATCCCAATTTTTACTTTGGCAAGAATGCGTATTTTTGCATTGGTAGTTTTGAAATAAAGGTGGAAACTTGATTCTTACAGTGCCTAAAACCTTAAGCAAGTATCACAGATGTATCATGTGCCTATTGTTCAGAATTCTGTGATGGTAAGATTTGATTATCCGAACTGTTGAATTCAAGGAGGTCACTCCTGGTATGTGCTACCTTCTGTTTCAGTATATGCGTATTTCCAGTTTCCACATTTTCATTCTCTCTTAAATTTTACTTTGTCATTCTTTCTCAAACCTTTTAGCTTAACAGTGTCTTTGTATCTGGGAAAATCTTTTCATGTATAGCTAATCTTTTCCTAATTTTGTTGAATATCTTTTTAAAAATGACATTTTCTGTGGAGACTTTCAGTGTTAAGGAACACCATCACTTTGAGCCAAATCTTGCAGTTCCCTTTGCGGTCCTCTTGAGCCACTCCGCACGTGGATGCATAGATAAATCTGGCTTATTTTCCTTTTCAAAAGCAGTCCCCCGTTGTATTTTTATAGGGTCAGGGAGGAAAAAAAGAAGAGGTGTGACTGAATTATGCTGTGCCCCATTCGTTTTCTGGCTGTCAAGTTTGTCTGCCAAAAACTGCTGCTACCCGGTGCGGGCCAAATTAGGGTGTAGGGCGCTCTCACCGATGTAAGAATGGACAGAAACCCAGGGAGCCATCACTAGATTTCTAGTGACTCTTAACCACCGAGCGAAAATTTTGTGAGGCAAAGAGTTTTTCCCTACAAGTACAGGTATTTCATGCTGTGTACTGAACTGATATATACCCATGGCAGTAAATTTCAAATAGATTTAAATAAGTGGTATTATTGCTCAACACCTCAGAAGACCATGTGCAAACTATCCCAAAGAGAGTACCTTGTGTTCATGGCTAATCTTGAAAGCGTTGGTCTTAGCATGTAATTTTTCAGTGCTTTGAAAGGTTCTTGTAAAAGATGTTGGACAACAGTATTTCTTGTGTGTTGCCGAAACAGAATTCAGCTATCACAAAGCTGACCCCAAACCCACATGGCAGATCAGGTGCTCTTTAGACACTCTGCATTTCAAAGGGGGAAAAAAAAAAACCAAAAACCCAGCCCAAATCTATTCCTGGGTGGAAAAGTAGGGCATACATTAATTAGTGACCTTAAAGCACAATGGAAAACTAACGGGGCAATGCCAAGTCAGAGTATGAGAAATTCTGGAATATTAATGATGTTTGCCTCTGATCTCACGCACTGAAGAATACGTGTGTTCTCACCTCCCAGAGGACAGGGCTGAGGCTTTTTGACGTCTGCAGGTTCAGTGGCCCCAATTAATTTCATTCTACTGAATTGAGAGAATCAGCTGAAATTACTGCAGAGCTGCAGGTCTTTGAGAATTCAGAGTACGAGTGCCGTATCAGGAGACTGAATGGAGACAGACACAGTGCCTGTCTTGAAACTGGAAAGTGTGAGGGAAGTACAGACGGCAGATTGAACTCGAATTCCCAGAAAATTTTAAAAAACCCACCAAAACAACAAATTAAGGAAAAAAAAGGCAAAACTAAAAGCCATTATGAATTTGCTAAGAAGAAATTGTCATACTGGTGTGGTTTCCCTGCATGCTGGCCTTGCAAGCAGAGGAGAAGGTGTCCGGGTAACACAGCCTGACATGAGTGAGGCTTCTACGCTGTCTCCCATGACGTTCTCATAAGCAAGCTAAGAAAATTTATTTTAGATAAAATTCTAGTAGAGAGGAGGCAAAGCTGGGTGGAACAGAGCATTCAGTGTAGTTACTGACTGTTTGTTGTCAGAATGAGAGGGTCTTTTGAGTGGATTCCTTAAAGTCTGATACGTCTTGGTATTTTCACTAATGACTTGCGTGATAGACTCGAGAGGAGCACTAATCAAATTTGGAGACGGCATGAAGGTGGAAGGCTTTGCATATGTATTTAGAGGACAGGATTAATATTCAAAAGGAGGTGGGAAAAACGATCTGAAGAAAGTAAAGTGTCGTTCAACAGTAACTAAGTCCAACATCGAGGCGGGAATAATAAACCCTGGAGACAGTGAGTGAGGACAAGGGACTGGGTGGCAGTTCTGCATGAGAAAGTCTTGAGGTTTTAATGGGTTAGAAGCTGAGCCTAAATCAGCTGCATCATGCCATAATGACCAGGGCAGACATGCAAGCAGGCGTAAGGTGCTCGCAGAGGTATATTCTGTGAGACTTGTGAAGTTACCTCCTCTTGGTGTCGGGAAAGTGTCAGCTGAAGGTTCATGTCCAGTTTTGGTCACTGCGTTTTGAAAAAATGATCTCCAATTTGGAGTCCATCGGAGAGGAGGGGGAACGGTCAGGGGCCAGGGAAATGAGGAAAGATGTACAGAATCAAGGTTGTTTAGCCTGGAAGAGAATTTATACTGAAGGCCATCCCAGCTCCTTTTATCCCTCTCGTTTGTTCTTCTTTTCTGCAGCTCGGGAGGACAGTGCCGAGCTGTTTAATTATTCCAGCTGGGAAAATAGTAAATTATTTCCTTCTATGAATTACTTACATTCCTGGGAGAACAGGTTCCTGTCTAATATTTCTGGCATCCTACCATTTGCCCACAGAGGGGAATGTTGCAGGGACCTGTCCTGGCAGGTCTGTTGAACCAGCAGTTAAGAGTTTGCAGGGCAGGGATACCTACCCATTCCAGGAGTAAAGTACGGGCTAGGTGTGGAAGTTGGAAGCTGACACCAGATGAGCTCCTTTGAGAGGCTCTAACAAACTGGTGAGGCAGCAGTACAGAGGGAAACAAATTGGGTTAAAATGACAGCATGTTTAGCTTCATTACATGACTCTGATGGAACCTCACCCTATATGCTTCATTCATTTCTGAGCACTTCACCAACAGAAAGATAATAATGCTCCGGATTGCAGGAGCCCTGTCTCATCCAAACCTCTTAAAGTGATTTTACATATATTTACTGAGCCTCAAAAGACACTGCTGAGGTTTGTACAGGCTGTACGGGGATGGCTTTGCTAACCACGTGTAGAGCAGCTCCCCTCAACACTGGTCAGCATTGAACAGGGCACCAAGAACACAGGCTTCATTTGAAAATGTTACAGAATTTAGGTGAAATTCGTATAATAATCATATGCATTATTATTTTGTTTTTATAATGCAAAAGGTAATGTTCTGTGGCTAACTCTAAAGGCCTTGCATCCCTAATAAAATAAGGAACAATATATTCTATCGCAGTCATTTGGAATACGTGGCTCTTTTAAGGGTTGGTTGGAAGGAAGAGCAGTGGCATGTAGGTCCCTGGGGAAGAGGGTGTTTGCAAGAAGCTGGCAAGCACGGCGTCCCGGCTTGTAGCGAGGGCTCTGAGCTTTCTCGGCACTGTGGAAGAAACCGCTGGCAGCATCTCATGTACGAGCAGGAGACTTAGTTGCCCACGAAGGGTGCAAGAAATGGGCTGTGTTGTACAGGACTTAATAGATTTAAGAGAAAACAACGAAAGAAGCAGGAAGTTTGTCTATGGGGTGAGGAGCCAGTTAGGGCAGTAGCGAGCAGCTGGCTACGATTACGAGGGCATGACTTGAATTTCTATTTGAAACGTGGCAAAAGGGTTAATTATTTCCCTAATCTTATTAAAAGTGTCATAGTGTCTTTGAGAAATAGAATTGGCCAAGACTTTGCTTTTAGTCCTCAAGGTAAGCAGCATCCCGACGTTAGCATCGCGTTAGGGCATCGGTCCCGTAGTGACTCAGAAGAAAGAGCAGCACCTCATGGCTCTGCTCCCCAAGGCGGGCGGAATGATGCCATTCTCAGAACGATGCCGTTCTTGTGGTCATTCAGTAGTGGGCTCCTGCTCAGGGTGTTCCAGCCTCTTCCAACCTCGTGTAGCTTCCGAGAACTGCCCACCTTGCTTTCCAGTCTTACCTAGGCGAAGAGGTGCCTTGGAAAGGTGCGGACCTGGCCGTGCTCACAGAGGGGTTTTTATTTGTACCTCTCGCTTAAGCTGCCTTATCTCCGCAATTAATCTCTTTGTATTTCGAGCTAATAATTTTTGAGGTGCAGGAGAGCAGAGAGGTGTGTTCGACCCAAATCTCAGAGCTCAGGTTTTCTGTGCAACAGTAGAGGACCTGGCCACAAACAGTAAATCCCGTCTGCTTCAAGTCAGCTCCATTTACTCCTTCTACGGCTTACAGACTGACCGACCAACTACTCTTTCGCTTATGCCACATCCAAACCAACACTTTTCCTTACTTTCCAACGGACCCGGTCAGAAAGAGACAGTTTCCAAAGTTTCTGCAGGAGTGAGGGGTGAGCTGCTGGAATGTTTTGCATCTGTAATCGTTTGGTTTGCAAGAAGGACAGAGTAGTACGTGTAAAAATTCTTCATTATACACTCTTTAGTGCTTTGAGTCCCTACCTTTTAAAGGGGAAATACATGGGGAGGTGTGGGGGGTGTTTTGTTTTGGTATTTGTTTTTTTTTTTATTTATTTATTTTGCAATTTTATGCCTTTTAAATTTTCTTGCATGTATTACTGCAGAACCTCAGCCTCCAGATCTAGCTGCGGTCACTCTGGGCTGTAATCAAAGGCTCCTTTTGGTTCTAATGTGCATCAATTATCAATATGTTTTGCAGGACTTGGAAATTTCTTTTGCAGACTTTTTGGAGGCCGCATCACCGCCTCCCTGTCCTGTCCTTGGTCATTTAACAGCCTGTGCACCTAGGTTATGGGACGGATTTCATGACTGAAAGTAGTTCTGCATGACACCGCTTCTTGACTTAAATTTCTGGAGTTTGCGGCCAAAAAGATCAGAAAGTTGTTGTTGCGGTTAATGTTTAGCTACCGCGAATCCTAAACAATTATGTTTTCTTTTTATTTCTGTTTTTACAAAACAGATGCTCTAAGAGGACATAGTGCATTCTCTGGGTTGTTTTTTTTTATGTGTCTTTCTCATTATTCCCTTCAAAACTGTGTTTGAGCAGCAAGCTATACTCCTAAAAAAGAAAAAGCCTGTTGTTACCAGGAATGGGTGAGAAAGACATTGCTTCATGCAGATGTCCCTTTTTCTATGCTTCCCCCATTCAGCTCAGGGCGTTGCAGTGATGGCAACAGTCTTCATGTGTTCCCGGTGGGTTCCTCTACTACACCTTTCACAGTGGCATATAGATATGTCCATTTACTCCCCGGAGTACGCGACCGACTCCTGTCTCAGTAAGTAACACGTGGCTCCGGTTATATCTAGGAACGCGGCAGTGTTATACAAGTGTCTGTGCTCATGTACAGGCTCGTACTTTCTCACACGATAACATGTGAGGCCAGTGTAGATGCTCAAATTACCAGGATGTATTCACTTATTTCATCTACCTTAATACTACTTCTACCCATCCTCATCCCCCCCTCACCGGGATGTAGGGCAAACAGAGTCCCTTAGTTATATATTTTCTTGGCTGCGTATATAACACGGGGTATCACCTGGCTGACAGCAAACTACACAATCCGCTACTCCTTAAGAAATGCACGCTCTAGGTATTAAATATTTTTTTGGTTTTCTATGCTCATAATTAGTTATGAACAAAATACATACATTTTCAGCCTAAAACTCATCCAGTTCAACCTAGCTCGTATCAGTATTCAAGTTAGAAACATATGATTCAGATAAACCAAACTGAAACATTTATAGAACAAAGTCTAATTCCCCAAGACTTAATCTGATGTCCAGTAAATTTGCGGGAGGGCCAAGAGTGAATGATGGCTTGTTGTTATTTATAGGTTTGATAATTATTGTGTTTGGAACACAAACAGTTCCTTTCTTGCTGGAACTCTAACAGCCTGAAACTAAGAAGTGAAAAGAAAGCGATATACTTCCATGCATGTAAAGAAACAAGTTTCCATTTGCAGTACTCAAACTCGGTCATTTCTGCAGTTAACACATCCTAACCTCTGTCTGGACATCACTTCAGTCACCTTTCAATATAGCAGCAAATCTAAAACAAGTTTTCATCCACTACTACAAAACACACGAGGCAAAAGTAACAGATTTACAACAGAGGCCGCAGTAAAAGCAAGCTTGATTTCCAAACACATGACTTCCCAAGTTTTTGCTTTGCCATTGGAAAAGTTTGAAATAAATCTATTATGAATCTGTGAGACATGAGACTTCCTTTTTTTTTTTNTTTTTTTTTTTTTTTTAAGAAATACTCTTCTTGGTTTGCCTTTCTGTTATTTAATTCCTTTTTTCCCCAGGTAATGGTAAACCCTTCCAGCTTTCTTTGTAACTATGGAGCTGAAAGTCGCTTAGATTAAGCTGGTATACACCCGAGACAAGAAGAGCTATTTTTTTTTTTCCTTTGGGAAATCACCTACAGTCTTCGTTTCTCCCAGAAGTAGACCAATGGATCTGTTAACTTACCTGCTGTTTTCTTGACTCCTTCTCTTGCTACTCTCCACTCGCGGCTGATAAATACCTATAGGAGTTGCCGAGGAACGGGATGTAGGTGCTGACCTTCCCCTTCCCTCAGCTTGAAGTTCTTCAAAGTCAGCCTCAGGGACTTCAGATTAAATAGATGAGCCAAGGCAAAAGAGTTCTGCTCCCCCTTCCGTTTGGCTTTCACGGCTGAATTCTAAAAAGCTATATGAAGTTGTCAGAGGTTTCCTCTTACCTTTTTACTGAAGCAAAACGGCGTGCTGCTGCTCCAGGACAGGATTAGGTCATTCAAACAGCCCTGCAGAGAGAGTGGAGGCTCAGCGGTACAGAGTCTCCAAAGGCTGGAAAGATCTGATCTTACATCAGGTGAGAGAAGGCAGCTGGCTAGGCAAGCCAATAATTATGATATCAGCTCTTGTTCGCCCCAGGCAGTCCTGCATTTAATAAGAATACAAATATGACTAAGCTGCAGTTTTTTTTTTTTTTTCCTTGTTCTCTTGGTAATTCTTCAGAGGAGTTGGGCAGGTATTGAGCTCTAACTGTCTGGAGAGGGAGTGCTCCCTCTCAACCTCTCTGTTTTTCTTTTGATTTAAAATACCCATCTGTTACCGTGTTTTGCAAACCTATTATCCACCCGCGGTTGTTAAAACCACTCTTTCCTGGCGCGGATTTTGCCATACTATCAGAAAGCATTCGGCTACCAGAAACGGGTGTCTGCCTCACATTTGTACGGTCTGAGCTCCCGTCGCAGAAAGGAGCTGTGGCTCCACCGTAGAACGTCAAAACGCGTTGCACCATTTCAATGTCAGGAGAACACTTACAAGAGCGGCGCGCTCAAGGTAATACGCCTTCCCCCAAAAAAAGCGCAGATAAAAATAGAACGAGATTGGAGTGCACGCATTTGTGTGGGCACGTATGTATATATATTTATGTGGAGAGGTTTGGGTTTTGTGTGCAAATACGTAGAGAGGAATACGAGTTTAAATGTGCAATCGCAGGAATATGCATTTCTGCCGCCCTTACCTGGCTCTGTGCACACTCTACAGTCCCCTACACAAACCTGATCACACCTACTGTAATAATACTTACCTACCTCATAGGGTGTTGTGAGGATTAATTAATGTTTGTAAAGTGCTTTGAAGATGAAAAGCCTTGAATGAGTGCTAAATATAATTATCGTCATTCCACAAAACAGTAGAAACATCTTTGCGGCCCCCAGGTTATTGTATAGGTACACCCATGTTTATCTCCCACGATTATGGTAAGATACTGAATAAGGTCTTGAAACTTTGATAAAAACACGCTCTCTGCTTTGGAAGACATATTCATATTCATCTTAAGTTCGTGCTATTCATGAAGTGTTTTTGTGATTCCTGTTGCAGAACGCATTCCCCAGACTTGTGACAGAGAAGGTCTGCCACGGCATCCGCACGTCACGATAATGGGACTGGTGGAAGAAAAGCCGTGTTTTCACCTGTGATTAATTATTTCCTACCAAGAGTTTGCCGTTTTAGTAGCTCTGTCAGGAACTTCTGATACTAGAAATGAAGGTTTCGTCAGTCTATCTGCAGGATCTTGTAGAGATAGTGGGCATGGAGTGTTGGTGGATATGCTCTTTCCTGTCTGGAAGATCTCAGAGATAGCGCTGGATAATGACTTGTCCTTTCCAAGGGCTTTCACACTTGATGTCCCTCAGGGTTACACCTCTAAAGCTGAGACGGTTTGGGCTACGCTCGAAGTCTTTACTCAACTATTCCCAAATTCTGCACTGCCTTTAATTCACAATTCTTGCTCTGATGGCCGAGATAGGCAAAGCTGAGATGATTTTATGCCAGTAACTGGGGTACTAACTGTGCTAGCCCAGAACCAAAGTAGGCTAATGGCCCGGTTGCTAACGCAGCCTCTGGAGCGAGCTTTGCAGCCTGCCTTGAAACCCCGACTGTGGTGGCAGTGTCGTTACTGGTACCCAAGTTGGCTACTTCAACATTAAGGTGTTGGGTGTGCTCACCCGAGCTGGCGTCACAGGTCGATTGCAGTGCAGAGATAAGATCCTGAATGAAAGTGAACCACTGACTGGGAAGCGTTATCTCTCCTTTCCCGGGATAGCTATCAGGAGGGAATACCTAGAGGAAAGGGGGGATGTCAGTGTTTGCTGCAGACTTTTCCTATTTCTTACCGATGTGTGTCACGGCCTTATATCAGCGTCTGCTTTTGTGGATGTAAAGAGCACAGCCCACCCTGCAGGACCGCCTTGTAGTCTTTTTCTTCCTGACTGGCAAAATAGGTTTGTAGAATTTGAAGTCAGTACTTTTTTTGTTGTTGTTTTTTTTTTGTTTTTCCCTCACAGCTGTCCTATAGTCACCTTGAAGAGTTTTATTAAACTAAGAGAGTTTGGTCTTGAGGAGATGCAGCCGTATGCCACAAGCAAAGAACAGATCAAGAGCCTTACATCAGAATAAACTCAGTTTTGTCAGATCCAGACTAGACTATTGTCATCAGTTAACTTTACATCTCCTCTTGGTCTGAGCTTTTAGTGACAGACTAAGGTGTTTATTTGGTGCACTGGCAGCTGTTCCGAACTGTTAAATGCTGTTCCCAGATCTGATCTTTCATTTTGAGGGGGGAAAAAAAAAAAAAAGATCACAACCCTCCAAGTTGCAAAGTAAATATTCAAAATGCAAGTTGTTAGAGCTGATTCAGTGATGTCTGGCTGAGGCTACAGTTTGGAGCAGCAACGTCAGCGGGTGGAAATGGCTCCCGTCCGCTTTCATGAGCACTCAGCTGCCCATCGAAGATGACTAAAGGGGCAGGGCTGCTGGGTACTTCTGTGCAGGCAGAGGGCAGAGAAATGACAGTCTGCGTAACCGACACAGCGTGGTGTCTTCGTAAGATGTCCGGAATGAGGGGCTCAAGAGCTTATTTCTTTATCTGTTCCCCTTGCTTAGGGGGAGTCATCCTGCATGATCCATTTTCTCTAGTGCTGCGTTTTGGCATCTTGGGTATATGAGGTTATTTTGTATTAGAAGTTGGGAAAATACAATTATCATCTTATTTTCCACAGTTAGATCCTTGTCTCAAAAGTTTTTTTCCTGGACTGGCTAGTGCTTTCCAAAGCAGAGCACTGGAAATGGATAAGCTGAGCTCAAAGATGTGTGTGGCGCTTTGTGTCCGATTCAGAACGTTTGATCAATTTTAACATAAAATGCTCTTGGGCTCCCTTACATGGAAAACCAGTGTTGACCTCATTCTAAACCCCTCTTGCTGTTTAAAATTGGCAAGAACGGTCTTGCAGATCTGGAAATTTGTCAGTGAGGAGTTCTCCCTATGAACTTACTTCATTTTGTGCCCAGCCAGAGCATAAATTCATTCCTTTGATAAAATATTCTTATTTAATTTAGTAGTGGGATAATTGCTTATTTTTAATACATTGTTTATATTTTATTATGCAGTGATGGCAGCAGTATTTGTTATCATAAACAGCTTTGTAGGCTTACAATTTTTGTATCCTAACATTTGGATGATAAGCTTACAAAATGACTTAAGACGTAATCTAACCAGCTATTCTGCCACCATTAAATAGGAAAAGTGGCCGAGCATCTCTCCCTTGGGATCACCTGAGGGAAGACACACCTGGGTGTAACTTAACCGTCTGCTGTGCTGCCTTTAAATAGTAGTCAGGGCTTGCTTTTTATCTTCTGAGATATCCCTAGGGAATACACACCTTGGTTTAACCTACATACACTTCAGCCCATTTTTGTCCCTAAGAAATAATTCCGAGTGCGTTTATCTGGGAGTTGAATGCGCCTAGAAAAACGCATTGGTAAAGTGATTCAGATTGGTAAAGCATTCAGAATATTTAAGAGAGTATCATTCTCGTTCCCTTCTGAGCCTCTGCTTTTGAGAAGCTATACCTGTCCCTTGCCCTGTTGCCGTGGTGGCTCAGAGGAGCTGGGAGTTGCACTGTTCAGCTGGAAGACTGCGGGATGAAATTCGCCGGGGAGATGTGAATTACAGCCTCCGAATCTGACACGCCCATAAGATGCTCTTTTGTTGGCATTTGCAGAACTTTCTGTTTGTTAATTGTTTAATCTTAAATTAAAATATAAAGAACCATTATTATATATGAAATATCGTTTCCTTACCAGTGGTTTAGTGTTGCCTATAAAGCGTAGCATCTGTGGCAATGCGGCAGCCACCGTAAGCTATTATTGTTTTGTTATTTTAGAAATGGGGATGAGCTCAAGACGTGGTGTTAGACTTGACTCTGTGCCTTCCTGCTCTAGGTGAAACGCAGGTAGGTGATCTCGACACGTGTTGCTGTGTCACCCAGCAATAGGTTTTGTTTTGCTTTTTTGACAAGACTGCTGTTGGTATGCAACTTCCAACACAGGAGAGAGAGAATTAATTTAAGATGGAGATACTGGGCTAATGGAGTAATAATCTCTGATTCTCCTCACAGGTTTATTTTGTCTTGTGCTGAGTTATTTGTTCCTATTAATTCAGTATCATATGCCATGCTCAGGACCCTGTATCGTTCCAGGGCAGCCGGACCTTTCCCTGTCCTCAGGGAGGGATGCTCGTTCCTCCTTGGAGCTGGTGACTGTAAGTACGTCAAGTTTCAGAGCTCGGAACCAGGTTGAAATGTCCTGTAACATATCAGAAACCTTCTCTTCTCACAGAATGTGATTCGTGAAGAGCTGGCAGCATTCTGTCAACTTTCCCTTCTTTGTTGGCATTACACTTCAGAAAGAGTCTTTTGTGATTTTCTTCCCTTTTTTTTTTGTTACAAGGTTAGCAGAAAGAGAGAAAGCTTTCCTAGCCTGAAGCTGCTGGATAAGTGGTAGGTTGGCAGGCTGTCTTTGTTTGTTTGGTCTTATGCCTTCTTCATTTTTGGCTGCCAGGCTTTTTCTAACATCACGGAGCTGTGCAGGGCGAGACGATTGGGGGAGTTTTGGTGACATGACCGTAATAAGGAGAAACTCTACTTTACATCAGTCTCCAGAGCCCAGGAATTTGACGAATGCATTCTCTGTCAAAGTCAAGAATGTAGAATAGTGTGGCCAACGTCAGAAGACAAATGACTGCATCCTAGAAGTGTTTCATTAAGCCCCCTGACAACGGCCCTGGAAACTTTGGTACTGATAGTGAGGAGAAAAGAACAGTTGGCGGATCCTCTGTCTAGTCACCTCTAACTCCTCTATCTAAACAGGACTTTCTAAAGGTCAGACCACACGAGATTCAAAGGAGAATGCTATTGCATCCAGGTTTTAAGGCCCTGAGGGACTGTGGGAGTTTCAAGAACATGTGGAGCTACAAGTGAGGCCTTTGAACTGTATGAGTCTCCCAAACCCAATCCCGTCACATTCGTGATTTTGAATACGTTATGCAGGTTTGGCCACTTAGCGCTAAGGCATAAGCAATGAAACGATCGCTCGTACATGACTTCATGCTGTTGCTTCTAAGGCTTGCTGCCTGCTCTTTTTATTTTCCATTCAGTTTAAGCTGCAAGAGGATTTCAAAGGTGTTGAATAACCCACACCTGCCCCAAATAGCGTGCACCTTTTAGTTCTCGGGCTATTTGCTGGTCTGTTCCTCCTTGCCGACATTCTATCACGAGCACGCGGCATCCTTTCTGGAGCTGTGGCAGAGCTTAGGAACGGCATTTGTTTGTGAATGCCATGCCATGTTGCTTTGTGGTGCAGATGAAGCATGTTAGCAATTTACTGTACTCGCTCTGCGACCCAAGATGAAACACGTCATATTCTTGCACCGGTCCTTCGCAACAGCTGAAGAGGGTCTGCTTTGAGTTGTTTGAGGATCTCTCGCGGAGCGCTCGGAACAGCGGAGCGCGCTCAGGACCTGCTGCGCTTCTCAGCTCGCGGAACCTCCTGCGCCCCTTTCAAAAAAACTCACGAATTTGTGAACTGGGATTTTGCTTTTGCCGTTGCCTCACTCCACGTATTTTCTGTCGAAGTCTAGGAATACCGCAGCTGGAGATAAAACAGTACACCTTCTCTGTACCACAACCTTTAACCAAGTTTCTAACCAGTTAGTGACATGATTGGTTCTAAACAGGATGATTAATATTTAGCTAACTAGAAGACAGCTAACAGTGTTTTACTCCTGCCAGAGGCTGAGGCTAGCACATGATTATCTTCTTATAACTGGCTCGGCAGAAGTGTGTGTGTGTTGGTTTGCTTTTTTATTTCTTTTTTTTTTTACTTTTTAGCCCCTTAACCATGTCTAATAACCAGTACAACTGGTCTGTCTTCTTCCTTTCTCGGAATGTGCTGGGATGATCCTAACTACAGCGCTCCATAAGCGGCCAGTGCCAATACATGCACGCCCTTTTAGCGTTTCTCCACTTCCAAAGACGGTGGGGGCACATTTGTCCCAAGCTTCCCAAAAGGCGCCGTTCATATTCATGTGAGAAATACAGATGCGTCATCAGAGTTGTATTGCAGGAAAACTGTTTTAGGAGTACAACTCCAATTTAGTGCTTGAAACATGAGTTTCTTACGAGCTCGTTAAGAGAACATAGTTATACCTGCAGTATTTATAGGCAAAGCTTAATACCACCACTCCAAGGTGGTAAAAAACTCTACCAGCTCTAATTGTATTGATTTTTGAAGCTGAAAGTGGGGAAAAATGTAGCTGGGCCATTCATGAGGAATAGCCCATGTGGGTTTTCTTAACACAAACACAGCCTGGGATGAATGTTTTGACTCGGTCCGGGGCATTGCTTGGATTTGGGGAAACACGCGGCGCGTTCAGCAGGAAGGCTGCGGAGCCGTGCCCGGCTGTCAGTCAGGCTCTGGGCCACCTTCCTCCCTCGCGTACGCGGGGCTTTGGAGCCGTCGGGTCAGTCATCAGAACCGTGCAAGAGAGGTTTCCCCCGTCCTGCCCGAAAGCTTTTTCCCATCTTGCTTGGGCAATCCTTCCTTCATCTTTATCTTCACACACAATAGTGGAAAACATAAAACCTCGCGCTTCCGCAAACAGCAGCTGAAATCATCCCAGAGGTATTATCTTAGAAACTAGAAAATGATTCAATGAAAGAAGGAATGAATCATGTAAATACTCAAAGTGTTGTACCTCAGCAACGTCCCTCCCTGCTTAGTACAAAGCAAAGAACAAAAGCAGGCTGCTGCCTGGCATGGGCCCCTCCTAGATGACTTACTGGGACTGTGAAATCATCAGAAGCCTCAGAAAGAAGTGCTTATGCAGCGCTTATGACTTGATTTTCTTCTCTTCGGTTGTCTGTGAGCACGGAACCGGTAGCTGCGTTCTCTCGCATATGTTCTGGGAGATGGGCGAGGAAGGGCAGGGACTGAAGCGAATGTTTTGTGTTCAGAGATTGCTGGATGGCTTTTACATTTCAGAGACTGCAGACGGATTTTTAGACATAAAACAAATTGCATGGAAGAAGGGGTCATAAACATTATAAGGTCATGAAAATATGAAACCACATTTTCATTGCTGAGGGTGATTTTAAACACTCTCTTAGAAAACAAGCAATGTGAAATCGTGTGGTCTGTTCAAACGGAAAATTGTAATGGGAGGTAAAAATCCCGAACAGGCCATTCATTTCTATCTGGCAGACAACCCGAGATTGCTCTAGCACTTAGAGGAGCTTCAGGGAGAAAGAAATATCGATCTCAGATTGCCAGGTTTTAAATGAGATGTGTGAGATACAAGAGTCGGAGCAACCCCCTGCAGAAGGTATTCAATGCAAATTATTTTTTTTGGAAGATTGTTGTACAAAAGATGAAAAGAATTAGGGCGCGTAAAAAGAAGCAATTGCAAAGTGAAGTGTTAATTCTAAATTCAGTTTAAAATGTTTTATCTTCTGAGGTGAGTATTATGAGTTCATGTGACTCTCCAAAGGCTCCAGTCTGTGAGGTTTCGTAGGAAGCGATAGGATTAATTCACCTTCACTGCCAACTCCCCGTAAGCCCTCAGTTTTAATGGTTTGTTCAGCAAAATGAGAATCCACTGCAGCTACTCGATGTTGCTTGAATGTTTCTTTGCCAGTGGGTTTTTGTTGTTTTTTTTTTCTTTCTTATTTTTTTTCCTCTCTTGTTTTTTTGCACAGTTTGCTTTTCACTCGGGCTCTTGTGACATCAGTGGCGAATGTCTGTGAGGAATTGCCTCGGGGCAGTGTGACTTTCAAAGGATAAGACAATTTGTTACCTTGCCAATGAACAGTTTATTACATTTCTAATTATTGTTATTAGTCTGGCAGGTGGTGCCATGCATGATATTTTTACAACTGCCAAAGATGCAGGTACTTCTTTCATGATGAAAAATAACCTGCGTAAGATTTAAAGGGAAACCAGGCGTTCTGCTGTCGTACGTGTTCGATACCTCTTTGCGCTGACACGGTGTGTACGGCACATGGCTATTTTTAAACCTTACGCCGAAACGTACTGACTCCTGAAATATTCTGTTGTGAGATAATTGTAATTAGAGTGTGTTAGCAGCCTAAGTTAGATATGAAGGTATTCCTCCCTCCCTCTCAAGCTCTTTCCTCTAATCTTTATTACTCTACTTGTTGTGTAAATTAAAGACTCATCGTCTTTATAAACTCTAACACAGAGTTCATGTTAATCACCGCCAAAGAATATTAAATGGTCCTTTCCCAATGAAGATGTAAGTTCCTAAACAGACTTTGCTTTCGCTGATTTGTAGGGTTGTGTGCAGTCGGGTTCAAGAAATAGAAGTGGCAGAAATACTGAGCGCGTTTCGGTGTGGGCGAAGGCGACACCGTAGAGTCCCTTTGAGCCGCACCGTGCGGTTCCACCCACCGCTGCCTGTGCAGAAGAGTTGGAAAAGCACATCAGGACTTTTGCTGTGTCGTGTCTTGTGCAGCAAAACGTACTTTCTTAAAACAGTTTTGCGTTGCTTATTCTGCTTCGTTGTGGGTTGGACTAGATGATCTCCAGAGGTCCCTTCCAACCCTGACTATTCTGTGATTCTGTGAATACGGAATGATTTCGCGTCACACTGTTACTGAAGAGATGTCGTTAATTCCAAAGGAATAGAGATAGGAAGTAAATTTGCCAGTTTGATGGCCAGCGGTGTGTCCGGTCTCATGTAATCAGTATTGTGATAGCGGCTACTTCGCTCTTATTCATGTGGCTGCTATCGTAACAAATACGAAGCCGGTTTTTCTGTCATTCTCGTGACACAAAGTGAGTTGTCCTGGTAAAAAAAAAAAAAAAAATCAATTTATTCTTTGTATATATAACCCGCTTTACTTCTTCCCTGTTTGCCCAGGAGTACCAAACAATCACGTTCAGGAGAACCAAACACTCAGATCTATTAGTGTTGATCCAGATGGATTTTACTGTATTGCACTTTAGTTCCAGGAACTGAGGAGTTGGGGCAGACGCCTTGTCCAGCTCTGTCCCTGTCCCCTGCCCTGACGTTTCGTGATACCGCTGCATTGTGGCAAGACGAGAAGTTTCCTTCATGCCACATTTATGCCCCGTAAAAACGGAACGTGGAACTGGCAGCGACGGGACATTAAGCGGCGCCTCCCGTAAAGAAAATGAATCGATATAATCGTTCAGTACAAGATTTAGTGCTTTTGTCTCGCCGCGACTGGGGGGAACTGCAGCTGGGCTCCAGTGGTTTCGGGATTTGGCTGACTTACGTGTGCACCCGCCAGGGCTCCAGGTAAAACTGCTCCTGCTGGAGCGGAGAGCATGGGCATGTTTTGGAGTCGTTCCCTGCAGGGGCTGTTCAGCAGGTACAGTCGGCCAAAAGTGGCACTGGTTCAAAATAGTGGCTGGAAAGATATTGCATACTTGACTGCACCTGGTGCAGAGGAAGCATCTAAAGATGTCAGTCCCCTCCCCTTTCCCCATCAATTGTCTCCTGTTTCTGAGATACAGGTGTGTGGTTACGGCGTAAACAGACCAAAGATTTTTCTTCTAGGCAAATAAGCTGCATGGGGTTTTTTTTTTGTTATTTTTTTTGTTGCCTTTTTTTTTTTTCTTAGAATATCTCTGCCAAAATATAGAAACATACAGGATGAACTCCTGCACTTCCACACACCCTGTGCACACTGCGGGGAAAGGCTTTTGCTTCTGGAGCCGTGATGCCCCCGCGCAGCTGTAATTCACTCTTTTCCCCATATTGTTCACAAATTGATTTTTGTCTCGTCCATGCACCACGTTTTCTATCAACTGTCAGAGCATCTTAAATGAAGAGATAACGTATGAGCATGAAAGCGGAGTTGTTTTTTTCTGTGCCATCCACTGATCTTGCAGTTGTGACTCTCGGGAGGGACGGCAGCACTACCTGCGGTCGTTGGCTTTGGCCACTAATTAGAGGAAAAACTGTTCTGTCTCGATCCCTACACTTTGCAAGTCTCTAAAAGTCCTCCGAACAAATTCTGATGATGTTACGATTTCCTAGCCTGAACGATAAAGGTGTAACGCTAAAGGAAATACAAAGGTTATTTCAGATTGGCTGGGCAGTATCTTCCGAAACGACTATTTCTTCAGTACCGGTTGTAGCTCCCGACACCGCAACACCGCTCGCTTTGGTCTGAGGAGAAAAGAGAAAGCGCAGGTGTGAGGAAGCCTGCATTGTACAGCCGTGTTATCTGCAATGCAGACAAGTGATTTATGATTGCATGTTTCACGTAGCAGGAATGATGTTGCCAGAGGTAAGAATGGGGAGGAAAATTCAAACTCCCTTCGGGTGACAGACGTCTTAAAAATAAAGAGGATCCTTTTGAATTTTCTGGCAAGTCTCATCAGGATAGTCCTACAGCGAAAAAGGGAAATGTGACTTTCCCTTTGCAGTTGCTACAACTGCTCCAGAATAACCACCGCTCACCGTCAAAGATCCCCTTGATAGGAACCAGGAAAACTGGTGCCATAACAGCTAACTGTACCGGGAGGACTGTGTTCCCCTTCTGCTCCTGCACACAGCTTGCTCTCCCAACATGGGGCAATTCCACATTAATATGGACTTTAGCTTTACGGACAACTCTGACCGCTTTTCCTTTTGCTTCAAAGAAAGAAACGAGAAGCTCTGTGATCAGCAGAATTAGTGAAATTTGGTGTCCTAGGGCTTTCCCTTCCCTTCCAAAGAATGGAGAGCCCTAAGTCCCAGTGGCGGGTATTGGGAAAACTTGAAGTTGCTCCGCTTCTCGTAGACTGGAGAGGGATCAAGGGGAATGAGGAAATCCCTGTAACGCTGCTAGGTTGGCAAGAGAACCTGAATACCAATCTAAGGTCGGCTGAATAGTGTAAACCTGAAGCAGAGTGACGTTTGGATGCTTTAGATGGTCATACTTGATGTTAATATTTCAAGTACAGCACCATTAGTCACAAATAATGCTTTATCAGGATACCTTCCACGGGTACACAGGGACTGAGCCTTGAAGCAGTTGCATCTGCTCTCATCTAAATCGCGCGTAACAGTATATAAGGACTGAACCCGTGAACTAAGCGTTCTGTGCCTTCTCTCTTTGCATTTCAGTTTGTGGTTTGGTTTTTTCCTTTTTGACAATTTTGATCAATTTTTATTTCATTGGGTTGATTATCATACTTCTAATTTTGCAGCTGTGCTGTCACGGTCTGCCTTTGGGAAGTGTTCCTCTTGTTCCATGAGTTTCCCCTTAGCTATTTGAGGGTGTTTTCCATGGAAGACCAACACCAGACTCGGTGCTTGGCCTGGATCTGGGGTTTTTGGGCACGGCCTGGTAGAGAGCCTGCAGCCACTAGATGGCACATGGCGAGGGAATCTGTACGTCCTGAATAGCAACTCCACGTTTTCGGTCTGTTAGTATGATTAAAGGATAAATAATATTAAATGTTTCTTTAATAGGAGAAAATGCACAGCATTGACAGTAGTGATTAAGTTCTATTAAACAGTTGTTATTTTGGACACTGGGTGATTAGTACATTCAAACCACTTCATTTCCAGACTTGGGCACCTCGGTCATTACTAACCCAAATCATAAAGTTCAGTGAATCAAGTTGTAAATAGTTTTATTGGTTCTGTGTTGGAAAAAAATTGAGGGTTGTGAAATTCCTTGATGATTTAAAGTTACGTATTTCCTAAGTCCTTCTGTTTCTAATTTCTGTTCTTTATTTGGCTCTTCATCATTGCAGAAATTCTAAACCCTGTCTCTGCCCTTGCAAACGCTAAAACCAACGTGCTAATTGAGAGCAAAGAGTTGTATTCCTGGAATTAACATGCCAAATGGAGAGAGTTGGAGTTTTGGACTAAGATGCGCACCACTGCCAACATGCTATAGTTATCTGAGGGAGGAATTACCTCCAGGGACGAGAGTGGAACTGCTCTTACAGCTTCTGGAGAAAGGTCCATATTTACATACGTGCTGATGACTACTGGATAAAACACAGGACCTTCATGTTTCTGTTGGTTTGCAGTTTGTTTTCTGAAAATATTTTTCATATTTTTGAGAATTATTTTATGTCCATTATACGATAAGTCTTCCNTGTAAGATCTGGATACATTTCAAGGTTTCTGTACTATACAACAAGGCTTCCTTGAAGTTCATTTTAATAGCTTTTAAGTGACTGGGAGCAAATTTTTGGTTTCTCCAAACCAACTTGAGGATTAAAAAGACGTGCTGGCTTTATCCTCTTTTGGCTTTAAACTTGCCATGTGCTCTGTGAAGTCTGTTTGTGATTTCAGTGCTTGATGAAGTGATCCTTGCATCATTTAGGTGCCGCTTTACAAACTTCTGTCAAGATGTTTCTGATGAAGTGCTTTTCTCAAATGAAAACTATTTTGGTGGTTGTGTTAGCCTGCTTAAAATTCATCTGGTTTTCTGGTGTGGTCACGTGCCATAGAAATGTGTTTTACCAGGATAAGTCCTTCATATTCTCTTCGATGTACACATATGTGCCTGTAGAACTCGTGTGTGTGTGTGTGCGTGTGTCTGGGCAAGGCAAGGCAGCGCCATAACTCCAGGGAAAATGGAGGAGGTGACTGCGAGTCACCCACTTACTCACTGGCATCTGCTGTGGGAAACCTGTATTTTGTGGTTTTGTAGAGCACTTGCTTTTTCGAGAAGGCGGGCAAGAAGGCAGACGTCCCCTTCTCATTAACAAATTTATCACTTACGAGCCCTATGTAAAACAAACTTAGTGTCAAGTCTGAAATGAAGAGCTGCGTTGGAAATCACACCTAACTGCAACAGGTGCTGAGCTGGCAGTTTCGCAGAAGATTGTGAAATTTGATCGCACAATGGGAAATAGAGCCACTCCTTGAGGGCAATATCTGGAAACATAATGGGGAACCACCCTTCAAAGGCGATCTGTGTAATAATGGGGCTTAGAAGCACTTTCTACCTGCTTTGCTTAGAAAATTATGAACGTTTTTAATGGTGTTACTCGTTTTCGCACAAGCACACTATATTTAGCTGTACCTCAACTGGTCCCGCGCTCTGACACACCCAAGGCAATCGGCTGCCCAGTGCCTACTTGCTACCACCATCACTTCGAGGTGGAAGCTACTAATGAAATTCCCCATTCTCTTTATGTCCTGGTGTTATTGTTCGTTTTTCTTCTCTCTCTACAGATGACGGCTTTTCACCTGTCTTCTTCTGGAAGCTGAGCGTTTCTATACCCCTCAAGTAACTTTCGCCGCAGCCATTTTCTGGTACGTCTCTAACCTTTCTATGCTCATACATGCTAATGAACATGGAACACCCAGCATTACTGCCTTGGCCCCACGACACTCTGTGCTACTTGATGTCTCTCTTCTTTCTTCTTGAGATCGCCAGGGAGATTGCACCTGTGCTCCTACAGGTACTTATGCACACCACAGCCTCTGAATAATGTAGACTAATAGAAAAGACTTCAAAGAACCATAACACGGTTTTAAAGGGCTGGAAGGAGAGGCTGATGGGAAATGTTATAAGAATTCCACATTTCCTGCTTAGCTAAGCAGTAATTTAGAAGGGCATGTAAACGATGTGCAAGTATTTCAAAGAAAACAAAAAGCAAACAAAAGCCGTGCACGCTGCCCGGCTGCTGCAGACAAAGGGCGAAGAAGGGAGAGGTTTGCAGCAAATCATCTGTTTGAGTTTGTCGTTTTGTTCGGTGCCCAGACACAGGGTGAGCGGGGCAATGAAAATATTTAGACCGATTTGGATGTTATTTGACAGAGGTAAGTGCAAAGGGAAGGAAGGTGAGTGGTTTAGCACTGACCTGAGCAAGTCATTATGTGATTGGAATCAATTACCCAGGAGCTCATTAGCAAAAGAGAATAAAAGTCCTTCCTTCTTGTGCTGTGGATATCCTATTGGATCCCTATCACATGTCAAGTCAAAACACTACCTTTCAAAGCCACTGAAGGGTTAATATGAGACTGTCCTTTCTGGGACAGTGATTTTCCAGAGCAACAGTGGTTGTCAGGCCAATGTCGCTATCGGTGCAAAGGGGGTCCGTGATCAGCAGATACCAGAATTGTCTTGACAGTTGGAACTGGAAAGAAACTACTGCAAGACAGTGAATTCTAACATTTTATAAATAAAATGTACACCGCACTTTGTCCTTGTCTCCTAATAATTAGGGTAGAGAAAGAAAGAAGAAAGATTTTGAAGAGCATGCATACTATTTTAGAGCGACACTGACTTGCGTTCACTCTTATGGAACCAGTAGGGTTCAGTTGGGATTTCAGAAATGCAATAGACTTTGTGCAAAACTTAGGCAACAACAGAACAAAGCATTCGGTGCAAAGTTCAGGGGAAAACCGAACCCAACCTCATTATGGTACTAAGTGCTTGATTGGGCATAGTATCTTTGGACGTTCCAGTATCTTTGTCAGTTTGGTCATCAGGGGTCTATGGGCTACTGAAAGTCAGTTCCAGCAGAGTAGGGATTAAATACTGAACTCTATTAGGGGCTTTTGAAAGAAAGATCTTGGTTTTGAGAGTCCAAGAAAATGGGACTCTTAATAATAAAGTAATTAATGCTTTAACGATAAGAGAAAATCAATTCTGTTAACCTCTTTGATTATTTCAAGATAGTTTAAGGAAGCACACAGACAAGCAGTTGATACATGGAAGAGAGTACTAGAAGCAGTGATGTATAGTAGGAAAAAACTCCATAACACGGTGGGTACAGAAAAAAAATAAATCTTTAATTCAATCATATATATTTTAGGACACAGGGGTTCTCCCCTTCTCAAGAGAATATTCTTGCTATTCTTATGACGACCTTGCAGGCTGTAATCTTACATAAATAACAATGGGACAGATATTCTAGGGGAAAAAATGGTCTTTTACATTCATAACGAGTGGACTGCAAATAAATACATTTTCAAAGTAATAGAATGGGCGGACGGTATGTGATTTGCCTGTAATCATACAGGACGTGCCTCGCTGTGAATGCCCACAGAGTACATAACAATCGCGTACATTTTGAACATATACACCTATACAGGTGAATATTTGTATAAGTTGTGACAATACACAGTTAGATGCATGAAATCAGGTTCGCAGAGTCTCTCTCCTTCCTTTTGCATACACACCTCTCTCTTCTTTCCCACTGCAGATCCCGGACTTTACAGGTGGAGCTTGAAAAGCGATGTGGCGAGTACTGGGGGAAAACCTACCCCTGCTGAGACAGAAAATCTAAAGAATCCTGGAACAGTTGAAAAGCCAAAGGTTACCTCTTCTTACTGCTGGGGTAACAGAATTGCCTGCTCAACAGCACTGTTAGGCAATTTTATTGCTGTTATCAAGTGAATGATTTTGCTCGTAGGTGGTTTGTCCTTCTCCACTGAGCAGGCCTGTCTCTTAACCACTGCCTCGGCAAAACTGGTGTAGATGATAGTCTTGCTCTCATTGCAGTTCTAACAGAAAGAGTTATTGGTTCCTTTGCCTCTCCGTGTTACGGGCAGGTACCTGTCCTGTTTGCCCAAGATGGGAAAGTTTGCAGTTGGAACAGAGACGAACCCCAGGTGTTGATGGCTAGAGTTATCGTCAGAACTCCTAGGATGTTGAGTACAAACCCGGCTTTGGCCTAGAATTATAAAAGAAGAGCATTATTAGCTGAACTGAGTACTTTTTTCCTTCTCTGATGATTAGGACTCTTTGCATAGTTAGATTTTCTCTTTGGTCTTTTTTCACAGCCTCATCAGAACTCCATCAAGTTACATTCAAGCTGATTTCCTTCACAAATATAATTTGTATTAGGGGAAAATGAGTTTCCATGGCATAAAACTCTTAAACTAGAAGTCCTAAAATCCTTTTAATCCACTTATGTAGAACTTTCACTTCTGACCTGGCATCTGTCTCTAATGTTACTTTGGATTTCTTCTTGGATTAATTATAAACTAGAAAAGTTATTAAGAGACGTGGCATCCTTCCCTGTCTTTCCTTAATGTATCGAGAAAGGGCACCAGGGCAGCCTAGAGAGGTGTTCTAGGCTTTCCCTCGTCCCTGCAGAAGGACTGTCCAGATGACAGGACTCTTGGACATCCCTATGATCTACATTCAGGCTTTTGGAACAGTTCGACATTCCCACTTCTCATTGACAGCAGGCTCTTGTTGGAACATCTTCAGGAGGCCCCGGGTGTTTTCCAAAAGCTCAACAGCATCTTTATAAGGCTCTGTGCATGTATTAGAGTCAGCGTGATCCTTTATTCATTCACACATTCATTCACTTTTTCCATCTGACTTTAGCTGAGTCCAATAAGTTTTCTAACACCCTTTCAAGAAGAACCAATATTAGAAAAAGGAAAGATCAAAACTAGTGAGGAGAATTCTGAAATGAATGTGCTTTTGCTCACCATATCTATAACCCTGAGTTGTCCATATGAGAAGACAATGGCGTTAGGAGGAGTGGCCACTGGGAGCATGAACGCCAACGATGCAGAAAGTGTGCAGGGCAGCATGACATAGAGTGGGTTGAGGCAGATCGCTTCAGCCTACGCAAGAAGGGAGAGCAAAGATGATGATTTTGATATACAAAAATGCACAGAAATCTTTTGGCAGAAAGCTGATTGTATTTGCCCATGTCAGAAACCTCGTTCTTTCGCTAACACGGCAGCCGCTCATGTTTTGGTTCTGCTTTAGAAACTTCTAGGCAATGCCTTTGTGCAGCAAACGCAAGAATTGGTTTTGTGGTCAGTGCTTTGTGTTCCCGATTGTGGAATCTGATCACTGCTGCTGTATAAATTAACAATAAGGGTTGTATTCCGCTCTAAAACCAGGAAAAAATGTATAGTGGCTTCAAACTGGTTAAGAACAAAATCAAATTATCAGCAGAAACAGGGTAGCCCAAACTCTGAAGGTGAGAGGATCAGCTTAGGGGTTAGCTGAAGTCTGTGCCAGAAAGATTTTGGTGGAGTTTATTCCAGGTTCTACCTGGAACCAGCTTTTCACACTGCAGCACTCCGTCTGCCCCAGCAACAGGAATCTCCTGTGGAAATGCAGAGGTCTGAACTAGGTCACGGAGCTTGACTAATGCTATCACCTTCAGAGACTTCTGGAAGGCCAGTGGTCGGAGTGAAATACAGTAATGGAATGTTGCAGGGAAGCAAATGCTGCTGCTGTTGCTGTCTCTATGCAGAACAAATAGGAAAAAACATGTACAGCTGGCAGTGACCTCATGGGGTTGTTTAGGCCAGAAGGCAAAGTCTAATATGCCAATGAATTTAATCCCTTTACTTTTCACCAGCAGTGATTTTTGAAAGGTTGAACTAAGCACGGTGTGTGCGAATATGTATGTGCACACACACATATGTATATTTTAAGTCTCATATTCCTGATCGGATAGATGAACCAGGGCTTGGCTAGGTCAGCCAGTTTAGTTTTTATAATTGAGCAGGCGTATGCTTGGAGAAGAGCTGAAAGCTGTTCTTCCAAGAGTATTTTGAAACGCTGGGACTTACCATTGAGGCCAGAATAGGGAGAAAGAGGGTTGTGGTGGCCACATTGCTGGTGCACTCGGTGAAAGTGGCGATAAGGAGACACAACAGCAGAGCAATAGCTGGATGAGGGATCTGCTGCAGAGGGGTCAGTTTGGTACCTAACCATGAAGACAGACCAGATTCCTGTAAGAGAGGAGAGATGTCTGTCAGGATAGTAGGCTGGAGAAGAAATAGCCACGTCTCAGGCCAGTTACATTTCTCGTCCGAATTCTACCTTCCACTTTTACAGAAGTTCTCATACAAACTGCTTTCTGTAGAAAAACAAGTAAGAGGCAGTACTCATAGACATGATAATTCGGTGGGTTAAATAAAAATACATGTGCTTTCCCTTCCAAAGAATTTGACAGAAGACAACACCACATTTACAGTATGTTATTGATAGCGAATAACTATTTCTCTGTTCAGGCCATTAGTTGTACATGATCAATATTTGGGTTTTTTTTTTTTTAATCTAAACAAAGATCTTTGAACCCACTTTCTAAAATACTTTCATATAACTTAGCAGATAATCTGGTGATTTATTGTAACTTCATCACATTGTCTGAGATCTTGATCAACTCTCTGAAGGTTTTTGTACCCTTCATCCTTCTCTGAAAAATACCACTGAAAAATACCAGCATCTTCCCTATCATTCTGGGCTCTAGTTTGGGCTTCATCATTATTCGGCTGTTCTTCTCAAGAGGACATAACCTAACTGTGCCTGTCTTGCTTCTTCGGGTATTATGACCCAGCTCCTTACTGGTTTTGCAACCATTGTTGCAAAGTATACTATCTTCCCTTCTGTGGCAGCTTTTATGTATGTGATGGCTTATTCTGGAATAAATTAATGTAATTTCTTGAATCTTTCCTTTTCCAAATATACTTCCCAGAGATAAAATCATTCTTATTACCTTCCTCTAAACTTTCTTCATATAGCCCACATGTTGTTGAAGACTGATATCCAAAACTGAATACATTACTGTACCTGAGGATTTACCAGTCCTGAGTGGGAGGATTATCATAGACTCATAGAATGGTTTAGGCTGGAAGGGACCTTAAAGATCATGTAGTTCCACCCCCCTGCCATGTCTTTACGTGTCTTATGTATGATGGTCCCACCTACAATTTCCAGCTGTTTGCTTTTTTTCTTGGCAGCAATATAAAAATATTGACTAGAATGGGGTGTATAAGCGGCTTTAAAACTCATCCAGTCATTTCCACATCTTGCATTTTGTGATACTTGGTTATTTCTTCCTATTTCCCATATTGAGTTGCATCCTTGTTTTCTAGAAACACTTTTACAGGTCATTGTGATCTTTGAATTCTAATGTTTCCAGGCACTTGAAGCCTTTTCGAATTTTTTTAATTGTCTATAGATTTAATACATGTGTTGTCTGTTCCATCACCTAAGTCATTACTGAAAAATAACTTGAAGCACTGGACCCCTGGCAGATGCCTGCAGAAGCACATCAGTACATCCTTCAGTTTGACAGCCAGACGTTTTTATCTGCTCCTGAAGGTTCTTTTAGCTAGCTCTTCAGTTGTCCTCTAGTAGTTTAATTTAAATTATATTTCCATAAGTAGTTTGTTCAAAATAGTTTGGAGACCCATCCTAGGCACAATATCTCCTCATGTTTGCCACATCAATTAAGTTTTATTTAATAGAACCTTTAATGTATTGGGGTAGTTTCTTAATTGTCTGCTTTTCTAGAAACAGAGTTAATCACGCTGCCTTGGTTGATAGTACCATCCCAGTTGCGTAGGCAACAATAAAGATTTGTTCTATTCTCTGGACTCCTCCTTAGGACGGTGAAGTCTGTCCTACTGCCACTAAACTGAGGAAAGGCGCGTTTGGTGCTCCCAGCGTGCCCTCTTGTGTTCCGGGAGAGCAAAATGGAAAACACCCAGGAAGACACAAATACCAAGTAAGCAGAGGAATGTTACCTCACTGCCTTTGGCTAAGGCAAAGCCACCTCCCAGCAGAAACACGATGTTCCATGGCATTTTCTCGTGAACTACTTTCCATTCCAAGAGAGCTGGAGGTGCTTTGAACTTCGACTTGCCGCCTAAAATCCAAACAGATGTTGTAAGCCATGTTACGTCCTCCAAAGAAAGGAGGACTTTCTTGGAGGGTGGTGAGTTTATTGTGAACATCAGGAAACACTTTTGTCAGCGAGATCAAGTAGACTGTGGAATTATCTCCTAAAGCAAATGATGGGAGCCTCATCAACAATGATTTGAAAACTTGACTTGCAAAAATACTAATGAATGATCTGTAGCTGCTCCGAGAGACGTAGTAGAATAAAGGTAAGAATGAGTTCAAAGCATGGCAACGTATCTGCAGAACTCTACGTGTTTCTGTTAAGTCATGTATTGTCTCCTGAAGATTCCACCTTCAGCAGCTTTTACATGTGTGTTACTAGTGTCTGGGACACTGCTGGGGGAAGAGTTTCCTACTTAGTTAAATTACAAGAACCAGAGATCTCTTATGGGATATACGCCTTGCCTAGCCGGAAGCGTACAGCTGTAGCTATGCAGGAAGAGCAGTTTGAAATCTTGTTTAACATTTGACATTTCCTTTGGAGAGCTAAAATGTAAAACTTCCCGTGTACCTATTCAGACAGTTGATTTTTGGTCCCTTCAGTAAACTTACCTGTTTGTTGTTTGTTGTTTTTAGAAATGTTGGAAGGGATGATGAACAGCAAAATTGAAATGAAGATGGCAACTGTGGCATCAGTGACGTAGCTGCGATAGAACAGTCAGATATTTAGTCTGGTTGTGTTTCCATTTTTATGAAATCTAGCCTACTTCATTTTCACTCAGTGAGGAGGAGAAGTGGTGATACCTTATGTCATTTTTGTTGAAAAGAACCGTTGCCCAACCGGGTATGAACCCGGGGTCTCTCGTAAACCAGAGCACCACCAGTAGTATGAAGAGGATCAAAACTGCTATTTCTGCAAATTTCATTGAGCCCAATTTCTTGCTCTCTTCCTTGATAATTTCATAGGCCCGCTGCTCCTTAGACTTTGCAGAGGCATCTGCAGCACAACCAAAATTCTTCTGAAAACTAGAAAAAAAAAAAAAGGGACAAGAAATATCATAGAAATTTGCCAGATGTCCTCAGAGTTAAGAACCCAAATTTTATACTCAGTCATATCATCTTTTAGATATATGTATTCATATATGCATATAGAAATTATATATTATTATTATCATCATCATCATCATCATCATCACAGCATCAGCAGCCATAGGTGTTGGATAGTAACTGCATTGTACTGTGTGCTGCCAAGATGATCAGAAAGAAGCCTCCTACCCCAAAAAGCTCGTGATCTGAATATAAACAGGCGTGCTGTCGGGACACAGGGGGAAATAACTTCAATGTTAGCATGATGGACAAGGCTACACGATCACCAGGAGGTAAACACTTGCCAAGCTTTTTAAAACTACAGAAAAGGAGAATTTTAAAAGGGGAATTTGAAGATGAAAGTACCGTTTCAGGTATTATAGCGCTCTTTCCATTTAAAATAAAGGAGGTTGGGGATAATACAAGAGTGACAGGCGAAGTATCAAACAGGTCGGTAGCGCAAGGTGGGGGTATGGGGCCATCAGCGCTGGGAACTGGCACAGCACCCGTCCTCGAGGTCTGTAGCAACTCTTGTCGCAAAGGTGTTTACCAGCTCCATGCAGAAATCAGTTTCCTGATTTGATGCACAGCAATCTTTCAGGGCACAAAAGCAATGCTGCAAACGGGTTATATGCAGTTATAACTTCCTATTTTCAGCTACAGAGTGTATTTAGCTGGGGTCTGATCAGGTTCCTCGGAGGAAAAGTTGTGGTATTTTAACAGCTACCGAGTACGCTGTTCTGCTCGTCTCTGTTGTATGTGAGGACTTTGTCACTTGCTGTCTGACTTTCAAGCGTAGGCTCATCGATAAAAGTCTCCCTTGTGTTATACCATGTAATCAGTGCTTGCTCTCCGGCACGCCAGCTGTATTAGTGTGTAAAGGGAACTTACTTAAAGCCCAGGTACAGTATCTGCAGCCAAATCCACGTCAACACCAGTAACACGACCATGGTGGGGAAGGCGAAGGAGAACCAAGAAGCAAAGTTGATGATGTTGCCGTTGTTGGGAAAGAGCCTGTAAAATGTAGATGGCTGTTAGCGTCCAAAATTCTGCGCTCTCTGCTGTGTTTCATCGATGATTGAGAAGAGGAGGTACTGTGAGGCCCACTAAGGAAGAGAAGCTAACTTCCCAACAAAGTTACCAAACGGATATTTTCCGTCTCTGTGTTGGCTGGAAGTCAGCTGTAGCAGAATAATGCAGTTTAGTGGGTATGTGATCCCGAATTCAACCGGACTTACTCATCAACTTGTCCCTGCAGTACCAGGTTTGGTGTTGTCCCAGTCAGAGTTGCAATCCCTCCAATACTGGCTGAGTAACAAATACAGAGAGACATTCCCTTGCAGAATTTCTTGTGTTTCTCCTCTAGCAGCTTTTCATTCCTCTTTCTGTCTTCCTCGACCGTCAGGACATGACTGTTACCTAGGTCCCAAGACAGGAACGAAAGAGTTACAGAAGGTAGAGTGGATAGGAAAGATCTTGTGCCTGCATAATTCGGTGTTTCAAGGCTAGGACACAAAGGACTCAAAGCTGAAGGAACCAGATTTCCTCATTTTGAGGCCGGCATTGTTAATTCTTTGATCTTCTGTCCATTTTCACTGGTTGTCTTGATACAGAGCAGTTTTTCAGGAGAAGAGAAGTTGAAATGCGTGACAAAGTCCAACCATACTGCTTGGTGAGCTAGGGCAATGTCTGAACTGCACGTGGCGGGGAGAGAGGTAAGAATTCAGGAGGTACAACAGAGTTGGAGGAGTCGGACTGAAGAGAACTCATTCTGCACCAGCACCTGCTGCTGGCCCTGAGGTTTGCACTCAGAAACACTGGAGTTGTCTCAGAAATGGGAAGAGGGCAAGACAGCTGGTAAAGAGGTATTGTTGCATGATTGTGTATCTTTGGATTAGAAAGATCACTTTAATCCCTAACCTTCTGGCATGAAATAGGCCGGAAATTTTCCCTTGGGAATTCCCTGTTATCTGGTAAGTCACACAGTAGATAATAATTGAACCAACATAAATACATAGGGGAATATCAAGCCTAATGTAAAGGCTTCAGCTAATGGAGAATTTGTACATTTTGTTGTTTTATTGATTAGTTATCGTCGCTTCATGCTTTCAACCTGTTTCTAACTCCAGCCAAGTCAGTGGATCTTACTGTGCTTTCGTCTGGTTCATGGAAGAGCCTCATAAACGCTGTCTGACCCAGTGGGGATGCTTTACCTACATTCTTCTTTTAGAATTTACTAGTGACTGTAATGACAGTGAAGAAGGCATCGAGTCATCCTCCGCTATCCCAAAGAGAAAAACACCCATAACCCACTCACCTTTTTCCTCTACTTCTGTGTAGATATCTGATTTGGTTGGCTCTTCCTGCAGTTCAAAGGCTTTGTTGATGTTTTCAGATGTTTGGCCAGCTGTGTTAGACTCAATTTCGGACTTGTGCAACTGTTCCAACACTGCTTGTGCTATGGGGACCATCATGGCGGTGGTGGCGGTATTGCTGATCCACATCGACAGGAAGGCGGTCACAACCATGAAACCCATGAGAAGTCTGAAATGAAAAGGTTTGGAAAAAAAACAGTTCAGAACTCCGGGCTGCAATGGTTTGTTGTTGTTGTTGCAAAGCTTAGGTTCCAAACGCTGGGTTTGGAAAACTCTTGGCAATTCACACCTGGCAATTCTTCTTACCCCAGTTGGCTTTGTCAATGTCACAGTAAGATATAACATATTTTTTGTCTTTTTGCAATTTCAGCCCATTGTGCTTTTACATTCTTCTGACTAGGGAAGTGGGCGCTGGTATCTTGGAGCACAGAGTTTATCTAGTCACTATCCTGCTTATTCTGCACGCTCCCGAGGAAGACACGCCATCTCAATAACATGTATTACATGTTATGTACAACATGTATGTACATTACATTACATACATTTTGAAGAGGAATTGCAAGCTGAATTTGATCCCAAGTGGCAATCAGTTTAAGCCATAAGGAAGATGATCTCTCCTTTTTNTGTAGCCTCTGCATAGCTTCAAGTTCTAGTCTGGTAAACATTTGTTGTTTTCAAAACAAGCATCCCCATGTTTTCTCTTCTCTTTGCAATCAGTATAACAGTTAGAGAGTATATGTTTTCTATGTTTCAGCTGTAGTCTTTCCCGATTGTCCAAAGCTGTGCTTCTGGCCAAGCCTAGCAGCATCCTTCTCTTTTCAGAACGGACTCTTTTGTTGCTATTTCTCCACCTGAAGCCGTTTGGAATTCAAAAGGGAGGCACCAGCTCTGTGCCACACCAAAGGATGCCCGTTTGCAAGGTTTGCTCAGGCACTAACTCACTTGGGCTGTAGAAAAGCATTTGTAGGGTGTGATTTGCAGATTCACATAGGAGACTACAGGCGACTCTGAGATAGGAACTAATGCCATGAAGGCCTTTGTCCCACAGCATATTCACGACTGTTACTCACAGGGCTGGCCTGACACCGGTGATAAGCAAGACCCGCAGAGCAACGCGCTTGTGCAGGTGCCAGTTCTCAATAGCAATGGCCATCAGCAGTCCCCCAATAAAAAGCATATTGGTGTCCTTCAGGTACTCCCGGCAGACCTGGAACATGGAACAAGGGAGAGAAAACAGTGACAAGAAGCCAAGAGAGAAGGCATCTTCTGTGGGAGGATCTTGTCCCAAAGGCGATAGCACACAGTAACTACGATACAATCCAACTAAGATAGGGAGGGACTCTTGATCAGGGCCTGTAGTGATAGGGTGAGGGCTAACGGTTTTAAACGTAAAAAGGGGAGATTTAGATTAGATATCAGGAAGAAATTCTTTCCTCTGAGGGTGGTGAGCCCCTGGTGCAGGTTGCCCAGAGAAGCTGTGGCTGCCCCATCCCTGGAGGTGTTCAAGGCCAGGTTGGACGGGGCTTGGAGCAACCTGGGCTGGTGGGAGGTGTCCCTGCCCAGGGCAGGGGGGGTTGGAACTGGGTGATCTTTAAGGTCGCTTCCAACTCGAACCATTCTGTGGCTCTATGATCTAAACAGTGAGTTTGCTTTGATTGCAGATTAGCAGCTCCACCCAGAGTTCACTCTAGGCTCATGCAAGTTCTCTTCCCTTCAGAGGACAGACGATTCCCTGTGTAATAATAGTGCAATTTTCTCTTCTTTGCACCACACTCTGGAAATCACCCTGGCAATAATCCCAGAATAGGAGACGCTGACCAGTAAATACAGAGGCAAACATATATAGAGCAAGATCTCTTACTGTTGTTGAATCCATGATATTCATTAGCGGGAACAGCAGGACAGGGAAGAGAGCTGTGACGGCCAACGGCAAGGCTTCCGTGCACCAAAACAGCGCCATCACTATGATAACATAACCGCATTGGGCCTCCTGGCAGAAGAAGAGTACATGCAGTCAGAACAGACTGTACCCCTCACGTAGGCTTTGGGAAGGCAACAGCCCATAATTATATCCATTGCCTGATAAAGGGATTTGAGAAAAGGCTATTTTCTCTCTTTCTCTCCCGTCTATCCTCCTACCTATGCAGATCCTAATCAACTGACAAACTGTTCAACAGCCCCGTCGGAACTGTGAGGAAAAGATCAGGGCCTGCAACGGGGACAAACAAGAAACTCGGGGAAAGGAACGAATTGATGACTTTGAACCCTCCGTGATAAGGGATTGCCTGTCTCTGCACGGACTTCTTGATTTTGCTGATGGTGGCACTTTCTTTTTATATATTTCTGTCTTTGAGTTGCAGAAATAGTGACTGACGCAGTCAAGGGTCCTCCGCCTTTTTCTCCGCGTGGTTCAGGACATGGCCCAGATGAACGTCAGCTAATTTCAACAGCCTGGATTCCTTGTGCTGTAACTACTTTTATCTATTTTTCATTGGATTTTTAACTTATTGCAGGCTTTGAAAGGCTCGCTGACAAATTGGTGACAGCTTCCACTGACTTGGACTTGTTTCTTTGAAGCAAGCGTGATTCCCTATTTCACGTGCTCTTTTTCTGAGAAAATATTGGTTTAGTTCTGCTTTGGACAACCACTCCAGCTTTTATGTAAAAACATTTAACTCAGTCCCATGCACTAAAAAGATTCAAAATAACATGTCACAAGAGATTTTTCAAATGCCTGGGCTGATGGAGAAAGCAAGGAAAAGCAACACTGCAGGTTACAGTGTCTTCCTCACTTTGGAACTAGCATGAGAATGGGCACCAACAAATCTGAAAGGCAAAAAATATGGTTGTGTGGTCTTGGATCAAGGATGTCCACTAAAATATACGGGACAGTATGAATGAAAATGTGGTGCTGCTTATTGGGGAAACAATGACAAGATAGAAATTGTGGTGGCCAGATTGCAGAGGGTTAAACCAAGGAGCTGGAAGAGCAGCTGGCGGGATCAAACCTGTGATACTTCAGACCATGCTCAGGACTTCTGAACATGGCATGGAAGTTACAGAGCTGGGGAAGGGAAGGGATGAACAGGGGAGCTGAGGAATCTGGAGGAAAGAAGAAGATAGCAATCTGGGTGGTAAATTACTAAAGCAGCAGTGTTGGAGAAGTAAAGCTGAAAGAGATTCATGAAGACATGAAAAGGTGCCTTTTTGAGCCTTATTTTTGAATGAGAGCAGTAAGAACCTTAATTATCTATCCCATCAAGCATTGATAGCAATTTTCCATTTTGATGATCATTTTTCTCCCATTTTTGTTATTAAGACATGCCAATGGGTGCCTTTTGAGAGACCCTAGCAGGGCTTTGGAACGTCTATCACAGGCACAGTGCTCTTCTCTTCCAGCCTGCTGTGAACAGGCTCACCATAAAAGCTGGAATAAGGCTTTTCACAAAGTCATTTGTCCTGTAAGGACATTCCTTTGTCTTTAGACAAAATTTTTAGCATTGTTTGCTCTCATTTGCAATAGTTTAGTGTCCAGGGCTATGTCATTATAGGACAGGTTAATAGCTCAACAGCATAGAAAAATGTGAAATTCCATCCCGTAAGTTGTCTGCTTACAACTCTGCACGCGGAGGCACCAGCTTTTCCTGCTCAGCAGTACCACGATGCACAATTCTAACACACGAAACCTTCTTACAGATTGCAAAGGACAAAGTCCAGGACATTTTAAATTTTTTGTGTTGTAGCTGCCTACATAGAAACCAGAGGGTGTCATTCAGAGAAACCAGAGGAACTGAACCAAGACTGCCAAATCGTTCCACAGGTAATAGTGAGGACTTATTGTGTGGTAACAATGACTCTGGCAAGTGGGTTTGAACTCGTGGCCTCGAAAAAAAATCTCTCTTTCTGGCTACTTAGAACTTTTTCGATCAAGATCTCTTTTAACTTCAGTAATTCTTTTGCCGATGGAAAGTTAACTAGCAAAAAAAGTACTTTTTCTGTTTTTCTTCTTAGTAAGCTTTTAAGTGTTAAGGCTATTTTATTTGCATAGCGAGGGACGGGGAGGACACGCCTGATCAGTTAGCACACTTCACATCAAGCCCGTGCCACTGTCTCATTCTTGCCTGCAATCCTCTGGTCATAGCTCCGAACTCTCTGATAATACTCAGGAAAAAAAAAAGAGCTGTGGGGAAGAAGGAGCTCTGGGACACGCGGCACAAAACGACGGGGAAGAATTAGGGGAGGGAAGAATGGAGTTTGGCGAAAAGACCTGGAACTGGGAGTCGCGGGGATGAGGAGAGGGGCAGAGACCAGAGCAAAGAGCTGGGACTTGACATGCGAAGAGCAGTGACAGGAGAGGGGGATTGGGATTAGCTATTTAGTGATGCTGGGAGTGTGACAAGAGACCAGGGATTAGATCTGTCTGCATGAAGAGATCGGGAGTGGGATAAATAAGCCGGAGTGAAGAAGCAGCAGAACCTTGGCAGCCTGCCTGCTCACAGTGCTGCCTTTAAACGATCGATGTCTCAGAAATACCTACTACAGGTTTTCATAGTTCACTTTTTCTGAAGGATTCTCAAGCAAGGTGTCTCCCAAGACTTGACATTTTAAATTTTAAATCATTGCTTGGAAAGATTCTTATAGAAATATGCTAAAAAAAGGAGTGAAATACATATTATTTCGTCTTTAAGTATCAGAATGCCTTGTCCCTCTGACCAAGAAAAATGCCTTTCTATCCAGCAATGACAACAAGCAAAAAATCAAAAGAGGATGTGGACTGGATACTTTTAGAAAATCAGAAGGGGGATTGAAATTGAGCCTTATATTGTAACTTAGGTTCGCAAGTGTGAGCTTCAGCACAGAAAGTCCTTTGCTAAATCAGTCAGCTGCAAAGCAAAAGGTACAAAATTGCATGTCACTGAGCATTCTTCTAGAATATGCAATCACAGACGTATCTGCTCATCCATCTGTGTCCTATTGCTTTTATATTTCTCCACTACCGCGAGTCAAAGGGGTCTGCTCAGAAAAAAAGAAAAGCTCTTCAAGCGATAAATGAAGGAGGTGCCTCCGAGAAAGAACCTGCATGTTCTCTTCAGCTCTGTCGCTTAAAAGGAACAACTCTAAGGAGAGATTTGGCTCCCAAATTCAATTGAAAAAGTTCTTACCTTGGTAGGAACAACCAGAGGCAGAGGAAGAAACAAAAGGGGCACGAGCACTATGATGAGGTATTTCCTGAAGGCCAGGGTCATCTGCAAGAAGCCAGCCATGGTGGTGGAGCTGGCCCAGTGCTGAAGGGCCTGAGGTCTGCTGCTGGAGACTATATAAACACTGGGGAATATTAACCATTGACCTCAGGAGATTGGGTGTTGTTTTTGGAACTGTAATCGGAGAAAGAAGGAAGAGAACAAAGAAGGGAGGGGACAGCAAGACAGTGTCAGACCAGGAACTTTCTTAAGACAATCTTCCTGATAACTGGTAAATCCAGGAGAGAATTAACTCCTTGTGGACCACGTAGGTTTATTAAAAGCATTCTGCCATCACCTATGCTTTTTAAAAAGAACATTAACATTTTGGTCTTTAATAATGCCTTCTTTGAATAATTGTTGAAAGTCATTTTAAATATATGTAGAGTACTGGAAAACACATCTGCATCTGTAAGACTCAAATATAGAGATCAGAAACATCTACACGAAACGTTGCATAAACCTCATCGTTTTCACTGAGGAATTCTTTGGGTAGCAAAATCCACTAGAGCAGAGCTCCTGTCACCAGATGCCCCAGCAAGTCCCCACGCGGGGAGGGACTTACAGACCTTACACCTGAGAGCAGGGACACCCCTCTTTGTGGTGTCTTGGACCTTTGTGGTCCGAGGATGACCCTCATGACAATCTCGTTTTCTTCTACTCAAAGGGCAATAGGGGAAATGGTCAGGTCTGACGAGAACTCGTTTCCTCCCCCATGGCAGCCCGGGGTGTTGTAAGAAAGGCTTCGGGCCAAAGCGGGAAATCAGGAACTCTTCCTGACACAGCCTGTTACGTCTCCATGCCTTGGGAAAGATTTGGCCACAGCGCATCACTTCACAGACATTGGGCAATTTATTTATTTTTTTTTTCACCTTTCTGATCTTGCAGGTTTACAGGTACAGCTTTGGCAGCTTGTAGGGTGTATTGGGGAGGGGGAAAAAAAAAAAGGAAACAAAAAAAACCCGCTATTGGGAAATTGGCAGCAATTCTCGTCCCAGTTGCAAGAAACTTCCAAAATACAAGCAGTGAATTACTTGGTTCTGTAAATACACCAGAATAGAATTGAAGCTTTTAATTCCGAAGGGAGTGTCTTGTTAATGTCTTTGATGTCTTTATTTAGTAGATGATGCAAGCGCATACTTCAGATAATGGTGATAACATTTCCATTTTATTGGTATAAATTGTCACAGCTCTGTTTATAGCTTACTCAAGCAGAGAGAGAGAGAAGCACAGACATTAGGTTATCTGATGTCAGCTCCACTAAGAGCTTCTGCTGTTTCTTTCTCATCCCTTTTCTGCTGGGGCTTGTTTTCTTCCAATAACGTGCTTATGATTGAAGAAGAGGGGGGGTTCAGTGATCGGAGCTGCAAACTCAGAGCTTTCCGGCAGGCCTGGCTTAGGCATGTTTCTGACGAGAAAAAAATTCATGTTAAAAAACTGCCAATCCCGAGCTTTAGCATTTCACCCTTGGTACAAAAAGAACGAGAAAGAGCTTTCAAATAAATTATATTCCCCACCACCACCAATTTTACATCCACTTAATGTTGAATTAGTGTCGGAAAAGGTGCAGTGACAAAATCAGCCAATGACGAGGTAATTTTTCTACTTTCTCCTCTCCTGTCCTAAGGTTGTAATCAAAATCTAAGAGGAAACCTCTCGTTTTCGCATCTGTGGAACGCGAGGGTTGGCCTCCAGCTGCAGCCTTGACCGTGGGCTGTGAGTAACAACGCAGAAAGACCTCGGCTAACGAATCCTGCCCGTTCTTCAGAAGCAGCACATCCACAGCGACGGGTTCTGCTGCTGCGCGGGTCCTCTTACTTTCAAGGATGCCATAAATGAGCTCTGTGAGTGTGTTACTGCAAAACGGATGGTTTATGTCTTCAGGGGGATTTGTTAGAGCTTCACCTGTAGCCCATTGACACTGCCTCAGTGGTGTCAAAGGAGTGATGCCAATTTACATTAATTTGGAACTACTCCAGTTTATATAAATGGGTTAATCTAATACTCTGAATTGTGTTCTTTGAATTTAAAGAACAACTTGGTCTTTGCTTACTGATCGGCTCTTTGAGGCAGACCAAACCTAACAGCACAGCCGAAACCTCTGGTGTGTTACAGTTTACAAGTTATTTTGTCCTTCAGAAACAAAAGTATTTTTTAATGTGCTGTGAGTTAATAGAAGTGATTACACATTGCTAGCCAATACATTGCTCAGATTCCTAGTGCATTTAAAATGTTTATTCTAACTTTTCCTCTGTTTGGAGGCAAGAAAAAAGCAGGATTTAAGTTTAAATTCCATTAACCATCAGTAAATGGACCTGTTGGAGCGGGGCCAGAGGAGGCCATGGAGATGCTGCCAGAGCCCCTCTGCTGTGAGGACAGGCTGAGAGAGTTGGGGGTGTTCAGCCTGGAGAAGAGAAGGCTCCGGGGAGACCTTAGAGCCCCTTCCAGTATCTGAAGGGGACCTACAAGAAGGCTGAGGAGGGACTTTTTACAAGGGTATGTAGTGATAGGATGAGGGGAAATGGCTTCAAACTGGAAGAGGGGATATTTAGATGAGATATCAGGAATAAATTCTTTCCTGTGAGAGTGGTGAGCCCCTGGCGCAGGTTGCCCAGAGAAGCTGTGGCTGCCCCATCCCTGGAGGTGTTCAAGGCCAGGTTGGACGGGGCTTGGAGCAACCTGGGCTGGTGGGAGGTGTCCCTGCCCATGGCGGGGGGGGTGGAACTAGATGGTCTTTACAGTCCCTTCCAACCCAAACCATTCTGTGAGTCCATGAAATAACCGGGGTTGAAAGCCACGTTATTTAGCATGGACACAGGAGCAAACCCCGCCGCCTGCTCCCGCCGCTCGCCACCCCACGGGGACGGGGAGCCGAGTCCTTCCCCTGTTTCCCGCGGGACGAGCGGACACCCACCAACAACACACCCCCATCCCCGGTTATCCCCCCCCCCCGTACCCCCCCNCCGCCGGTGCCCGCCGGTGCCCGCCGCCGAGCCTGTCCTCTTCCTGGCCACCCTGTCCCTCGGTTTGCAGGGTCCGCTGGCCACCCAGTACCTCTGGGACCGGCTGGGGGCCGAACGTGGCTACCACGGCCCCAACGCCAGTAGCCCCGACGGCTGCGGGAACGGCAGCGCCGCCGCCGACCCCCTGCGGCAGGTGGGGGAGCGGGGAGGGATGGAGCCGGGGAGGGGGCCGGGGCCGGTGGTTGGGTGCTGCCGCCTCCCCGGGCCTCGGCGCCTGTAGGGCTACAAAGATGATGAGGGGATCGGAGCGTCTTTCTTGCGAGGAAAGGCTGAGGGAATTGGGGCTTTTTTGTCTAGAAAAAATAAGACTGAGGGGGGGTCTTATCAATGCTTATCAATACCAAAAGGGAGGGTGCCAGGGGGATGGGAACAGTCTTTTTTCAGTGGTGCCCAGTGACAGGACAAGAGGTAACAGGCACAAACTTGACCATAGGAAGTTCCATCTGAACCTGAGGAGGGCCTTCTCTCCTATGCGGGTGGCAGAGCCCTGGCACAGGCTGCCCAGAGAGGTGGGGGAGTCTCCCACTCTGGAGCCATTCCAAACCCGCCTGGACGCCGTCCTGTGCCACTGCTGGAGGTGCCCCTGCTCTGGCAGGGGGCTTGGACTAGATGGTCTCCAGAGGTGCCTTCCAACCCTGACCATTCTGTGATTCTCTTGCAGGAGGTGGAAGCGCTGGTTGCCCGCTGGAACCTCTGCATCAACCTGGGTGGCTTCTTCGTTGGACTCTTCTCCGTCACGCTCTTCGGGCCATGGAGCGACAGTGTGGGCCGCCGACCGGCACTCGTCCTGCCGGCGATGGGTATGGCCCTGCAAGCGGCCGTCTATCTTCTCGTCATGTACCTGCAGCTGCACGTTGCCTACTTTCTCCTCGGACGTCTTTTGAGTGGCCTCCTGGGAGACTACAACCTGATCCTGGCCAGCTGCTTCGCCTACGTGGCCGACACCAGCGACAAACGCGCACGGACCTTTCGCGTCGCCATCCTGGAGGCGTGCCTCGGCGTCGCGGGCATGCTGGCCAGCATCGGCGGTGGCCAGTGGCGCAAAGCCCAGGGCTACATCAACCCCTTTTGGCTGGTGCTCGCCGCCAGCCTCGCCGCCGCTCTCTACGCTGCTTTCTGTCTTCAGGAATCGGTGAAGCCACCGAAACCAGCCAAGCTGTTGACGCTCAGTCATTACAAGGCTGTCTACAGGCTGTACACGGCCCCAGAACGCTTGAGCTCCAGGCGGAAGCTCATCCTCTACTCCTTGGCTTTCTTTCTTCTTGTCACGGTACATTTTGGAGCCAAGGACCTCTTTGTTTTGTACGAGCTTGGCTCTCCTCTCTGCTGGACCGCGGACCTCATTGGGTACGGCTCAGCCGCCAGTTACCTGGCGTACCTGGGCAGCCTGGGAGGGCTGCGGCTGCTGCAGCTCTGCCTTGAAGACACCTGGGTGGCAGAGATAGGATTGATCTCCAATATTTCCGGACTGGTTGTGATTTCTCTTGCAACTACAACACCGCTGATGTTTACAGGTGATGCCGAATTCTTAGATCCCCCTGTCTCAGGCTCTTGACCTGAGGCTCTTGGCACCTGGAGGTGCCCGTAGGTGCAAGCAGGGCAGGGTGCTGCTGGGAGTTCGAGCACGTGAAGGAAGTTCTGCCTCCTTTTCCGCCCACGTGCTGGCAAAATTGAAGTTGAAAGTGCAGTCATATAGTTCCTAGAATATTAGGTTTCCCAGAAGCTGTATTACACTGCAGACACAGACTAAAGTGCGTTGCGAGATGCAGGAGGGTCAATTGGGTCTAAATATAGCAGGGAGAAACTGCCCGGAGCTACAGATTCCCGGGATTGACTTTGGGGCCTTTATTTTTTCAGCTGAGCTTTCCCTAACGTGCTGTGTCTTGCCCACAGGTTATGGGATCCTGTTCCTGTCCATGGCAGCCACTCCAGTCATCAGAGCCAAGCTCTCCAAGCTGGTCAGCGAGACGGAACAGGGTAAGGAATTAGCCGCTGTGCTTAAGCCAGGTCCCAAAACACGTTCTCATGGAACATTGACACCAAACTGCTTTGGGAGGTTAGGACTTCCCTAGCTCCTTTGGACTCCTGTGCCCCTGCGGTCACCCTCAGGCCCAGGGTAACATTTTCTGGACTAATTGCCAGTTTTCATCCATTTAGACTTGCTATGTTTTCAAGTTGAGGGCGAGAGAGGAAAAGCATTGCGTTCAACCTCAGGAATCATTCGTTCATTCATTCGTTCGTTTCCAAAACTTTTACAGGGAGCAAGGGTCAAAATGGATTATATAACGAGCAGAGAATCATGATTTCCCTGACCATGACTCTTTCCTGTAGATCAGTAACAGTGGGAAGAAACCCAGTGTTGTTAGAGGGTTATATCATTGACCATGGTGAAAGATCATGGATAACCCACAGGAGGAGCGTATTTGCCGTTCTACCCGTGATGGGTTGGGTTGCAGCCGCCGTTGAGCGCTGCGTAGGAACGCCTCTGCAGGCAGACGGAGGGGAGGAGGGAATCGAGGTGGGAAAGGTCGAAAGGTGACACCGCAGAATTCATGTTTCTTATATTAGAATGAAGGTGGTGCACACTTGATAGCAGATTTATGATGCTCCATCTATAAAGTGCAGTCTTGTGCTGAACTTTATGTTTAACAAGCGATAAGATGTGCTTGGCAGTAAACACATCGAGATAGCCCTGTCTAAAGCATTTACAATCCAGCTGATATATAATAGCCCTGGTCAGCTCCGGTGATGCTAATTCTGGAGGTCGGGGAGCTGGTCCTGGCTGCAGAGAAGCTGAGCTGGACAGGTTGGGTGTGCCTTATCTCTGCTCCCAGCTCTTGCTCACCACGCTTGGCAATGCAGACGCCACTTTTCCCTTGGGAAGCGCGAACCCTTGGAAAGATTCACAGTATCCCGCGGGAGGTGATGTGGTGAAGGCGTTTGCAGGCAGGGCTGTCCCACCGTTCACCTCCCGTATATCTTTTCCAGGTGCTCTCTTCGCCTCTGTTGCCTGCGTGGAGGGGCTGTGTTCACTCGTGGCCACGGGAGTGTTCAACTCTCTCTACCCTGCCACTCTGCACTTCATGAGGGGGTTCCCATTTCTCTTCGGGGCTATAATTCTTCTGATTCCAGCAGCTATTATTGGGTAATTTACTTCAAATTTCAGAACTTTGCCATAGGACCTTCAAAGTGTAATACAAAAAATACTATTTACTCTACTTAGGATAGAGGCTCACAGTTTTTAAGGCATATTTGCAATTAAGCTTATGAGAGGGTGCTTAGTGCCCCAGTAAGCAGTGGTCTGTTTCTTCTGGTATGTGAATCCTAGTGATAAACCTACAGCCCAAGTAATGTAGGTGCTGACATTCAACGTGCTCCAAAGTCTCGCTCCACCCACAGAGTGGAATCCAGAATCTGGAGTTGAATGTGAAAGTCCTCCTTTATGGAAGAGATGGAGCTCTCTTCACAGTCTCTCTTCCTGTTGTTTCTCTACTAATTAAAACAAAAGTGTCATGATAGGAAATGAACCACCTGATTAGTCCTGCGAGAGAGAATGTGTTGGGATCTGCGGTAGAAGTGGAAACAGCTCCTGGCAGGGTCATTTTGTTCTGTTCCCTTGAAATTTTAAAACTCCCTTCATTCAGCGACGTCCCAGTGTGCCTTTGGAGGCTCTGACTGTTCTTTCTTTCTTAGGTGGATAGAAATCTGGGACTCAAACCAGGACTACAGTCACTTCTCAGATGCTTCCCCAGCCCCTGCAGATGGCTGAGCAGCAACTTAGCAACGAGGAATTGGCCAGCTCGGCTGTGTCCATCTGAAGACTGCTCTTTATTCTTCCCTTGAAGGACAGATCAGTGTGGGAGGGACACTTTGCTGGTCCTCAGTAATTTTTAAATGCCAAATAGTTGGAAATCACGGCTCTGACTGCCATTAGGAACTCGATTTGCAGATGTGAATGCCTCCTCGCCGTTGCGTTGGCTCATCCGTCAGAGAAAACCCAAGAGACCCCAAAGCCAATCTAGAGTAAAAGCTATCGTTGGCCATTTGCAAGGCCGGTTAGTGGTTTGGGGTTTGGTGGGGAGGGAAGGTTCTGTGCCATGCTTTTAGTGGTGAGAGAGGACTAAATTCTGGTTTAATTGCCAATCGTGTTCCCCTCCGAGTACTACAGGGTGCCGCAGGTGAGCTGGTGGTGCGGGTGAGGCCCAGACCAAAGCCTGCAGAGCAAGACTGAAGCGGAGGTGCCCAACAGTGTGCTGCTGAGGGGGAAGATCTGTCTTTTATCTGTCAATAAAAGTCATACCAAGGTTGCATGCCAGACCAGGCTCCTGCAGAACCCTTCTGACGAGAAGCAGTTTAGCCCAGGCGTGCTGTTGCCATCCTTAGTGACTAAAGTAGCTTTAGCTTGGCCGGTTAGAGGCGTCCGAGGGAGAGAATCTAATGGGTGAATGCTTGCAGCGAGGAGTGCTGGCGGCATGGCCTGCCTGGCTGGCTGGCTGCAGCTCGGCCTGGGATTTCAAAGGTCTTTTTGAGGACTCGTGTGAGAATACTAAGGTGCAAGTAGCTGCCTTAATTGGAAGCTGCCGAAACTGATGAAGTCAAGGCTAAAATTGACAAAATCGGGCCTCCCTAACTGAAGATTATACATTTGAGGCCCCCAACTGTGACAAGCGTGCCCCAGTGTCATGGGAAATTACTGCTGTGCTTATGGCAGAGCCAGGAGCTTCCTCATCCATGCACAGCACTGTTGGGATGGTGTGGAGACAGTAGCTTTGGAGACAACATTTTTTGTTGCATGAGACATAATTTTGTGTCAGTGACCTCACTTCTGCTGCCCTTCTCGGAATATGTTGATGCCAGCAAGCAAACCTCCATGTTCTCAGTATTCATAATTATTCTTTTCAAAGCATTAACTGTATTGCCTCAATCCTGTTTTCTTCAAAGTGCCATAAACCGGCAGTTCTGTGTACACTGCGTCGCACACACCGTTCAGATGCATGCAATAATGTCTTTAATTGTGGAATTGCTTAGTGGACATGTTACTTTCAGAGTGAATAAAACCTCCATTCTCTTTTATGGTTCATAAAAAGATACCTTTTCTTGTACAGCAGTTGATATCATTTGTCCTTGCCTCGTTCTCTGCTTCTCTCCATTATGTTCACGCTGCTTCTTTTATTGGAGATTTCTGCAGTAAAGGAGCAGCAGGAGGAAGTTATCTGCCTCGTGGAGAATGAGTGTGTGAGTCCTGAGTCAGGAAAAAGGCAGATTTGGAACTTGCAAGAAGCCAAAGCTTGCTTTTCCTTGCTTTTCCGGAGTAAAGCTTGCAGGAGCGGTTAGTCTGTAACCCGTCCTTCAATATGCAGGACATGTGGAATGCTTATATGCAGCTTTGTTCCCTGTTCATTGGGAGTTTGCGATAAAAGCAGGAGAACTGGGGAGTTGGGAAGCAGGAGGTGAAGTAGGGAGGCTTCAAGAACTTGGTGTTACGCCACTTGATCTGTGTAGTTATGCCAGCGGACGTCGGCGGGGGTTACGTGTCTGACTGACGGGCTGAGCCCAGAGTTGGCCTCCCCGAGGAACAGGGCATGCCGTGAGCGTTGCATTAGATGTTTGTAGCTGAACTGATTGTGAGCTAAGTCCTCTCTACCAACAGGCTCCATGGACGCCAATGCTGGCGGCTGCTCAGTGTTGCGCGGTGAGGTGAGACTTGTGTACCGGCTCTGCTTTCCTGTCAGTGTCAGCGTGCTTGCACAGGAGAAATTCAATAGGAACTATTATGCTCTATTAAAAAAAATTAAAACAAAGTTTTTCTAGGCTGTCCGCCAAGAACTACAGCCGTGAAGCAAACACACGATCCATGCATTGTGATGGTGGGCAGCGGGGAGAGGGTCCCTGGGAATGCAGTGAGCTACATCAGTCCATGCAAAGACGAGCGCGAAGCGTGGGTCCCCACCGAGAACGGTGCCTGGAGAACGTCTCACCCTTCCGAGGGTGAGAAAGCATGACAAGCAAGAGAGCAAGTGTGAGAAGGCTGCGGGGAGAGAAGCATGTGACACAAACAGAAAAGAGGTGGGGATTTAGAGTATAAACCAGATTTATTAATAATATCTGACAGAACAACTTTAAATACTTTTTGATGTGACATAGCAAAGGAATAAGGAAGGGTGAGAATGGAAGGATTCATTCCCTCGAGACTGTCTGCTCCAGCTGGAAGGGGCTGGGTACGGGATGTTTTGCCCAGAGCAGGGCGAGTTCATTAAGGTGAAGATAACCGAACGATGGGGAAACGGGAAGAGTCACGGTCTGGGCAGCTGGAGCATGAGATGGTATCTCATTGCAGGTGAGACACCTAAGCTGTAGAGGACAAGTAAATCTTCTCTAGATTGAATAGTGGGTGAGGAGGTTAATTGCTAGACGGCTCCTGGGAAACAAGACGCAATAGTCTTACTGGGTATTATTGTAGGGAGAAAAATCCTTAGGACTGTTGTGTTGGCCTCCTTCAGTGGCCATGAAGGCCTTGACATTCAATCGGTTACTCAAGACTTCTCCCTGAAGCAGCTCACAAGTGGCTTTTATCCTTCAGCAGATTCACCTTTGGGCTCATCTGCTGGCTTCCTTGTGTTTAATCTGGAGATTAGATGGATTCTATTTCTGATGAATGCTGGGCAGATATAGCTATTAACCTTTCACTGGAGAGCAAAGATGCCATTAACTGTGAGCTGATAAGAACTATCCATAAAGCTGTGATTAAGCACCAGAATTTAACTTTTTTTTTTCTCCCCCCCTCAAATGTTCATGGATCGAAGCCAGAAGGAAATGTGTTTGTGTTCTTGCCAGTTAAGGCAGCAGCGAGGCTTGAAGGACAGCCAGGATAAGGACAAGGTGGCTGAGACTCCTTGTTACCTCCTGAAAGGGTTGAGTTCTCTTGAGCAGGGACAGGCGAAGGAGCTCGCTTCTTCTGAAGTGTGGTGCCTCAGCCTGGTGTCCAGGCTGTCAGGGCAGGCTGGTGTTCCCTGGGCATGGCTCACTCTTCCCCCTGTGTGTGCCTTGAAAAGGATGTCTTTTTGCATTATTCACTTTGCTCTACATCAAAAAAAAAAAAAAAAACAACAACAAAACAAGCTGAGGTAGGAGCTGCAATTCCTGGTCCTAATTGCAAAAGGGCATATTGTTGAGAGCCTGCTCACCCTCCAACAGGAGAAGGCTGGGAGTGCAGAATTCAAGGTGTCCGTGGTTCCTCACCTGCAGGGTCAGCAGCAGGAGCTGCCGGTCCTGCTCCCAGCCGCTGCTCGCACCTAACAGCCTCCGCCTGCCCTTTGCGTCGACTTCCCTCCTTCCTGATATTTCAAGGTGAGGAGCTGCAAGAAGACCTGGTGGGTGGTGAGAAGACGCCGGTAGAAAGAAAGAAACGCTACTTGGTATGGCATCCAGCAGAGAGGAGGGACAGCCCTGAGCCGGAGGAGCTTAGCCAGGGCGCTCGGGGGTGAGTGCTGGTCAGCAAAGAGAGATACTGTTTGGTGGAAGAGACCACAGATCTGCTGTGGAGCACCAACAACAGAATAAAACACAGCCCGAGTATAACAACTCCACAAGGACAGTGCAGCAATTGGCATCTTCCGTATCCGTACGGATACATGTTTCCCAGAGTCACAATCCAGCCTCCTGTAAGTATAGACCTGATAAAGTGATGAAGCGGAGACGTCAGATGGAGGGAAGGGTGTTGTTTTAAAAGCACTTTTCACAAAGACCCTGCCAAAAGTTTGCATGATCTAAACCCAAACTTCTATCACCAGAGTTAAGAGCACAAAGTGGTTTTGCAGCANTGAAGCGGAGACGTCAGATGGAGGGAAGGGCGTTGTTTTAAAAGCACTTTTTGCAAAGACCCTGCCGAAACTTTGCGTGATCTAAACCCAAACTTCTATCACCAGAGTTAAGAGCACAAAGTGGTTTTGCAGCATTAGGAGGTGAAAGGCCCTCAAGGAGGGAGCGCAATCGTGTGATAAAGGGACATTACTGGGAAAGAGAAAGCTTCTGCTGCGTAGTTTAGAAGCCGCTGTGTGTTATCTTTCCCAAACACGGGGATTTCGTTAGGGCTTAGCCTTTATTTGCCCTTTCCTGCTCTCAGCTTCTGACCACAATGATATTCCCGCGGCACCCAGCAGAGGCCCTACGACGCTTACGGACCGTTCCCCCTCAACCGCTCTTCTCTCTCACGCGTCCTCTTGCGATGTACCCCTCACCGATTCCCCAGCTTTTGGGTCCTCAGAAGATCCTTCCTCTTCCAACACACTTCTTGGGGGAAGCTGCAGCCATTTGGGGGGGGTGTCTGGACAGTGTCGGTGTCCCTCGCACCCCCTGTGTTGCTGGAGGTGTAGGTGCATGTCCTGCCGCCTCAAGGGAGGATGTAGAAGACAACTCGTCCATCCCAGAGTCCACCCCGGCTTGGCTCACCAGGCACCGTAGAAGTGAGTAGTGGCCTTTTAGTGCCAGGGGTTGGCNGGCCTTGTCTGAAACCAAGGTGCTAAGATGGGGAAAAATCTAGAGGGAGAAATTTGGCCCCACATAAAAAGGGGTCTCTGGAGGGGATGAGGCGGCCCTGCTGGTTCTAGGGCTGCCCCAGGGAGGGTAAGCAGTCCAGGCCATTCTCTGACCCAGCTGAGGAGTCGCGGGAGGAACGGCCCTGGAGAAAGCGGATGATTTTGTCGATTGTGGCCTCCTGGTACTCGTGGGACCACCTGCGTTTGAGGGGAAAAATCTGAGTTAGTTTTTCCATTGTGCAAGATGCCATGAGACAGCTCGGTGCCTTCGGGTCGGCAGCCAGGGACCCCCTTCCTCCACCCCAGCTCTCTAGGAGCACCCGTTTCCCCACGGAAAATGGAGGAACACTGGATGCCGCAGCAAAGCCCCTTCCCCTGTGACCTGCCAAGGCTGGAGGGCTACCAGCGGGTTGGGATGCCAGCCTGGAGCGCTGCTGCACCACGGGGAAGCAGGAGGCGAGAGGAACCCAGGTGAGCTGCGGAATATGCCAGCATCGCTCCAGCCTGGAGGACTGGGGCAGGAAGATGGGCATCCTCCCAGTGGCCATGGGGTGGGGACCTCTGTCACCCAGAGGAGCTCCAAGCACAGCAACAGCAGAAGGGTTATGGTGAGGACCTTTGCTCCCTTCGTGCTCTGGAGTACCCGAAGTGACTCACCTCTCCTTTGGCCTGTTCTGCCTCCCTCATCTGTTTCTCCCAATTTCCTTGTGCTCTTTGCTACTGCTTATGCAAGCCGTTCTCTCTGGGTGTCAAGGAACCCCATGGCACAGGTTCCTTTTACTTACTTGATACCATTAAATTTCAGGACAGCCCTCATGTCCTTGGGAAGTGTTTCTGGGTCCGGCCACTCAAAATGGTCTGTAACAGGTACAATGTTCTTTCCAGAGTTCAAGGCTGTCACAATCTCCTGCAGGAACATGCATGTGCTCAGGCTATGGCCCATGTCAGCCCATCACCAGCCCGGTCCTGCCCCAACATCCACCGAGCTCCCACCTGATGGCATCTCCTACCTTGTGCACCCAGTCCTTGCACTCGGGGTCTGCCATGCATTTATCCAGTGCGTTTGGCGAGAGGACCAGCACAAAATTGCGGGCACTCATGACGCTCTGGATCAGCTTGTCCTCAAACTTCCCTGCCTCCAGCTTCTCCACGTCGATGAACACGCTGAAGCCGTGCAGCTGCAGGTGGACCTTCAGCAGGCTGGTGGCAAGAGGGGGACAGCACCATGAGGACAGCTATTGCCAGCGCCGGGGTTTCACGCGCTCTCCCACCACGTCGGCCAAGACATGGTGAGACAGAGGAGCAGCGAACACTGAGAACGGCATGGTCCTTGAGATGTGAGGTGCCAGCCCAGCCTGCTCACAGGCGTCTGGGCCCATGCAGAAGACACGGGGAGCAGGACATTAACTCCCTGCTGTGATTCCCTACGAGCACAGTGGGGAAAAAGGGTAAGCCAGTGTCAAAGAGGGACAGGGTGGCAGTGACAGGACTGGGAATTACCCTGTCCACCACGCAGCTTACGGCACGGGCTGTCCCCATTTGCACTGCAGCTTTCAGCAGCTTCTCCCTCCTCCCTGCTGCAGCCTGCAGCTCTGCTGGCTCCACGCTCTTCCCACACCAGCCTTCGCTCTGGGCTTCAGCCCGGCACCGTAAGGTTGCCGGCAGGACTCACCTGGCCAGCTGCGACCCGGTGCTCCTCCGGTAGCTGATAAAAACATCAGTCCCATCAGACGCAGTTTGCAGCGTTATAGGGGAGTGAAGCATTTCTAGGCAGAGCGAACGGCAACCAAAAGTTAAAAATACCCAACAACTCATCCCAAACAACCCTTGATACTCGCCCCCAACCCGCCTGCTCCGGCGCAGCGAGCAGCAGCGGGACCCGCACCCCTTGCAGCAGTGAGGATGCGGACGCGGTGGAAGCCCATGTTGATGTGGCAGTCCTCCTGCAGCTGCTGCTCCGTCACCCGGTGCAAGAAGTTGCGGTTGATGCCGCACGTCAGCAGGTTGTAGGTGTACTGGCGAAACTTGGGGTCGACACTGCCCAGCCAGTCGGCCAGGTTGCTGCGGTCACAGGTGGAATAGTTTGCGAAGGTCTTCAGCTCTGTCAGCTCCCGGAAAAACCTGGCGGAGAAACAAATGAGAACGTGGAGTGGGGAGGGGAGGCTGCTGGACCAGACAGGATCTAGAGACATTTGGTACCACATCTTTTGTCTGCACGGGAGAGAGCACAGCTACATGCCGTGGTGAAGAATGAGCTAAAGAAATAGAGAGATGAAGAGCTGAGTGACTGCGGGAGTGTTGGTCCTCGGGATAAGGAGGTATGAGGAGCTCAGCTAAGGGAGGAGAAGCTCGGGTAAGTTCCTATCTTTCTGAGTAACTTGCAGGATCCCACCTGCCCTGTGCCATAGGTGGTTTCTCTCCATCCCACACCTCTCCCATGCATGGGCCCCATTGCAGGAATCCCTCTGGGACTGCACACTGCACTGGAAATGCCCTGGCAGTCCAGGATTCCCATTTTGAGGATCTCTGTTCTTGCCTTTGCAAGAAGGGAAAGGCACAGGCCTGTTCCCTGGCTCTGCCACCGTGATGTTGACTATGAGAGAGACCAGCGTGCCCAGTAGCACTCCTGGGGTGCAGTGGTCCTACCTCTTCCGAGTGATGCTGGAGTCCATCCCCAAATCCTCCTGCAGCTCCTCCTCCGTCAGTCTCAGGAGAATGTCCCCGTCTACCTGGTGGTCCTGCCAAGAGAAATTCTGGCTGGAAAGGTCCCAGGAAAAGCTGTTGGGTGAGATGCTTACACTTCTGCTGCAAGACGGGGCGAAAAGGCCCATCCAGGTGTCCCTCCCCCGGCACGCAGCCCTACCAGGAATCTCTGGCAATAGTTGTTGAATCCAATCTGCTGCAGCCATGTCTGCACCTCGCAGGGCTTCCAGTTGGGCACCGTGGGTAGGATGCGCCGAGGAACCTCCTCCCCTATCATGCGCAGCACCTTTTTGGCCAGGGAGGAGGTGGTGCTGCTGGTGGAGTAGCACACTACCCTCTTCAGGCTCTGCGTAGCCCCAATCTCACTGAAAATCTGGGGACAAAAAGGGAGGAGACATCACTTTGCTTTCCCTCCTCCACCTGTGCTGGGCCAGCCAAAGACCAGGGTGAGCTCGGAGGGGAGCAAAGGACACCAAGAAGCAGTTGTGGCACCCCTTCCCTTCTCCATCTCCTTCCTTCAGGCCAACCTACCCTTTACCTTTGTTTTCTTCTGCCTGGTTTTGATGGCAGCCTCCGTGCAGAGGTAGAAGGCAGCGATGCACTGCGCTTCCAGCCGCGAGCTGTCCAGCAAAGGCACCAGCCGCTGCAGGTCGTCCGCCGTCCTCCCCTGGCTGTTGTCACTGCTGCCCAACATCTCACAGGCAAACCGCTCCGGATCCAGCGAGGCGATGAACGGCTCCACCAGAGCCAGCGTCCCCGAGCGCTCCACCTCCTTCTCGATCTCTTTGTTGGTGGCCAGCACCGTGATGGCCAGGCACGCGTGCAGGCGGATTAGTTCATCATCCCTTGAGAATACCAGCGGGAAAAGCCACTCCGCTGTCCTCTTCTCGATCATCAGGCGCTGGTTGGCCTGCCCTCCGTACATGGCACAGTTGGCCAAGGCCATGGCGCAGTGCCGCAGCACGATGGGGTCCGTCCAGCGGCACCAGTAGAGGATCGCATCCAGGCCTCCATCAGAGATGAGCTGGAAACAGGTCTCCTCGGTGTGTTTGAACATGTGCTCCAGGATACCGGAGACGCTCTGCGCCAGCTGGGGAACGTCCCGCTCCTTGGCTAAGTTCAGAATCACTCCCAGACCGATCCGAGCGATCCGATCCCTGCAGGAAGGAGAGGCACAGGCAGGTGAATGGCAGACAGCCGTGCAGGGAGTGACAACAGTGATTGGTGTGGGAACTCCCCTGTGCTTCGGTGGCGTTTGCCCCGTGACAGCCAGATGTTTCCTGGTGGGACATAGCTGCCAGATATGCTGTCAGGCTGCGGTGCAGCGAGATGCGACAGGCTGCTGTTGGAAGAACCTGTCTGGGTCTGATGGAAGAGCTTGTGGTGGGATGGGGTATGGGGTGTATAGCCCAGGACCACCATGCCAGAGCCTCTCATGCTCGAGGTAAGACATATATAGCAATTAACAGCGCAGGGTAGGCTAACACCAGGCTAGAAATAGATGTGCTTAGTCAGCTTTCCTGAGGGTGTGTGAGCTGCTTCGTGTTCAGGGGTGAAAACTCCTTTGTCCCTAACCCGTGCTGTCCTCTGGCTGCTCTCCAGACTGGTGCCAAGCCCAGGACAGGGGTTTCACACACATCAAAGCAACCACACACAACTGGCCCCAGGGACGTGCGAGGGACGGGGTTCTGCCCGTCCTGGGATGGTAACGTGGAGGCAGGTTGGAGGAAAGCTGTTTATTTCCACAATCTTGTGCTCTCCTAGAAGAGGACAGCAAGAGCTGGGGGAGAGGTGGCCATGGGCCACCAGCTGCTGCTCAGCCACAGCTGGCCTTGGGAGCTCCATGCTGTGAGGATGGTCTCAAAATGACACCAGAATGGGGCTGTGCCCTAAAAGCATAAAGTGAGGAAGGGGGAGATGATGGGCTCTTGGCTGCCTTCCAGGCTGCCCTTGGCTTGCCTGGGATGAGGGGGCAGCTCCATCTCTGGCCTTAGAAATGACCCGTTTTGTGCGGTGATGGAGCTGCTCTGTTCACAAGCCACAAGCGCTGGGGCGGATGCCCCGTGCCGTGCTGCCCATGAGGGCAGTGATGCCTTTGGCCCCCAGCAATGGCGGGGTGAAGGCACGCTGGCCTCTCCACGCTGGGAGGCGGAAAGAGCATTTCTGGGAAGCCTGTGGCCCACATGGCTCATGTTGACCTTGGGGTGTGTTTGGCAGCAAACACTGTGGAGAGCTCTGGAAAAAAAAATATCCCTCAGCCTGGGACTGGCTCCAAGCCCAGACTCGGCCATCGAGCTGGATGACAACCACAGCCCCGCCAGGTCCCCGACTCCCTGGAGACATGGGATGGAGCCAGGACGGGTCCAGCTCCCAGCTAAGCACTGCTACTGCTGCGCATGGATGCTGGGAGAGGTCTCTAAGCCAGAGGCTTGGACCCAGGGCGGGGACCCTACACCTCCCTGCCATTGCTGGGATGTTGATGGTGGGTCGGGCTGTGGGGAGCAGGGGGCTGGGGGCCCACGGCTGCTGTGAGAGCCTGGCCCGTGAACGGCTCCTGGAGCAGAGACGGCGACCCCAGCAGCTGCTTTCCCTTGCCAGGAAGTGAAGTGCTGCATTCAGACCGTGCCAGTGATGTTTCCTGGGATTAATTCCACTCTAATGGACTTTCCTGATTTAGCCGTTGCCTCTTCTTGCCTGCCAGCGCGTGCAGCCAGGCCCAGCCTTCAAGTCCACGACCTTAGAGCAAGACACATCACCCATGAAGCTGGAGCAAGACCATAAACCTTGGCCGGGCTTCCTTGACACCCGCCCAGAGCCAGCTGGGCTTGGGCACAGCGAGGGACAGCAGCGCTGGCAGAGCCACGTGTTTGCCTGCGGGGTGCCAGGAGAGAAAGGGGGCCCAATCCCGACCCAACTTGCCGCAAGTCTACGGCTGCTGGGGCATGCCAAACCAGACGCGGGGCAGAGCGGAGCGCTCGCCCGTCGGGGCACCTTGCGGGAGCGCGTCCGTGGTGTTTGAAGGGCGAGCTGCGCGCGGGCGCTGCATCAGCGCTGCTGTGCGTTTAGGTGCGTCGGGGGCTGCGTGTGCACATGCACCCGCATATGTGTGCCCATATACACATGCACACACACGTGCGCTCCCACCCCACCGGTGAGGATGCTTTGGCAGAGCCAGCCCCATGCCTTGCACCTCTCCTGGTGTGCAGCACACGCGTTTCCAGCTAGGGACCATGGGCTGGGGGGCTCCGAGGGTTGCTGACCAGCTGGCCCCCTCCTTATGGCCACACTCCAGCCCTGATCAGCAGCAGAAAGTCTCTGGAAACTGGTTTCATCCTCCTCCTCCTGCTGCAGTTATGGCTAAAGGGGAGTCCTGTCTCATCCTTGGGGTCAGACGCTCTGGGGCAGCCAAACCCACCCATCTCAAGCATGAAAGGTGTCTTGTCTGGGTGGCCCCAGGCTGAGGGTGGCTCATGAGGACACCCTGATCCTCACCAGCATCCCGTGAGCTGGGGCTGCTCCTTCTCCTTCCAGCCATAAGGAGGGGGGGGGAGGGCAGGTCATGCCGTTGCCTGGGTGTGACCAGCAAGCCAGGGACCCCTCTGTGCCAGTGCTGGGGGTGGGGGGACGCAGTGTGGAGCCGAGGGGGTTTGATGCACCGGGAGCACCCAGAGCAGGGAAATTTGGGGCGGTGTGGGTGGGATGGGTGGAGGAAACCCCTGCTGTGCCTGGTGGGGAGGGGGGGGGCTCTTTGCAGACTCACCTGTTTTCTGCCACCAGGATCTGCTCCAGGAGTTTTCCTGCCTGGCACTTGGTCTCCAGCTCCGCCGTGTACAGCAGGTTCAGCAGCAGGTCCAGGCCCCCCTCCAGGCGGATCATGTCGCACAGCACTTTGGCCACGTCCCTCCCCACCGTGGGCATCCCCCAGGCTTCCTCCACCAGCTGGAAGACCTCAGCGATGGCCTTCCTCAGCTCCACGGGGCCGGCCGCCTGCTTGGCGTGGGCGATGGCCCGGTGCAGGGCGGGCAGGATCCGGTCCAGGGCTGCCCGCACATCCGTGTTCACCCCAGGGGAGACCTCCCGGTGCTCCCTGGAGCTGCCCCCGCCTGCCCAGCTCCCCGCCTGGCTCACGCACTCGGGTACCACCAGCCTCTCCGCACCCGCCATGGCGCAGAACCGGCCCAGTTTATAGAGGGAGAGGAGCAAGGTGAGCACCATCGGCATCTCCTAGCACAGCATCCTCGGTCACCCGCCTGCCGGGAGCACCCAGGCAGGGCCACCACGTTCCTTGGCGGGAGCCGAGGTGACTGGAGGGGAGGTGCAGGAGGGGGGACGGAGCTGGACGGGGGTCCAGCCGCAGGGCTGGGCTGCCGGCCCCCTCTCCCCTCCCTGCCCTGCCGGGATGCGGAGCTGGAAGCGGTGGCAGGAGCCGCCTTCCCAGAGCCAGGCTCAGCATCTCGGGTCCTCAGGGGCTGATGTCACCCCGCGCAGGCGCCGCCTCTCCGAGGAGGGGCTCATCTCCGAGCAGCAGCATCCCTTTCCTCGCTGCAGATGCTCTGGCATCCCCCCAGACCCCTCCTTCCACAGCCTCTCCGCCTGCACAGCCTGAGCTGGGGCTTGTCCTGCTGTCCCCATGGCCCCCTGTCCCCCACCCCATGTCCCCGAGCTGCTGCGGAGCCTGCGGTCACCTCCACGGCAGGCAGAGACCCCCTCCACCCTGCTGCATTTGAAATGGGTCTCTCCAGGACCCTCTGTGACCAGTGAAGGGGGCAGAGGGCCAGCCACCGCGGTGGCCATGGTCACGGTGTGGTTGTGGCCATCCTGGCACTGCGTTTTGAACCCATTTGGTACCAGCGCAGTGGGGTAAATAGCTCCCTTTGCATGGTGAAAATTCAGAGCAGCTCTTCTGGGTGGGATTTGCATGATAAAAGAAAGAGCAGAGGCAGCCTGGGCCCCTTTTGTTTTCTTTTTTCCAGGCCAGACGTGCTCAGGGCAGAAATGCTTTGGCCACTTCTTGCCTGTGTTGGGAGGAGCAGCTTAAATCCTTGGCTCCAAACCCAGGTTGCTGCCAGCTCAGACGGAGACTTAAATTCAAGTTGATGTTTTGATGCCACAGAGTCGCTTTTAATCCTCTCTGAATCCACTACACAGGGACAGAGAGAGGAAAGGCACGTTAGCTCGCAGTGAAGGACGGTAAACAAGGCGACCCAAGCGGCACAGCACTGCGGGAGAGGCTCAGCGCAGAACCAGTAAGGAATTTCCTGATAAATTATTATTAACTGGGGGTAACGATATGGGCTGTTGCGACACAAAAGAGCAGAGGGGTTCGCTGCTTCGGAGGAGGCTGCTGCTTGTGGCAGGCAGAATTCAAACCATTCCCTTAGGCTTGCCCTGACAAGCCCAGAGAGATGAGCTTTTGTTTTGCTTTGCTTTTTGAGAGGCATTTCCAGCACCAGCAGCCTGGGCTCTGGGAATGGCTCTGGGAAAGGCTCTGGGAAAGGCTCTGGGAATGGCTCTGGAAATGGCTCTGGGAGAGGCTCTGGGAATGGCAGGGATTGCCAGCTTTGCCCTGGGGCACCAGCCGCATCGCCAGGGCTCTCCTTGCTGGGTCTGCTCAGCCCTTGGCTACAAGGGCTCCCCAGGCCCCCGTTACCCAAACCAGCCCCCCTCCTGGGGTCTCCTCCTGCCATGCTTTGATCCCAGCAGCCAGGGAAAGGCTCGTGGAGCTTTCCTGGGTCTGCGGTTGCTGGTGGTCAGGAGCCTGGAGCAGCAGGAGGCAGCTTTGTCTCAGCCGATCAGCAAAAGCAGCTCAGACACTGCTCAGACCTTCTCCCCCCGAGCCTCCCCGCAAGCCCGAGCCCTCGCAGGGCACTTGTTCCCCACACTCGATTCAACAGGGTCGGGATGAAGCTTTAGCGCGACGTCGGGCTGGTGCTTGCACCCAGGGACAAGGCCAGCCCCGCCATAGCTGAGGGCAGGGGGCAAGGACGGGGGGGTGACAGGGCTGGAGAAGAAGTCCTGCCCCCAACAGCCCACGTCTGGTGGCTGCCCTTGGCTCACCAGGGCTTCCCCCAGGGGGGAAATGCCTTTTGCAACACCAAATCAAAGCTCTTTCCAGCAAGGGTGGGAGCAGCCGATGCCGGGAACTGCCTGTGTCTGAGCTGGCAGAGGTGAGGGCCCCAGAGAAGAGGGCACCCGGCTCATGTTCTTCTCTCCCTAAATCTTTCATCGCTTATTAAGGCCCAGAGCTGCGCTTGTCCTGCCCCGGGGCTGGGATGGACCCCACGGAGCTGCTGCCCCAGCAGTGCGGTGGCAGCGGAGGCAGCTGGAGGCAGTATCTCTGTAGCCTCGTGTGCGTTTGCTCCTTGCCCCTGATTAAATAAACATCCCGGAGTTATCAGGAGCTGCCAAAAGAGCTGAGTCGACATTAATTAGTAACCGAAAAGATTGGTCAGAGAGGGAATGATGGGAGCAAAATACACAGGCTTTTGTTTGCCTATGGCAGTGAAAGTGCAGAGGGTTCCCGCACTCTCCCTCCCTCCCGGCCGCTCACCTCTGGCCCCTGGTCCCCATGCGCAGAGGTGGCACCTGTCCCATCTTGGGCCACCATGCCTTGGGGCTCCCCGGCTCCGCTCCCAGCCTTGCTGACGTTGAGAAAGCTGAAATCCCAAGATCAGTTCCCCCAAAACAGTGATGTTTTGGGCAAGCGTAAAGTCAGGTCTTTTCCCTCTGCTCTCCGAGCATCCGCTGCTCCTCTGTCCCCTCTCGGTTGGGTTTTTGTCTTGCTGAGACCAGACTGGGAAACAGCCTTCCCTCGAGACAGAGGCTGCGAGCTTTAATACCATGAGGTTCCCTATGAAATAAATGTGGTAGGACCTCAAAACTTGTTCCCAGCTCTGGCCTGCTGTCCCCCTCTGCTCTCCGCACTGGTGCCCAACCCTCATCCTGCCCGGGAAGGCTCTGGCAGCAAAGGCACAGCTCTTGGAGCTGCCTGCACGCGTGGGGAGCCCCGTTCCCCCCCCAAAACGCACCCAGCTCGGCGTGGGCTGTGGGGGGATGCTGGCTGGGAGAGCGTCTCTGCCCATTTTCCCTCTGCTCCGACCTTGGCCTGTTTGTTTTCTCCCTCCGGGGCAGGCTGAGCAAACAGTGGATGCCGGGGGCCCGGCCGCAGCCGCGCTCCAGCCCGCACAGTCGCAGGAGGGCTGCGCTCCCGACCGCCCAGGATGAGGCTGCTCTTCCTTGCCCTCGTACCGGCCCTGCTTGCCACCGCCCGTGCTGCTGAAGGTGAGCCGGAGCCGGCCAGCCCCACGCCGAGTGCCTCCCGCTTGTAGCCGGGGTGGGGATGGAGCGAACGCGTCTCCTGGGCTGATGGAGGGGCTGAGGAACCCGGGCAGGGTGAGGAGGGGAGCAGGTGGTGGCCACGGCCACTGGCCATCAGCTACACCTCCCAGCATGGGGAGAAGGCAAACAGGCAGCATAGGGGTATTGGTGGTGCCTGGGAAAATCCCTGGCCATCCTACAGCTGGACTGCCAGCACAGAGCTGGGACAGCCTGGTCCATGGCCCCCGTCCCAGCGCGACATGGGTGGGAGCAGGGAGAGGTGCCACCATAGCCCCGGGGATGGAGGTACCCATGGAGAGGTTGGGGTCCCCCGTCTGGGCTGTGCCCACCTTTGCTTTCACCCCCGGGGCTGGGCTGGGGGGAGGCACTGGGCTGGGGGGAGGCACTGACCCCGCTGCCCACCCTGCATTACTCCTCCTGCTCTTGCAGACTCCTGCGTGGGCCGCTGCGACAATGGCTTCGACGCGCGGCACAAGTGCCAGTGCGACACCCTCTGCGTGTACTACCAGAGCTGCTGCAGCGACTACTCCACCGTCTGCAAAGCCAAAGGTACCAGCAGGGGTCTGCCGGGGTGGCCCTGGGTGCCCAACACCGCAGGGGCTCGGAGGGGTCTGTGCTGGGTCAGCTCTGCGCCTGCCGTGTCCGCAGGGTGAAGGCAGTGCTAAGATTTGGTGCTCAGGGTGCTGCAACACCAGGGGGATTTGGCAGCCTGTGGGTGCCCCGGAGGTCCGTGAAAATCCGTATTGCCCGGGAGCAAGCGGCTCCCACACCCAGACCCCACAGGAGATGCCCAGGGCTCCCGGGAACCAACCTGCTCCTTCCCACAGTGACCCGAGGAGATGTGTTCGCCTTGCCGGAGGATGACTACCTTGACTACAACCTCACCGTCGACTTCGGTCCGGCAGAGGGCACCGAGGCACCCCCCACAGAACTGCCCACGGCCCAGTTGCCTGCAGAGACCACGGTGGACACCAAGCCGGGCCCCGAGGATACGCTGCCGGAGGTGCCCAGCACCACGCCGGACGGGGTCGGGGAGCGGGAACCCGTGGATGAGCCCGAGGAGCTGTGCAGCAGGAAACCTTTCGATGCCTTCACCGACCTGAAGAACGGTTCCCTTTATGCTTTCCGAGGTAGCTCGGAGACCTCTCCCAGGCACGGGACACGCTGCCGGGCTGTCACCCCATGCTGGCGGTTGTGGTCCCTCCTACCGCTCCCACCTTCCCTCTCTCCCCAGGGAAGTACTTCTACGAGCTGGACGAGACGAGCGTGCGGCCCGGCTACCCCAAGCTCATCAGCGACGTCTGGGGCATCGAGGGCCCCATCGATTCAGCCTTCACACGCATCAACTGCCAGGGCAAGACTTACCTGTTCAAGGTGGGCAGGAACGTGGCTGCAGGGCTGGGGCTGCTCCCGAGGTGGCTGGTACAGCCCCCCAACCCACCCTGTCCCCCTCCACACATGCATGCACACAGTGGCTGCCAGATATCCCCAAATCCCTGTGGCTGTCCGAGACTCCAGGCAGCCACGACCTCACCATGGGGCTTCCCAGCATCCGCTCGCTCACCCCCGCAGACCGGTGCCCGGGGGGATGCTGCACCCAGTCCCCTGACCCCCCCCTCCTCTGTCCTGCACCCCCCAGGGCAGCCAGTACTGGCGCTTTGACGATGGAGTCCTGGACGCCGGGTACCCACGCGACATCGCCGAGGGCTTCGAAGGCATCCCGAACAACGTCGATGCGGCCTTCGCCCTCCCCGCGCACAGCTACCACGGCAATGAGAGAGTCTATTTTTTCAAGGGTAAGGGGCTCAGCCCCCCACCAACAGCCATGGGCAGGACCCCTCTCTAGCTACTGCTCCCCCCTGAGCGCATGTCCCCCCACTGATGCCCTGCCTGTCCTCTCCTAGACAAGTACTACTGGTCCTATGACTTCGCCCACCAGCCCACACAGGCAGACTGCGAGAAGTCCTCCCCCTCGACCGTGTTCAACCACTACGCCTTCATGAACCGCGACAGCTGGGAGGACGTCTTCCAGATCCTCTTCGGTGGCAGGATGAGTAAGGGCTGGGCCAGCCCCGGGGGGAAATGGCCGGTGTGTGCCAACGTAGCCCACACTTATGGGGCGCGAGGGGCACAGGCACCCAGGGAGGAGGGAGCGATGTCTGGGAGTGCGGGCAGGCTGGGTGAGCCCCCGTGCCAGGCAGGAGCCCAGGCTATACACAGGAAACCCCCCCCCCCCCCAGGCCACATCTCCCACAGCATCCCAAATCCCACCCCGTGCAACCCTCATGCCCCGCACTACCGAGACCATCACCGACCACCTCGCACCACAGTGTCACTGCTGGGGATTGTTTATTCCCACTGGAGCTGGAGATGCCGTAGGAAAACCCCAGCCCTGGGCAAGAGAAATGAAAGATGGAGAGGAGGAGAAGGGGGCTCGGCAGCACAGGGCTGATCCCAGCCACGGCGGAGTGGCGGGCTCCTGCCGGCTCTGCCTGGCCCGTGTCACGCATCCCATCCAGGCTGGGATCCTTTGGAGCATCCCTGTGGGTCTCGGAGCAGGTGCTGGGGGGCTGTCTGGGCTCGGCTCACCCCCATACGTTGCTGCCCCTCTAACTCACCCTCTGCCCCTTTGCCAGCCGGGGCGAGCAGCCCACGGTACATCAGCAAAGACTGGCGGGGGGTGCCCGGCCGGCTGGATGCCGCCATGGCCGGCAGGATCTACGTGGCCTCCCAGCAGCCCCGGAGGAGGAAATCTCGCCGCCAGCGCAAGAGGTACAAGAGCCACCGGTCACTGAATTTGGGTGTCTGGAGCTGGCTGCAAAACGACTCCGAATCCGCGGGCATCGAAAGCGACTGGCTGTCGGGCTCCCAGTGTGAGACCCTCCAGAGCGTCTACTTCTTTGTAGGAGGTGAGTCCGGGGTGGCGGGATCTGGGAGAGATGTGGAACCGGGGCTGCTGGTGTAGGGGGAGACCTCCTCTCACTCTACGATGTTCCCTGAGCTCTGGGATGCGGTGGGAAGGTGCCCGGGGTTGGCAGCTCCCCGCGAGAAGTCCTGACAGCCATCTCCCCTTCCTCCCAGACAAATACTACCGCGTCAACCTGCGCACCAAGCGCGTGGACATGGTGCAGCCCCGCTACCCACGCTCCATCGCCCAGTACTGGCTGGACTGCCCGCAGCCCGGGGAGGAGAGCACCTGAGAGGGCTCCGCCGCAGCCGCCCGGCAGCACAGCCCCCAGCTAGACAGAAATAAACTGTGAGTGCCGTGTAGGCTGGAGAACCCTGCCTGTGTGTCCATCCATCCGTCCCGTCCTTGTAGACTGAGATCCCGGTGCCCCCAAGGGTTGTGGTCGTCCCCCGAGGTATAATTGCTGTGCGTGGGCTGTGCCGGATCCCCGCTGCTGCCCCCGTCCACGGCGCGGCTGCGGCTGCTCAGATCTGCTCCGCCAGCCAGTCCGGTGCCTCTTCCCACTGGAGGAGAGGGACGGTGCCGGCGGCTGCCAGCCGGGAGCCGGTGGGGTCAGGTCTCCAGTGCCCTCGGGATCAGGTCCACAGCCCAGCGCATTGAGCACCTGGGCTTGGGATGGGCACCCATCCCCGAGGGATCCCATCCGAGGCACTGCCCGGTATCCCCCCACTGCCCTGCTCACCTCTTGGCTCCGGCAATCCCGGCCACGGCGGTGCCGAAGGGATGACCCTTCCCTCAGGGCTGGGACATCGCTCGGGACCTGGCAGCTCTCGGGGGAGCGGGTGCCGCTGAGATGAGCTCCTGCCCTGGCTCCTGCCGTGAGGACACATGAACAAACCCCAACCCACTGCCCCACCACCCCCCGTGACCCCAAGGGCTTCCTGAGCTGCACCGGGAGGTGCGGGGGGGTGGCCTCAGGTCCCGGCTCTCACCGCTTCCCCTGGTGCGGCTGGGGGTGTCCGGGGAGCTGACGGGGGCCGGGCAGAGCCGTGTCCTCCCGGCCGGGCGGCAGGATGCTGGTGCTTCCCTCGGGGGGGGCCGGCGGCGGTGCGGGGGGCCCTGACAGCACCTGGGGAGGGGGGGGGAGCAGAGCGGTCAGGCTGCTGTGCTGCATGATGCTACCCCACTCCAAAGAGATGCCCGTTGCCATACCTGGGACACGATGGCATCTGCCAGCCCAGGGCAGCACTGCGGACACCCCGGGCAGCCGGGGCGGCCGGAGGCGGGTGGCAGCTTCTGCAAGAGGGGACAGCAGTGGGTGGGTGGTTTGTGCATCCTCACCCTGCCGTGGGCACAGCCCCACCATGGGGACGCCCATGGAGCCTGGGGCCACCCACGCTCACCGGCAGCCGGGGGCCAGAAGTGGGCGTCCTGTCAGGCTGCCGGAGCCTCGCAGAGTGGGCAGGGGGGACACGGGGGGTGCGGGCGCTCCGGAGCAGGGGCTGGCTGTCACAGGAGCTGCGGGTGGCTCTGTGGGATGTGCCAGCTGGGATGTCACCGCTGGGGTCTGGGGATGGCCGGGGCTGCCTGGGGAGCAGGGAGGGAGCAGGGCAGGGCATTGGCATCCTCTGGTGAACCTCCAAGCCCTGCTCGGTCCCAGGGAGTCCCTGGAGAGGCTGGCTGATACAGGGTGCTGCCCGGCCAGGGGCTCTGGCTGCCCCGCTGGCCTCTGGACCACCTACTCATGGGTCCTGCACGTTCCCTCCGTACCTCAGCTGCTCGTTCTCCACCACGAAGTCCCGCAGGAGGCCATAGAGGCTGGGCCAAGCTGGGGCTCCCTCCGCCGGGAGCTGCCCTTCGAGAGGGGAGCGACGCAGCCCTGCAGGGCCATACCTGCCTCCCCAGCCTGGCCATGCCCCCGCCCTCGGGGGGGTCCCCGGGACCTCCGTGCTCCTCGTTGGCACCATGGGCAGGCACAGCTGCTGGCGCAGGGAGAGGTTTTCCAGCTGCAGGGCATGGATTTCTTCCTCCAAGGTTTGCAGCAGCTTCTCCCGGGACACCTGGGAGCACAAGGGGGTGGCTCAGGGGGGTCCCAGCAGCGGGGCAGAGCACCCTGCCCGCAGCCCCTGCCTGCTATACCCTGTTGGCCAGGGGTCTGGTGGTGACCCTCCGGGCACGGCTGGCGTAGTGTAGCGTGCTCAGCGTCTCCGAGAGGCAGCGTGAGGATGGGGAGATGCAGGCGACCTGCCGACGAGGAAGAGATGCAGGTGAGCTGCCAGCCAGCGGGGTCACCCATTCCCCTCCAGGCTTCCCTCTCCACGAGGTGAGACCCCGTCCCCCTGCAGCTTTGCCCACCCCTGCCCAGCCTCCGCCGGGCACGTACCATCAAGGTGATGCCCGAGCCGCCCAGGGAACGGGCCAGCAGCCGGGTGAGCTTGCTGTCCCGGTAGGGGATGTGCATCCGCTTCCCTCGGGGTTTGGCCAACAGAGAGATGCAGTGTCCTGACCGAAGGATGAGCCACAGAGGGTGCAACAGGGTTCTGATGGGGACCAGCAGCTCCTGCTCCCATGGGGGTTTCCCCCCCACCCCGACTCTTACCCAGCGCCAGGAGGCTGCGGTTGATGTTGTTGGCCTCCACAGAGAGTTCCCCGCTGGAGCCGGTCTCCTTCACCCGCTCGCTGCCGGCCAGGTCCACGAAGCACAGCGTGCCCTGCTTGCTGGGGCAGGCGCTGGGCTGGGGGACCCGTGTTGGGGGGAGTGATACTCTGCCCCCCCCCCATCTCTTCCCCGTGACCCACAGCAGCATCCTGACCCCTGGGTTTGGGATCAGGCTCCCTGCTGCTCACCCCAGCCCCACTAACACATCCTTGGGGAGGAGGATGTGACCCTCCCACCCTGGGGTTCTTTGCACCCCCATAAAAAGCCCCCACCCCCCCAAGCCCTCTCCCATGTGCCCGGAGCAGGATGTGCGCTCACAGCCCGGCTGCGGATATGGATGGTCAGAACAGCGTGGCTGCGGCTCGAGTGCCTGTTGAGGGCATGCGCCGAGGTCCGTCTCCTCTGCGATCCTGCCGGGGAGTGGGGAGAATGAGAGCTACGTGGGGACCACGATGCCCCACGCCCCGGCACAGCACCCACTGCCCACCCCCTGCCAGACATGAGCAGGACAGGGAGCTGCCCCTCTTGTCTGCCATCAGAGCCCCACCAGTCCTGAGGACAGCTCTGCGGGGGGCTGAGAACCCCCAGCACCCCCCAAACATGCCCATGTACGGCCCAAACCCCGTGCCCGTGGCTCAGCACCTTGCAGGAGCAGGTCAGCGATAGCCTCCAGGCTCTCGAAGTCCACGCTGAGCTGGTTCTCCACGTAGAAGCCGCGGGTTTTGCTCCACCGTAGGGGCAGGGCACAGGGTGGCCCCGGGCTCAGCAGGTCCCGGACCTGGGGGGGGGGTACGGTGGAGGGGAGTCAGTGGGGGAGCAGAGGCACGGGGTGCCAGCAGGGCCTCGCTGGGCGGTCGGGTGGGCACTTACCTGCTCGTTGTAGATCTCCAGGTAGGAGGCACTGAGAGCCAGGTCAGAGCCGCGGCTCTGGCTCTGCTCCAGGAGGCAGGCGAAGGACCTCTGCATCAGCCCCAGCAGCCCCGGGGCCGCCGGCCGGGTCTCGCTCTGTGGAGATGCCGGGAGGGCAAGCAGTCACGTCACTTTGGCCCCCACCTTATCCCGCCACCCCAGCGCCCACGACCGGGTGAGAAGAGCCCATCCCACCGTCAGATCAGGTCAGGTCAGGTGGGGACAGCATTGTACCTGGGTGAGGGGTCCCATCAGGGTGTAAGTCTTCCCCGAGCCAGTCTGCCCGAAGGCAAAGACGGTGCAGGAGAAGCTGGGGAAGATGCTGAGCCTCAGGCATGGCCCCAGGCGGTGGCACAGGGATGCCACCTCCCGGCACAGCCCCGGCAATGCAGACCTGCCGGGGAGGCCTGGACGGGTGCAGCGCAGTGGGGTGAGCAGGAGGGCTGGGGTCCGAGGGGGGGACTCGCCGGGACTCACCCATCTATCGCCAGCTCCACCAGCTGCCTCATCCCGCTGCCTTCGAACACGGCTTCCTGCGAGGCTCCTGCGTCGAACACGGCGCTGAACCCGAAGGTGGCATCGTGCCTGGCCGCGCTCACCTGGGTGCAGGGACGATGGGGGCTCAGGAGGTGCCGCAGCCACCCCGGACCCCCAGTGGGGAGGTGGCACTTACGTGGACGGTGCCGTCACCGAGGCTGTGCACAACCCGCCGGTCACCTCGCCGTGTCTCTGTGCAGGTCAGTGGCCGGACCCTAATGGGAGGAGGGGACGGAGACGGGGACACGTGTCGCTGCACAGGGGACCCCAGGGAGCCCCACTGTGCCCCTGCCCCGGGCTGGAGCGATGCCAGTCCCCACCGTGTCCCCAAGCCCTCCGCGTCCTCCCCCTTACCTCAGCACCACTCTCAGGCGCGTCTCTCTGCCCACTGCGGGGCCCTCCCGCTCCTCTCCGGGGCTCCTTTGGGGAACAGAGGGCAGTGGGGTGGTGGGTGCCCCCCGGCTGGGGGACCTGCCCGAAGGCACCCCAGGGGCTGGGGCAGAGGGGCCCACCATCGTGCTGTGCTCACGCCGTCCTCCTGTCCCCGCTGTGCCCGGGGACAGAGTGCAACGTCCCCCCCATGTCCCCACAGAAGGACCACCCTGTCCTCCCCAAACCTTTCTGGGGTGTCAGCTCCCCCACCAACTGCATCAGCCGGTGAGGGTCAGCGGCAGTCGCTGCCCGGGGTGCCCTCCGTCCCCTCTGTCCCCTCCGTCCCCTCACCAACTTACGGTCTCTCCTGGCCCCGTGGGAGCGTTTTGGGCCGTACACCCGCCTGGGGGTCCCAGCTCCGCTCCCCCTCCGGCTCCATTCGTCCCTCCCCACCCCCCCACCGCAGCACCCCTCGCTCGGGGGTCTCCGCACAGCCCGGTCTGTCCCGGCAGGAGCCACCGCCAACCGGCCCCGGGCTGTCCCGCACAACAGGTACCACCGCTCCGGTTAAACATTGACCGGTGGCGGCCCCGCGGGAGAGCGGCGCGGCACGGCGGGGGGCAATGCGGGGGGGTGGGCGGAGGGGGCGCCTCGGCCCTGGGAGCCCGGGAGGGGTCACAGGGGCTCCTGCATCTGCTGGGGGTCCCCGACCCACCGACATCCCCCCCCTCGAGCACTGGGGTCCTCACCGTGCTCCGACGGCGGCAGCGGGGGGCGGGGGGGGGAGACTAGTACGGGCAGCTGGTGGGGTTACTGGTCCCCGGGGGTGCTGGGGGGGACCGCCCCCCAGGCAGCGGGGTGATGCCGTCGGGGGTTCGGAGCGGGGACCGGCTGAGGGAGCCGCCGGAGAAAGGCTGGGGGGGGTCAGCACCGCCCGCTCGGGGCGGTCCCAGCCCGCCCGGGGGGGCCCCGGGGGGGGATAAAAGCCGGGGCGGCGGCGGCGGGGCCGGGGGAGCCGGGCAGGATGAGCGCGGCCCCGGGGACCCCCCGCGCCCCCCAACCGCTGCTCCGCTTCCCCGACGGGGCGGGCGGACAGGGAGGCGGGCGGGCGGCGGGGGGGAACCGCGTCCCGGGGCCGTGCCCCTGTCCCTGTCCCTGCCCGGGGGGGCCGCGGAAACGGCGGCGGACCACCTTCAGTCGGGGGCAGCTGTCGGAGCTGGAGCGGGCCTTCGCCGCCGTGCCCTACCCGGACATCGCCACCCGGGAGCGCCTGGCCGAGCTCACCCAGCTGCCCGAGGCCAAGATCCAGGTGAGCGCGGCCGGGAACCCCCCCTCCACCCTTCCCGGGGCCGGGACCCTCCTCCTCCGCGGGGCCGCCCCGTCGGACCGGTGTCTCACGGTGTCCCCATCCCTCCCCTCCCCATGCCTGGCCCAGGTCTGGTTCCAGAACCGCCGCGCCCGCAGGATCCGCAGCGCCAAACCGGAGCCGCCACCGCTACCGCCGCTGCCACCGCCCGGGGAACGGGGTCCCCCCGCGGCACCCCCCGACAGCACAGCCCCGGGCCCGGCCCCCGCTCTGCCTCCGCCGGGACCCCACAGCCCTGCTCGGGGCCTCCCCACCTCACTGGGCTCCATCTCCGACCTCATCTACAGCGCAGCCATCACCAACCTGGGCGAGCCGTAGCCGTGGAGGGGACCCCCCTGCCACCAGGGAACCCCCCCGGCACTGATGCCCCCAGCTTAGCGCCATGATTTCATTAGGGTGTGGAATTACTGCCAGTCCCAAAGGTCCCGCGGATGTCATCCAATATCCTAAATGCCGGTGCGGCCGTGGCGGGGCCAGCTCCCCATCAGCCCCCTAATACCGACTAATCTTTTGGAAAAAATACCTTAATCTGAGGCCGTATCCGCGGATGATTGTGGCGCGGCCGCCCCTAATCCGCAGGCACGTTCGCAGGTGCCGGCAGATCTCCCCGTATCGGATATTAAAGCGTGTTTGCAGAGGGGCTTAGCTGCCATCAGAGCATTAATCACCGTGTCCGGCCCTGGCAGGGTGCCCACCCGGCAGGTGTCCGGGTCCACAGGGCCTGGCGGTGCCAGCTTCGGTGCCCCCTCCCCAACAGCGGGGCCATGGGCGCACCGAGCTGTCTCCGCTCTCTGCTCTGTGGCGCTGAAGAAGCCCTCAGGCTCTGTGCTGAGGTGCATCCCCTCCCTACCCACAGAAGCTGGGTCCCCTTTGGCAGGGGAGGTAGAGAGCTGCGCACCCCACAGCACAGGAGGGCAGCTATGGCTCGGGCTCCTCCCCGAGGCGCCGACAGCCGCAGGGCCGCGGGTCTGGAGATGCTGCGAGGATGCTGAACCGCTGCAGACAAAGCCGAGCCGGGTGCCAACCCCAACGTGGCTGCGCCAGACACCGTCATCCTCCTGAACTGAAGGGGGAAAGGGCTCACCCCCAAACACGAGCTGGGTCTGGTGCTGTTGTGCGGGTGACGAGAGAGTAACCCTCTCCCAAAAGCAGGCGAGGGAGCAGGCAGGAGCAGCGAGGGCAAAGGGAGGTTTTAGCAGGAGCAGGATACGGGATGCACAGGGAGAGGGAAGATTCATGTCTCTCTGCAGCTTCTTTTAGACGTCAGGTCGGTGTTCCGCATAGCAACAGACATCTCCCATCAGGCAGGAAGAAGGTTGCAAACACGCAACATTATTTATTTCCAGAATAAAAGGACAGCAACCTCACAGGAGAATGGGAACGGCAGGAGCTAATGCCCCTCTCTGTGCTGGTGTGGTGAGAGTCCACAGCTGTCCCCTCTTCTGTTCTGCAACTGCAGGATTTTTAATCCATGATTCATTTCAGGAACATTGAGGAGTGGGAAGCAAAGGACAAGGCCTGAGGAATGCAGCAGTCCTCCCAGTAGCAGGAGCAGGTACAAACAGATGGTAGAAGATAAACCTGCCCCAAATCAATGACTCCTGGGGAGGGCAAAAGCCTCCAGCACGAGGGCCACAGTTCATGGGGACGCGTGTGGTTATAGTTTCCCGAGGTCCCCTTCAAGGGTCCGCACCATTACATACAGCTCAGCCAAGCCGACCACCGAGGCCACAATTACTGCTGACAGGACACGCTGGGGACACAAAAAGAAAGATAAGTGACCCTGCATGTGTGGTCGAGCTGCTGCTCCTGCCTGGCTGGCACAGAGCGTGCCACAAGCGTGCTCCGAGGCCATGGGCTCACTCACCGCCGCGGTCTCTGCAAAGACGTACTGGCTGCCCAGGTATGTGCAGGCGAAGGCGGCCGCCACGGTGACAATGAAGTTGAATATGGTGATGACAACGGCTTTAACAGAGCGAACTGCAGAGAAGGGGGAAAGACAATTGCTTTTAGGTAAGGCTTGGAGGGTGGCTGGGGACAAGCTGTGATCCTGCTAATGCAGCCTGGCTGTGGCTGCCTCAGCTGGGCTACAGGAATACTCGAGGATTCACATGCTTTATGCCTCCAGAAATATTTATAGGAATGACCAACAGGCTGCTCCTTTCCTCAAGGAATATTTTTACACATTAAAACCTTCCGGTGAGATATTTGGAGAGGGAAGGGCTGTCTGATGTCAACAGCTAGCGATGCAACGGTTACCGTGACTGACCTGTAGGTACACACCGCCAGGCATCAGGACAGGCAGCCACTCACCTTGCCTCCCAAATTCAGCCAATGTCCCATTCATCTGCTAAAAGAAGAGATTAAAACAACTTGCGATCGGTTGTATTTTAATATTAACTGCATAATAAAAGCAACGCCAATGCCCTGTGCTGTCCCTATGACTCAGAAGTGCAGAGAGCTGCCGGGGGGCCCTGGCAGTGGTCAGACAGGCTGCAGGGCAGCAGCAGCTCCACAGGGCCTAGGTCTCTCTGGGTTTACGTTTGTGGTCCGATTCAAGGACGTTGAAAAGGGATCATCTCTAATCAAAACACTTCTCGGTGTGTGAGTGTTTTCTTGCATGTGGGTTCTCTGCTGTGGGTTTGTCTTTAATAGAGACCCTAAAGGGTCTCACCTTGTCACCTGTGTTCACACAACTGGCAAGAACTAAATGATGTAAAGATCTGCACGCTCTCTGTCAAAAGGGACATGGTTACACAATTTCAAACACCAGATACTGGGGGAAAAGCAGGGAAGAACGTGATGAGCACACAGATATGGGACTACTCCTCTGCTTCTCTGTTGTTTGAAAGGAACACTGCTGTCACTACTACCCAGCTCTGCTAAAACCACTCTGGTTCATAGATGAAGTGGCTAAGTTTGACAGAGAGCAAAGCAGATCATCCCACAAGAGTTAATGCAACAGGAGGATACATGCAGGGACTTAAATGCACAGGGACACTAGTGTGGAAGGGGGATGGCAGGACAGGATCATAAGGAATGTTAGCAGGAAGGGACACTGGCTTGTCTGAACTGTCACCATGCCAAAAGATATCACCTCTTCCTCGGGAAGAACAAATGCCCAAATATTACCCTGTTTTTCAGCTTTTACCTTGACATGAATGATCTCATTTTAAAACTATGATGAAAATGTAACTGTTCAGAAGAAGGCAGCACAGACGCTCCCAGTAAAACATTTACTGTAGGTGCTCTGTCTCCCAGATCAAAACCTGAGATCTTTGGCACAGTGAGCTGTTCCCAAATGTCATCATCTCTTCTGTTTCACCATCTTGGTTACCTCTGCCCTCAACATCATATTTGTTATCCCTATGAATTTACAGTGTGCGCTCCTCAAGTCCCTGCCCACATTCCCTCTGTACAACACTCACTCTATGGGGCAAATTTCCTTTGCTGTCTGTCAGGTTGCTAACTGCCACACTTTTGAGGAATGCATCCTGACAGCAAGCAATGCATAGGCCCCTCACCTGGCCGGTGATGTTGCGGGTCATACGCCGGTACTCCTCATTGGCCAGTTTGGCCTTTATCCGCTCCAGCCGGGCCACCAGCTCGGGGTTCTGGGGAAAGGGCAGAGCCATTGTGAGGACCGGGGGCCGCTGGTGCCTCCCGCGGCCCGTACCCGGCCCTCACCTACCCGCGGCGGCACCGGCACCTCGGGCAGGTGGATCTCGCTGCCTTCCAGGAGCTCGTGTAGGTACAGCGGAGACTCTGCGAGTCGGGGACAGGACAGTTAACGGCGGCCCGGCCGGTCGCGGCCCGTCGCGCCAGGGCGGGGGGGGCGGCGCGGCCTACCTGCCTCCCGCAGCGCGGCGTGCAGCCTCCGCAGCAGGCTGAAGGGCACCAGGGCGCCTTCGGAGGCCAGTGCGGCCTCCAGCTCGGTCCGCAGGCCGGCGGGCAACCCCGCCAGCTCGCCGCCCTCCACCGCCTGCCGCAGCCGCCGCCCGGCCCGCATCTCCGACGCCATCTTGCCCGGCCGCCGTCACCTAGGCGACACGAAGCGCCATAGAGCGCGAGGACGGGCTAGAGCGGCGCTGCCCCGCCCCGCGGGGGCCGCCGGGAAACGGAGGGGGCGGAGGCGGGCGCGCGGTGCATTGTGGGCTGGCGGCGGGGTCGGCCCGGCCGCGGGATGTCGGGTTGCGCGGCGCGGCGGTACGTGGCGGCGGCGCTGAGCCGGTGTCGGGCCCGCGGGCTGCCGCTCTGGGAACCGACCCCCGC
>VUYV01000148.1:1872093-1914840 GCA_008711295.1 Anarhynchus alexandrinus | reverse complement strand
TAAAGGGGCAACCGGGTAGGGGGTGGGGGGGTGTCCAGGGCAGTTGGGAAAGAGGAGACTGGCAAAGGGGGGGGGGGCAGGTAAGGGGGAGGGTGACTGGGCAGCATAGTGGGGCTCTCGTGGGGGATGCGCGGTAGCTGAGGGAGGTATGAGGTTGGGGACCGTGCCTGGCCAGTGCGTGGGGCTCGGGTGCTGTGTGCCCCCTGGTCTGGGGACTGGTTCAGCCTCTGCACACCCACCAAACTTCCTCTCTGCTCCTAGAAACCGTCCAGAGGGGAAAGTGCTGGAGACTGTGGGGGTGTTTGAGGCACCGAAGCAGCATGGCAAATACGAGACGGGACAGGTAAGTGGTTCTGGGGAGCAGAGCTGACCCTGCAGGCTTGTTCCACAGAGATCAGGTAGCTGGGTGATTTACCCGTAAGGAGGCTGCTGCATTGTAGCAGAAGGCCAGAAGTTTCACAGTTCAGTGCTCCTTGTCTCTGCTGTGTCTGCAGTTTGTCAGTCATCTGACAGTAGCAAGTTGATAAGAATCTGCAGCATGACACAACTGTTCCTACAATGGCATTTGCTCTGCTGGTTTTATTTAAGGATTTTCTCCCTCTAGGAGCAAAATTTGAGAAATAACAACTAAACTTGTTGCTTCTGTGCTTATGATTCACAGCTCTGTTTCTGTGTTCCTGAGCAGTCTCTCCCATGCTGGTCTCCTTTCTGCACTTCTGCCACACTATTACTTTATTACTGATTTAATCATTTGCTTTTATGGGATAGAGATTACATGAATTTCTTTTCTCATCCCAGACTGTTCATGTTCCCTCTTTGTTTCTGCTCTGGGTTTGCACAGTGGTGATTCTCTCTGTATTCCCATCGCACGCATTCATGGTCTTCGTAGATGTTTCTAATTTTACCTCAGCAGATTTTTTTAAAATACTATCAGAAGAAGGCATTTGGCATCATATTTTCTGTTGTATCTAAGGTGATTAAAGCTTGCTGTGTATTCAAATGCAATTATTTGTTCCTTTCAGCTATTTCTTCACAGTGTGTTTGGCTATCGAGGGATAGTCCTGTTTCCCTGGCAAGCTAGGCTTTATGATCGAGATGTGGCTTCTCCTGTCACAGAAAAGTAAGGATTTGTTCTGGTTTATATGTTGTTGTAGTTACATTTACATTTTGTAGCGAGTTTCCTGGTTGGGGTAGATAAGTCTTTTTAAGGAGGACAATGGTATGGGTCTGTTTTGCATGAATGTAAACTAGGAGAGGTACTTAAAGAAGAGACATTGCATAAGTATTAATTTTGTGTTGATTAGAGACAGGATGGAAGTATGAAAGCTGAGAGTGTGTGTGTGTGAAGGAACTAAAAAANAAAACCCCAACCCACAACCCCTGCTGCTGGCAATTCTTTTTTAAAACCCCCCCCCCCCCCTTGTGTTGCTTTTTGAGTTAGGTCTAGGCTCCTGTGTTAAAATTGCAGGCTGTTTTTTCTGCAGATTGCCAGTGAGTTGGATTTGTCAGCTGCCTCTCCAATTTCAACCCACTAGGCCGAGTTCATCCTTCTTGTGGACTGAGTCACTGTTCGCCTCTCCCCCCTCTTCTATCCATTTCCCCCCTGGCCTGTGTTGGAGGTGTGCCGGGCAAGTGTGCGTGTGGAGTCGGGAAGGAATGAGGAGTAAGCAGAGAAAGAATCAGAGGGCAGTAGAAAAACCCACCCCAAACAGGAGGCTGGATTGAACAGGAAGAACTTTTGAGTCGTCTGAAAACAGAGCTGTTGTGCCTGTGGCAAACACGGTTGATTGTCATCTTGGCTCATCTATCGTGTGGGTGGCTGACATGAGTTTAATTTGGATGGAATTAAATGATTACAGACTGTGAAATGTACTTAAAAAAAAAATCATTGTTTATGAATGTGCTTGGTCCTGGTAACAACAGTTTGCTGCCATCCTGCGCTTGAGCTCAGTGCTTTGCTTTTCTTTTTAGAAGCGAGAATGCGGCAGGCCATGGTTCCAAAGAGGTTAAGGGCAAAACGCATACTTACTATCAGGTGCTAATAGATGCCCGGGATTGTCCACATATAGTAAGTAATCAATAATCTTGGTATTTAAACTCAAAATATCTTCTCCTATATGAATCCTTTAGATGGACAGGCACTGAAAGAAGATGGCTTTGATGGCTAACTTGATTGTTTAGAATTTTAGGACAAATTTGTTCTTCAAGTCATATTTTCCCTGAGAAAGATAATCTGGAATGTTGTATGATTCTTTTCTGGGTCACGTTTCCCCTTTCCAGCCTCCCTTCCTCATCCTGTTGGCATTCCTGCTCTGTTGCACACAGGTCATTATGAATTGGGGTTGCAGTACTGAAAATGCTCTTCAATTGTTTGAGTGGAGAATTAGTCTAGAGGAGTTAAAAGGAGAGATGTTCAGAGGTGAATTGGTTAAATAAAATTGACGGTACACACCTTAGAAACTACAATAATAAACTGAAATGTGACTGGAAACTGGCCTACGACAGTCCAACAAAATGACATAAACCTTCTTTTTTCTCAGTCCCAGAGATCACAGACGGAAGCAGTGACGTTCCTGGCAAATCATGATGACAGCAGAGCCCTCTATGCCATACCGGGTGAGTAAAATGCACCTTCAACCTCTGTTGAGTTGTGGACTGTCATGAGGTGAGGTCAGAAGAGTCATTGACAGTCAACTTCTGCCAGTGAAGCAGCAGCACCCACAGGACATTCCTGTAGTGGATCTGTCTGTGGTTTAGGGCCTTGCTAGAAACAACAGAATGAATAAAGTACATGAAGCCCTTTTGGACAGATGGAAGTTGGGCAGACTCTGATCAGACACAGGCATGCCTACTTTGAGCTCTTAAGACATAGATCCCATACGCATACCCTGTTGCATGTGGGCTATTGTACTTTATTACCGGGACAGCTAGGTCTCTTCTTGTCCCATGCATTTCCTGCCACAAGTCCTTTTGTGGCAGTGCAGTCACTTCCCAGGCAGTGTGTATTCATCAGAAAATCATTCTGTGGAGAAGTCTCACAAGAGAATGCTGCCAAGGGTTATCACTGGCCTGTTTCCTCCATTCTTGTTTGCAACCGTGGTATTAGCTTTGGCTTCTGCTGCCAAAGTCCTTTTCTTAATATCTTAATAGTGTGATCCATTTCTCTGCTAGGAGACTTCTGAGGTGCTTTTTGATGGAGAAGTTCAATGGCTTTGGGGTGTGGTTTTTTTCAGGTTTAGATTACGTAAGCCATGAAGATATCCTTCCCTACAGCTCCACTGATCAAGTGCCCATCCAGCATGAGCTCTTTGAGAGGTTCCTCATGTACGACCAAACAAAAGGTAATTTCTGGCTTCAGAGGGAAATCTTCAGAGCCAGATGCTTGAGGTACTCTATGACAAGTACCCACAACCCATCATCTTGGATTCGGTCGAAAAGTCTTGGTCTGGTTTGGGGCCTGTTACAGTAAAGCCTTCTTTAAATAATTTTTGTAACTATGTGAAAGGAGTTGCTTTGAGGGGAAAGCACTCTGGTTATGGTATGCCTCTCCTTATAAACTCTCATCTTTCCCTCCCCACAGTTCCACCTTTTGTAGCAAGGGATACACTGTGTGCATGGCAGGAGAAGAACCACCCCTGGCTGGAGCTCTCTGATGTGCACCGAGAAACCACAGAGAACATCCGTGTCACAGTCATCCCTTTCTATATGGGCATGAGGGTAGGTCTGTGTTGTGTGTCGGTGTATAAGTTCTGTTTTCTCTTTAACTGGCATGTTTTTTCTAAGACCACTTTACTGACTGAAGGTATCTTCTGCTTACTGGAGAAATGACTTTTTAATCACAGTTTAATTGTCATTATGTTCAGCAGACATATGAATGTGAAACTGTTTTGTCATACATTTTTGGAGAATAGCTCCTGCAATTTGGCTTTTGTTTGTTATTTGTATGATGGGAAACAACCCTGTACTGTTCTGCAGAAGCGTTAGCAAGATATTTAGGAATTGGTCCTTTACTGCCTCAGTCACAGATGGCTGTGTGCATAAGGTGGCACCAAGGCCATCTGCCCTGTAATGACAGACATATCCTGCCCACTGGTGAGGTGCTGTGGGTGTCTACCTCTGTTTCCTGGCTCTAATGTGGGTTAGAGGGTTTGGCTAAAGCCTTTTGGATTTAGCTGGTAACCATGTGCTCTTTATAGAATAAGAACTTCATGTGGACCATCCGAAATAATGAGGCTCCAATAGACTTGTGAGTGGGAGGGCTGGGAATTACCGCAGCAGTTTGATTTCCGAGTACAGAGGAGCACAGCTGCCGGGGAGCCTGCGCTGCGGCAGGTGGATGTTTTGGTGTGGATTTGCAACTTCTCTGGAGCCCAACTGATGTTTGTCCTAACCTTGTCAGAAAAACAGGTGCCTGAAGGCAAGGAAACGGGTGTTTCTAGATCTGTAGAAAGTGCGTAATTAACATGGAGATCAAGCCTCCGTAGTCACGAGATCCTTGCAAATCTCCCACCTCATGATTACATGTCTAGAGCAGAGCCAGTGCCAGGCGGTAACTGATGGACTGCTTCGGAGAGCAGCTGTCTTTCTGCTCATGTGAGTTGTCTGCGTCAATCTGGCATGGAGTGAGAGCCCCTGTGCTTGTGCTGTGCTGACAGCTGAAGAGGTTTTGGCGCTGAGCGTTGAAGGGCAGCTGCTAAAGTCTTTTGTTTCTCTTGACAGGAAGCCCAGAATTCCCATGTCTACTGGGTAAGTGCCTTTTGTTTCACAAAGCAGCTAAAGGGAAGGAGTTTATTTGCTGTGGCATCATTGCTGTGTGATAAGCTCTGAGGGAGAGTAGCCCTTGCCTGGCAACTGTTTCCCAGTATCGGCTGTGGGTTATCAACTGTTTGCAGCTGATTCCAGGTCTTGATAACAGTCTTTCTTCTGTCCAGTGGCGCTACTGTATTCGCTTGGAGAACCTTGACAGCGAAGTGGTACAACTCCGAGAACGACACTGGAGGATATTTAGCTTGTCTGGCACCTTGGAAACGGTCAGGGGCCGCGGCGTTGTAGGAAGGGTAGGTATCGTGTGGCTTCTTTTGGGAAGCACAGCCCTTTGCTGGAGTCCTCTCTCTTGGGTTGATTTGCCAGTAAATTGCTAAGTGGGCAGTAGAAATAGATGGGATAGGAAACTGGCAGTGAAAAAAATCACATAAGCTTTTTGTCTGTTGTTAGTATGCATGAACTGAAACTTCACAGTGAGTTTTAGAGAATGATGCTAAATGACTGGCAATGGGAAAACTGGAATAGTATGTGATTCTGGCACTACTCACTGGGCGAGTTTTTTGCTGTGTAATTGGTAGTGATGCTCAGATGTGGATCTCTGTTTTTCTTCTTGCTATATAAGTTTCTTGTTGATACCTGTCTGTGAAGAAACGTTAAGATCCGTTGCTGATGCGGAGTGGTCTCTTCTTGTCTTCTCAGGAGCCAGTTTTATCCAAAGAACAGCCGGCATTTCAGTACAGCAGTCACGTCTCCCTGCAGGCATCCAGTGGTCACATGTGGTAAGAAGCACTTATTGCTGCGGTAGTGGTTTAGATATAAGACCCCACAGTGCTGAGCTGGGAATGCAGTTTGCAGTCTGGAGTTACGGCTGAAAGGTGGGTGGAAGTGGACTGGACTGGACATATTTGATAGTTAAAATTTTTATGAGCTTCTCTATAGTAGTGTCCCAGTTAGTGATACGAAGATCTGTTGATTCTCTGCACCAAGAGAAGTTCCAGGCTAATTTATCCTCCTCCTCTGGTCAGTGCTAGACTGGACTTGGAAAGACACAAAGCACTTCTCCGTCATCTTCTCCTGTACTCAGTTTCTGTCCCTTTCAGTCCTTGGTGCAAGAGGCAGGGCTCCATGCTGGTGTTTCCCTGGGCAGCAGGGTGTGTAGACTGGAATCCTCTCTCTTTGGAGAGGACTGGACTTTTATTCTGTCCCTGAAAGAAGCTGTGCAGTTCTGGCCTTCAGTCTAAGTGGTGTTCAAGTCTCCTCTTCTGTAAGTGCAGGTAGGAAGGTGCTCAGCTGAGTTGTTCTTTTCCTGTGCTGCAGGGTTAAAGCAGTTTCCGTCTGTTAGCATTTCAGCTGGGCCACCTCTTGCCTTCTGTACAACAGGTCTCTCTGGCTTGCATTTTTTAAGTAAATGTGTTTCAGAGTTAAGCTGCCTTTGAGTCGGGAAAAGCAAGAGAGCAGCTCTTTGCCTATGGGATACACCCTTGTTTGCCATGTTAAGCATTTTGAATTGCCTGAATGCATGCCCTGGGGAGTAAAACCAGCTTGTTTAGTAGTTTTTCCCTCTCTGCATGCATCCTGAAGAAAAGGAGACAAAGGTTCAGAAGCTGCTCAGCTTGACTTCTGGTGTTTGATTGTGCCCTCTCCTCCATGAGAACCTGTTAGTTTATCTCCATCATCCTCTTGCCCGTGTCATGTTCTGCAGTACAGTCGCCTGTAGTTCAGGGCAATAAACAAGTTCTTTGTACAAGGACGGGCAGATTCAGTTCTGAAATGTCCTTTCTGAAATGCAAAGCAGAAGCTATTCCAAATTACGTCTGTGTTGGGATTTCATATTGTTGCAGGCTTTTTACCCAGTGGAGCTTCTGCCAAGAAATACGAATCTGAATTTACGTGTAATCAGTTTGTAAAAATAGCTCAGATGGTTGTGTCCCCTGTGGGGTGGGAGTTAGGTAAACCCTGCTGCAGATGCGTGGAGTGCACTTACCTCCTGGAGGCTCCGATCATGACATCTTTATTCAGGAAATGTATATTAGAGATGTGATGTAAACTGCCGAGGAGTCTTCCAATAAATGAGTCATCTTGGCAGGCAGATGTCCTTGCTGCTGAACCAATGTATTGCTGCTGGACTGGCTTTGCAAATGCAGCCGCAGAGTCCCCATGTAGGATATGGAAGAGCTCATGTCTTGCCTTCTTGCTGATGGTTCCTAGCTGTGTTTGTCCCTGGCCTCAGCATGATCTCTGCCATTATTTTGCAGGGGTACTTTTCGATTTGAGAGGCCTGATGGCTCCCACTTTGATGTCCGAATCCCACCCTTTTCTCTGGAAAGCAACAAAGACGAGAAGACCCCCCCCTCCGGCCTTCACTGGTAGAGCAGACCGAGTGCTGAGACCCACAGAGACCTGTGTGTGTTGTAGACCTTTGCCTCCCTATTATGCTGCAGCCAAGAACACGGAGCTTTTAAACATTTTAAACCATTTTTGTTTTAACTGTTGTCTAAGGGGGAGGCTTTTTTGAACTTTAATACTGGCTCTCTCAGGCTGCTTGTAAACATAAGCTGTGTTACAGTTAACCCTCCCCTTTGTGGCACCTGCTGGGGTTGGAGCTGGGGGACGTAGATCTGTGCTGCTGCAGAAGACTGGCCCCCTCAGCAGGCCTGGACCCTTTCCAATGTGTTGTGAATTCTCTGCAATGTGAGGTTTCTCTAATAAACTGGCCCTTCCAGTTGCAACCAGTCTTCCTTTATAAACCAAGGCCTCGGCTTTGCATCCAGCCTGCCCCGGCTTGTTGCTCCCCCCTTGTCCATGTGCAAAGCGGAGTCAGCCCAGACTTCCTGCTGCTTCAGAAGGCAGCAGTGAGGTGGATTTAAGGAGCAGGAGCTCAGCCTTCCTGCAATGCAGATGCTTTCTGGGATTTAGCCAGTGCGTGGCAGAGCAGCTCCATTCCTTGTTCCATAGCTTGTCTGGGCTGTGCGCTGGAGCGATGCAAAGCCAGTTTTTTCAGAGAAGAGAGTGCAGAGGGGGGAAGGAGGGTTGGCAGGTGGTGCTGAGCAGGCTGCCATGGCGTTTTGTGCGTGTAGAGCGCCAGGTGGCTGTGTGTTGTGATCATACAGGAGAGCTGAAGAGGGCCCTCCCCATGCAAGGGCTTGCCTCACTGCAGGGATGTGCGTCCCAACTGCTGGAGGATACTTCTCCCACTCACGCTGCGGCTGTAACCGTATTTCCTTGGTAGTTTCTGCTTTGGCAGGAAGAGCTTGTTTTAACCCGCAGTGCTGTCAGCCACAGTGAGGTAGTGCTTGGCGTTCTGTTCCGGCTTGCTCGGCTCAGCAGGTTGTGATTGTTTTTGGTAGTCTGTGCGGAGGGCCCTGCAGAACCACGCAGGTCAGCGAAATGGCTGTAAGCTTACGACGTATGGATTTGTGAGAATTTTTGCTTTTACATGTGGAGGGCTTGGTCCATAGTGCAAATCAGGTGTTAGCTCTTTTTATAGGCCAGAGGGGCTCTCGGCAGGTCTGAGGATTGCAGAGATCTTGAGAGACATTGGCCTCTGTGGTGGGACCCTTCTGGCTGTCTCTGGGTTTCCAGACTTCTGGGCGACTCGCGGGGGCAGAGGTAGTTGGCTCTGTGACAGGAACCCTAGGCAGAAAGTTTCAAACCTTGCTCCTTTCCCTGGTCTTGCTTAAATGACAAGGTATAACTAACTCACAGGACTGTTGTTTTTCTTGATTTAGAAGTACCCTAGTTATTCCCTCTTCCCCCGAGTCTTCTCTGAGCAGCCCCTTCACATTTGGCTCTGCAAGGCAGTGCTGTGGCAGTGCTGTGGGCTGTCTCAGCTGATGGGCAAACAGCCTTCAGAAACGACAGTGGGAGAGACTCACATGCTGTCCTGCAGCCAGCAGATCCTGGGATAGAGACTTAATTACTGCTGCTTAAACAGTGTTTATCTGTCACCGGTCTCTTAATTTTTATCTTCTTTCCTGTCAGGTAGGACATACAATCTACATTGCTTTTAGTGTTTGAAAGGTTTAGCGAGCCAGCCTGCTTCTAGGGGTAGAAAAAGATCTGTAAAGAACAGTCCACAGCGGAGAACCCCATGTTGCTGCTGTTATGCCCATTTCTTTGCATGAGGAAAAAGGGGGGGATGAGGCCTCGAGTTCAGAGGAAGCCGGGTCCTGTAGGAACCTGCTTTTTTGGAGTAGCAGCTGCCCTGACTCCCCTTTGGGTTACCAACTGCAGCTTTACTGGCAAATGCACCACCACTGTAAATGTTTAACGCTATTGCTCACCTGCCTGTGTTTCTGGGGTGCTGTGGACCTCATGCTTCCAATAACAAGCAGAGAGAGATATATTCCTGAGTGACGGTGTGGTCCTGGGGGCAGGAGCTCTGCCAGCGCCAGGGAGAGCAGGTTTTGCAGCTGCGAGGCACCCGTGGTGTGTTTGGTGTGACCTGGGCCCAGGCACAGACATTCTGGGCGGGATAATGATTGGCAAGAACCGAGGTGACCGGTGCTGCCAGTAACACACGGGGCTGGAATGACCGGGGAGCGTAGGAATGTTTCTGCTCCATCAGTCTTTGTGGACGGGGGGGCCGTACCTGCCCCGGGGCGTGGGGCTCAGGGACGGCCTTTCCTCAACTCCTCCTTCCCACAGGCCTGTTTCCGGAGCACGGGCGAGCCCTCTCTCCGCGGGCGGGCTGCTTTCCTCTCTTGTGTAAATACCTGTACAAAGATCTAATGAATAAAGCGCTGAAGGAACGCCTCTCTCTCCTGCCTATCATTGCTCCCCGCGCGGCCCGCCGCTGACGGGCACCACCCTCCCTCCCTGCACCGGCCCTGGGGCTCCCCCGGCGCCGTAGCGCTTCTCTCCCGCCCTCTCCGCGGGGCCGGGCCCGCCGCTCCTCCCTCTCGGGGGGGGGGGGCAGGGCCGCGGCGCTGCCCTTGCCCGGGGCTCCGTCATCCTCGTCCCTCACGCCGCCATCTTAGCTTGAGCGCGGCACTGCGGGTTCCCGGCGTGCCCCGCGGCGCCGGAAGTGACGCGCCGGAAGCGCTGAGGAGGCAGCGAGGAGGCAGCATGGTGGCGGCGGGCGCTCACCGGCCCGGGCCGCTGAAGCAGCAGAACAAAGCGCACAAGGGCGGGAAGCACAGCGGGTCGTCTCAGCGCCGTGCTGGAGGTGAGGTGAGGCGAGGCGGGCCCGGCCGGGTTCCCCGCCGGCCCTGCTCGCCGCGGTCTGTCTGACCGTTCTCTCCCCGCAGGCCGCGTCTCCGTCAAGGCCCAGCCCCGCCGGCGGATCCGCGACCTCAGCAGGGTGGACCGGCGGCACCAGGCGCTGCAGCTCCGCCGGCAGCGCAAGGAGGCGGTGAGGGCCCTGGGGGAACCGGGCCGGTTGCGGGGAGAGCGGGAAATGGGTTGGTTCGGGTGTTTGCGAGGGGGCAGCGGGGAGTGGGAATGGGGCCGGTGCGGGTCTCGATGTGGGTGCGTGTCTGTGGGGAAAGGCCATTTTGGGTCTTTGCGGGGGGGGCCAGGAGCTGGGCCAGGGAGAGGAATGGGTGCCTGGGTCTATTCAGTTTGAGGCAAGCAGAACGTTACTGGACTGAGCAGGTTCGGGTTGAGCTGTGGGGGCATCCGGTCTTGATCTGGTGGGCGGGATAGGAACTGGCTGGGGCCGGGGTTCATGCTCTGCAGTTGTGCCCACAGGTGCTAGCAGAGAAGCGGAGCTTGGGCAGCAGGGATGGGCCCCCGCATCTCGTGGTTCTGGTGCCGCTGCACAGCAGGGCTGCAGCCCACGACACTCTCCACTTGCTGCAAAGCCAGGACTCTGCTGTTGTCCGCATGGATGAGGGGAGAGCTGGTGGCTTTGCACTCCTCTGCCCCCGACTCAAGCAGCGCTGGCACTTCGTGACAGCACAGGCAGGTGAGGAAATGCTGTTGTTGGTGTGGTTCTTGGTTCTGTACCCTTGGCAGGCTCAGTAATGGAGATGTTTTGTGTGCAGGGGACCTTCATGCTGTCTTAGACCTAGCAAAGGTCGCTGACTCTCTCCTGTTCATCCTGGATCCTGCCGATGGCTGGGACAGCGCAGGGGAGCACTGCCTCTCCTGTCTCTTCGCACAGGGGCTCCCCAGTTATGGTGAGCAAGTGAGAAACATTAAGGGCCTCTAGTGGGGTGTAGGTTGAGGGGGTGCTTGATGGGGATTTGCTGTTGCAGTAATTAAAAACTCGATATGTTAACAGTCTTTGACAGCTCTGTTTCTGAGCATAGATCAGTTGGGTGGATGCCTTTGTCATGCTCTGTTGCTGTGTTACTACCCTGGTAGGGGAGTGCTGGAGATAAAAGGGCTATTAGGCCTCTGGGTGCGTGGTGGTGGTGGTTAGTGTTGTAACAGTTATTCAGGCAAGCAGAGTGAAGGGATTCAGATGTTTTCCTGTTAAGTTCAGTTCCTGGGTTCCTATCTCCACGGTCTCATTTAGTCTCAAAATCTTACCTCTGAAGACAGGTTTTTCTGTTCTGACTGTTCTTTTGAGTGGGTGAAACTGCCTTTGTAATCTATTGGGAATCTATTGTTTGGTTATTTGGGTTGCTGATATCTGAGTTTGTGTTAATGCTTGGTAAAAGGTGTATAAGAAAGTTAACCATCTGATCCTGAGCTCTGTTCTGTGTGCTGTTTGGTAGCTCTTGCTGTCCCAGGGGGCACTGACTTGCCACCTAAGAAGCGGATAGATGCCAGGAAGAAACTGGCCAAAGCCATTGAGAAGCGCTTTCCAGAGGCCAAGCTCTTCCCCCTGAACACGGAGCAGGAGTCCTCGCTGCTGCTGAGGCACCTCGCCACCCAGAAGCAGCGGCATCTCGCTTTTCGGGACAGACGGGCTCACCTGCTTGCCTATGCTGCTGAGTTTGTACCTGGTCAGGAGAGCGACCTGGTTGGGACCTTGAAGGTGTCTGGTTTTGTCCGGGGACAGACCCTCGACGTGAACAGCCTGGTGCATATTGTGGGGCATGGAGACTTCCAGATGAGCCAGGTGGATGCTCCCCCCAACCCCCTCTCTTTGAACCCCCGAGTGGTTAAAGGACAGAAGAGGAATCAGGACATGGAGATACAGGTGTGTGGGAGCTCAGGGCTTTGCCAGTCCTGTTAGAACACGATGTTTCTAAACTTTCATCAGGAAAAGACAACTGGGTGTATGTGGTTATGGGGGGTTAAAGGGAGTTTTATCAAGAGAGCCAGTAGGGCTGTGTTCTGTCACTGAGCTGAGGTTCCTTGCACGTGGCATGTAACAAATGTTACGTTACAGCATAATGAATGTGATACTGAAGGGAGATTAGACTGATTGCTAGCTTGAGTTAGGTGTATTCACAGCTGGGAACTCTGCTCTTGCTCTTCAGGATGACTCTGTAAATGGTACGGATGAGATGGAGGAAGATGTTAAGGTCCTGATGAAGGCAGATCCAAACAAGCAGGAGTCTTTGCAGTCAGAAGTAGTTCCTGATCCTATGGAAGGGGAGCAGACGTGGCCTACTGAAGAAGAACTGCAAGAAGCAGAGGGTGAGTAGCAGCAATACTTCTGTACCTTTTCCTTGTTCCCTGTTAAGAGGGTTATTAGAAATCCTCTGTCACCGGGATGGCTGTGAAGAAACACGCTATTTGGGAGCCCAGGCCTTTCATTCCTAGTCCCATCACCTGACCAGCAGGCTGTGTGGTTTGCCTGGCAGTTAGCAGGGTTACATTTTAGTTGCCTTTTCTGGGTCCTGACAAATTCTGTGCTGGGAAATCCATTCTGGTCTAGAGCTGATCTTGGCTGCCCTGGTGTAAAATGTTGCCGAGGGAAAGGAGAATTGTTTCTGTATTAACTATTGGTGGGAAATCCCACAGCTTCTCTGAAGGCAAACAGAAAGGTGGTGAAGGTCCCCAAAGGCACATCCAAGTACCAGGCTGCCTGGATTGTGGATGATGAAGAAAAGGGCAGTCAGGAAGATGATGATGAAGATGATGACATCGATGATGATATGATGGAAGAGGCAGTTTCCCAGGTACTTCCAAGAACTGATACTGCAGGTGATCTCCATGGCGGTATTGCATATCCTAGGACAATCCTGTCCTTCCAGCTTGCTCCATGCAAGGGCACAACACAGAGCCAGGACTTTCCTGGATCTCCTTTGTTAAATCTCTTGTGCATATCATGTTGCTTCTTTAGCCTGTTAGATACCGAAATGAGGCACTGTGGTGTACTGGCAGGGTTTGCAGTGCTGCATGGACATCGAAAGAGCGTGTGCTCACAGGCTCTGTGCTGTTCTCTGTGTCAGGAGGGGGAAAGCAGTGAGGAGGAAGAGGAACCTGTGGAGGAGGAATGTGAGACCATGACTGTTTCCGAGTGCTTGCGGGATGACCAGTACGACGAGAAGGTGGAGGAAGATGAACAGATGCTGGAGAGATACAAACAGGAGAGAATGGATGAAATGTTTCCAGATGAGGTGGACACGCCACGTGACGTACCTGCCAGAGTCCGGTAAGAAACAGGATGCTTTGCTGGGAGAGGAGCTGGAAGGCGCCCTTCTGTCTAGTTTGGTGAGATAGGGAAGGAAGCCTGTGATGTCTTAGCCGTGGTGTCTGAACCTGGCTGAAGGACTCTTCTGAAGACACATCCTTAGGCTCTGAGGCTTCCAGGGGAGGCACTAGTTGGAGGGCAGTGGGTGGGTCTGGGCAGGGAGAGCTGGGGCCTGACCTGGGAGAGGGAGGGGGATGGCAGAGCCCTGATGCGAGGGCACGTTGTTTGGGGAGTTGGCTGCTGTTTCTAGTTCTCTCTGCACTAAGATCTTTTCTGAGAGCTAACATTTGCTTTGCTCCCTTTGCCCTCTCTGAAGTCCCTGTGGACCACAGAAGGTGTTGGCCACACGCCTCAATTGGTGAAGTAGTTTGTCTTTTCTTTTATCTGTCCTGTAGGTTCCAGAAGTACAGGGGGCTGAAGAGCTTCCGGACTTCTCCATGGGACCCCAAAGAGAATCTCCCAAGGGATTATGCCAGGATTTTCCAGTTCCAGGACTTCTCCCGAACCAGAAAGCACCTCTTCCGGCAAATAGAGAAGGAGGAGACTGAAGGAGCCTCGGTAGCTCCCTTTTCTCATGCTGATCTTTGCCCCTACTGTGTTCCCTTATTCCTAGTAGGAAAGACTTGTCAGGGAGGTGGCTGGGTGGATCTTTGCAGCCAGCTGGTTCTTAGCATGAAGCCATGAGTTCAGATGATATTGTTCTCCCGGATTCCCTCTCTAATCCAGGCACATGTTACTTCTGACACTTTTCTGCTGAGAGGAGTATTCACAACTGATCCTCTCTTGGCAGGTTGGCTGGTACGTTACACTTCATGTCTGCAACGTCCCTGTCTCAGTGATGGAGAGCTTCAAAGAAGGGAAGCCCCTAGTCCTGTTCTCACTGCTTCCCCATGAACAAAAGGTGACTTAAGCTCCTTGTCTGTTCCCTCAAGCTGCATGGGTTGGGGATGTTCTGGCTGCAGAGGATTTGGGCTGAAATTTCCCCACGCTGCTCACGTTTCTGCTGCTCACGTAGGATCTTCCCTTTGGTCTTAGCGGGCTGAAACTGCCAGGGGTGTTTAGGTGTCTGCACCTGGCTGAGGTGTCTGCATTGGTGATCGGCAGTCCTCAGGGAAGCTATCGTCAAGAGCATTTGTTCCTGCTGCAACATCCTGCTGCTTTCTGCTCTGGCCACCATTTTTTGCCAGTCTGCTGTCAGCCCCTCACAGTGCTGCCTTTCCTGCAGATGTCCGTGTTGAATTTCCTGGTGCGGCGGCATCCGAGCAACAGTGAGCCAGTGAGGGCAAAGGAGGAGCTCATCTTTCACTGTGGGTTCAGGCGCTTCCGAGCATCCCCCCTGTTCTCCCAGCACACCTCAGGTTTGTGAGGGACTGGTGGGGGTGGCACGGGTATGCCAGGAGATGGGGCTGGGGTTTCTAGGGCAGGAAGCCTGTGATGTCTTAGCCGTGGTGTCTGAACCTGGCTGAAGGTCTCTTCTGAAGACTCACTTCTAGGCTCTGAGGCTTCCAGGGGCGGCACTAAATAGTGGGGAGTGGAAGGGCTTGGGCAAGGTGGCTCACTGGTCCAGGCAAGGTGGTGGCAGGCTCCACACAGTGAGCTGGTAGCTCAGAGGATCACCTTCATTCCCAGATACTTTGTGCCAGCAGAGAAGGGGTGTTTGTCACCTGTTTTCCTAAAGTGCAGAGCCTGTTTGCCAGGGAAGAGTGGGCTCAAAGGGGTTTCCCAGGGCTCTGAGGACTGCTGTTGGCCTGAACCTGCTCCTTGCTGTTCTGTCCTAGCTGATAAGCACAAGCTGGAGCGTTTCCTGCGCCCGGATGCTGCCCTGGTGGTGACTGTTTATGCTCCCATCACTTTCCCTCCTGCCTCAGTGCTTCTTTTTAAACAGAGAAGTAACGGTAAGTTGGTAAGTGCTGAGGAAGTGGCGTTTAGGAAACAAACGTTAGCAGGCTGTTCCCATACCCCACTTAACAAGTGCACCTATTCAGAAAGTATGACTTGCAAAAGCTGTCCCCTTCATGCCGTTTGAAAAGATAAATGCGTTTCCATCCCCATTATCATTGGCACCTCTGTCCCTGCTGTGGGATTGCTCTGCGCCTGGAACCATTTGGGGAAAGGGGTTGTGGTGGGGGAGGAGGTGGCGGAGGCACATTCTGTGGTGCTGCCATGGTGCATTAGTGACTCTGCCTTGCAGGAATGCATGACCTCATTGCCACGGGTTCTCTGCTTTCCGTGGACCCAGACAGAATTGTCATCAAGCGGCTGGTGCTCAGTGGCCATCCTTTCAAGATCTTTACCAAGACGGCTGTCGTGCGATACATGTTCTTTAACAGAGGTACAGCCCGTCTCCGTGTGGTGGGAAGAGGGGATGTGGAATCAGAACTCCTGCCCCCTGGGAGAGCAGTTGTGTTGGTGCAGCAAAGCCTGTTTCTTACCTGCCTTTCGTGTTTTGATCTCCAGAGGATGTGATGTGGTTTAAGCCAGTGGAGCTGAGGACAAAGTGGGGTCGTAGAGGACACATCAAGGAGCCATTAGGTAGGTTTGGTTCTGTATTTATCTCTGTGATGCTGGGCAGAACGTGGTCCTCCTGGGCAGGAGAGACAGCTAATGGCCTCTTCTGCTTTCTGCCTAGGGACCCATGGTCACATGAAGTGCCACTTTGATGGACAGCTAAAGTCCCAGGATACAGTGCTGCTGAACCTCTACAAGCGCGTTTATCCTAAATGGACTTACGACCCCCATGTTCCGGAGCCTGTGCCATGGGTGAGGAGTGAGAGTGCGCTGCCGGTGCAGGAGGTGGAAATGGAATAAGTCTCCAGCATGGCTAATGCAGTTTGTGCCTTAGCTCCCCGGACGCTGTTCTCAGCCCCTGCACAGCGAGGACAGCACTGACATCTTGGACGTATTACTGCTGGGGTCTGTACAGGGGCAGCTGTCTCACCAGCTGCTGCTCAGGTACCAGCTACAGCTATTTATTTTAATGGAAAATGTTTTAAAAAACATCTAAGCGCCTGTGTCTTGGTGGTATCTGGCTGTAGAGGCCAAACAGGGAGGCTGTGTGCACCCTTTCTGTGTGAAACCCCTGGCCCGCTGGGGCTGGTGTCTTTCCCTCATACTGTGCAATAGTGGTAGGTGCAGGGATTTTGCTGTACCAAGGACAGGAGCTTGCTGGAAATTATTGTTGATGCTGAGAAAGAAAGGCAAAGTAGCAGCTGGGGAGAGTGCCAGTGCAGCTCACTGGAGGCCTGTCCCAGAGCAGAGTGGCTGGGGAGGGGAGAACAGGCAGTGCTTTGCTTCCAGCCCCGCCCCCCCCCAGTAGTAACCCTTTGCTTTGGAACCAAGCGACTCTGCTGTAGCAACCAACACCAGCTTCCCTCATCCCTCCACAAAAACTTTCAAACGTTTGGGGTCATTCATCTGTTTTCAGTAGCGCGCAAACCAGACTGTACAAATGCAGAGTGAGGTTTCTGCCACTTGAGACACAGCTCCGTTCTCATTCCGCTTTCCCAGGGAGGTCTGTGAGCCAGGTCAGGGAGCTCAGGTCCACGTTTCCCCCACACAGCACGATGCAAACGTTCTCCACGTCCCGGGAGACTGCCTGGAACCGTTCCGAGAGCACGGCCGCCACTCCCACACCCGCTGTTGGCTCAATCAGCAGCTTCATCCTTTCCCACACCAGCCGCGTTGCTCGCTGTCGGGACAGAGCAGCAGCTGTCATCCCAGCAGCAAGTACAGGCTGCTCCGGGGCTGCGGAGGGCACTGCGTGTGCGCATCTCCACAGCGCTCTGGGAAGGGAGAGCAGAGCTTCCGCCAGCCCTTTCCAGCTGGAGACAGCGTGGGTGTTGTACAGCTGCGGTGGTGAGCAGGGGCTTGCGCTGCCCTGGGAGAGTGGAGGGGTGAGAGTGGAGGGGCAGAGCATGGATGGAGGCAGCTGCCTGCTGGCAGCTACCGTGAGAAGGCAGCCAGGAGCATTTTACCTTGATTTCTTCCTCTGAGACTGTCAGGACGTCATCAACCAAATCCCTGATGATGGGCCATGTGGTTGGTCCGATGCTGGTTTTAACTGCATCCGCGATGGTATCCGGCGGGTGAAGGTTGGGGGTCAGTTCCCCTCTTACCTTGGACTGGTAACAGTCGTCTGCATTGCGTGGCTCGGCAGCGAACACTTTCACATCTTGTCTCAAAGCCTGCGGAGAGCAGGAGGAGCCGCTCGGTTTAAACTAGTGTGTACCTGTCTGCTATTGCTGCGTGCGCAGGGGGCCAAGTACGCCACGCTGCTGCCGTGCAGACCCCAGGCACCCAGAGAGCTCTCTCCGTTTCTAAAGAGAAAAGCTGCTGCCTGTCTTTGGGAGCCCTGCCCTCCCCACAGGGAGATGCAGCCATCACTTCCCAGATGAGCTGTTGCCTACCTTAATGGCAACTGCTATTCCTGCAATCATTCCTCCGCCTCCGACGGGAACCACCACTGCGTTTACCTCGGGTGCCTGTGCAGAAAGGAAGCGTGAGTGCTTCTGGCACTTCTTGCTGCGCCCCTGCCTGCGAGGAGCAGAGCCCCGGGCCGGGCTGTGTGTTTCCCTTACCTGCTCCAGCACCTCCAGGGCGATAGTACCTTGCCCCGCGATCACCGCTGGCTCCTGGTTGGGGTGCACCATGACTCCTCCTGTCTCCTGGACTACGCGAGCTGCTGTCTCGGCTCTGGACTAGGGGGAAGATGCAGAACGTCACCTCTCAGTGTGGCTGGGCTGTGTCCCTGGCTGATTTCCCTAGTGCCTTACCTCGTCGCTGGGCTCGCAGGGCACCAGCGTGGCACCGTAGGCGTGGATGGCGGCTTGCTTACAGCGTGGGGCTGTCCGGGGCACCACGATGTAGGCAGGAATCCCTGCATGACAAAAGAGAAGGCACATCCAACAGCCAAAAAGCCACAAGCAGCCAATTAGAGCTGCAGGAGCAACGTGTCCGAAGCCTGGGCTGTGCCTGTTCAGGCAAGGGACACCCCCAGTTATCTCCAAGGGGGACAGAGCTGGGTGTCTGGAGCTGCCCCGGCCCAGGAACCAGCTCTGCATTTACCCCTGTGCCTGCTGCCGGCTGCTCTCTGGGACGGAGGTGGAGCTTGGGGTACACGTTACCTTCTGCCTGAGCAGCACAGGCAAGCGCCTGGCCATGATTCCCACTGCTGTGCGTCACGACGGCCCGGGGCAGCTCCCCTCCATCCCGCTCGCTCTCCTCGACGAGGCTCCTGACTGCATTGAGGGCACCGCGGATCTGCAAGGTCAGTGCAGCACCCTCAGTGCCGCTGCCCAGGAGCCGGTGTGGAAGGGATTGTCAAGTTCCAACCCTTCCAACCCCCCTGCCCTGGGCAGGGACACCTCCCACCAGCCCAGGTTGCTCCAAGCCCCGTCCAACCTGGCCTTGAACACTTCCAGGGATGGGGCAGCCACAGCTTCTCTGGGCAACCTGCGCCAGTGCCTCACCACCCTCAGAGGGAAAAATTTCTTCCTAATTTCTAATCTAAATCTGCCCTTCCTTGCTGCCTCCCCTGTGCCCTAGGAAACACTTCAGCCCCCATGCAGGGTGGCAGGAGCCACCTCTGCTTCCAGCGAGTTAGAAGCGACCTTCGCCCCGACGCCATGCTGTGCCGCCGTCCCCGCGCACCTTGAAGGAACCGGTCCTCTGGAAGAGCTCGCACTTAAAGAGCAGCCGTCGGCCGGCCAGGCGGTCCAGCCCGGTGCTGGTGAGCAGCGGGGTGCGGTGCAGCCGCTGACCCAACCGCCGCTCCGCCGCCCGGACCTCGGCCAGCGACGGGCGGCACGGCGCGGCCATGTGCGCGGCGCTGCGCTGCCCGCCAACGCGCATGCGCGGAGGTGTTTTGGCCCTGCGCGGCNCTTAGGCCTTTCCACCCTCCCCTCAGCGGCACCTGCCCGGGGGCGGGCCCGGGCCCCTCCGAGCCCCCGGTAGGGGCCGCCGCCCCCGCGTCGCCCCGGACACGGTTGTCGCCGGGGTGAGAGCACGCAAACACCGTCGCCCGGGGAGGGCAGCGGCAGCCGGGGGGGCTTTGCCCCGGGGTCAGGTCTGTCCCTTTCCCCCCACCCCCCCGCCCCGGGGACCCCTCTGCCCCCCGCCGGGCCCGGCCCCTGGTGGCGGTGGCCTTCGCGTGGCTGAGGTTCGGTGGTACGGGCTGGTGCGAGTTACCGACGGGAGGGAAAAGCTGAGGAAAAACAGCGTGTAACAGCCAGGCTTGGTGAAACGTTTAATTACATGTCGTCTAAGCTGTGCTCTCTAATGAGTTTTTGTGTAAATACAGTTATAGAGAGGAGCGGGGAAACGTGGCGGGGGGAGTGGGGAGAGAATACGTCTTTGGCTCAAAACGGTCTGCTGGCAGAGCAGGGGGGCTGCTGGAGAAGGCTGTACCTGCCGATAAAAAGGCTCCTCCTGCACCGAGCAGGCTGCTGCTGAAACCTTTAATGCTAAAACTTTTCATCCAGTACTTGCGTACGAGTGTTCAGGTCGCGCGTTGTGCTTTTATCTGTCACTTTCTCAGCTCGCTGGCTCTTTGAGGTGAAACGGTTGTGTTGTAAGTCAGTCAGGCCAAGGATTTGATCAGCTTTGTTACACTTTCTCATTTCCTACTCTTGCTTTCTGATTTCCTGTAAACACTGTCAGAGAATTTCAGATCTGTTCTCTCGGACCTGCCCTGAGGGCATTAGACTCTTTGCCTTTACTTAATATTTCTCCTTGAATGTTTATTATCTTTTTTTTTTTTTGTCCCTGGCTGGTTTGTGGTGGGAATAACTTTTTTCTCTTCCTTTTTACCTAGAAAACATGAAGGAAGTGAAGGAGCCAAGGCATCGCAAAGACAACAGGCGCCCAGACCTGGAGATTTACAAGCCTGGCCTCTCCCGGCTGAGGAGCAAACTTGTGCCACCAAAGCATGAACCCTCAGAGAAGGAGAGGAGCAGAGCTGAGGAGGAGAGTGCCAGCGACAAGGGCCTTTCGGGAGGAGAGGCTCCAGTCATGGAGGATTTCAGCAAAGGTGACAGCTCTAAGCAGAATGGCCCTTCACAAGAACATGAAGAGACAGAGACTAAAGGTAGTCTTCAGAGCCAGGAGAACTTGTCCAAGCAGCCCGCTCCAGATGAGTTGTGTCCTAAGACCACCAGGAGAACCAAGAAGCCGGACCAGCAGATATACCAGCCTGGGAAACGCCTGCATTCAGCTGCCAAAGAACCAGCCCTACGGTCAGCTACGGAAGAAGTCACCAGTAAGATGCAGCAGCTGAAAGTCGAGAGAGATGAAAAGGCTGAGAAAGGTACTGGAAAAGACAATAACAGGAAAACCAAATTGAGCAAGGAGGATAGAGAGGGGAGCCAGACAGGGGAAGGAGTGAAAGCCTCAAAGGGAGAAAAAGGAAGAAGAATGGAGCGAAGCGACAGGATAAGGAGAACAAGCGATGAGGTGATGCAGGGGAAGCTGGGCTCTACCAAACGGTACTCCCGCTCTGACAAGCGGCGGAGCCGATACCGCACCTGCAGCACAAGCTCAGCTGGAAGCAACAATAGCTTAGATGGAGCCCCACTCGTGGATGGGGTGGAGAGGCGGCAGGAGCGTGCCAGAGAAAGAACACGTCCTAGGAAGCAGCTCTCTGCGTCCTCCACTGACTCCTTGGACGATGACAGAATTGATGAGGCAGAAGCATATGTCTCCAGCAGGAATTCAGACAAGAAAAAGCGTTCAGAGCAGAGTCGAGCTTCTAGGAGCGAAAGCGAATGGAGCAGCAACGGCAGGGAAGTCAAGGGACCGTATCGAGTCACATTTGACAGCAAGACTATGAACAGGGATATCAGTCTGGCAGATACAGATAAAAAAAAGCCCCTGAAGGCGTTTGTTAGTTGCAATGACTCAGAGACTTCGGAGGCGAGAAGCCAGAGCAGAGAGCCCCAAGGGAGGGGCCGTGGGATTCTGTTCCTGCCTGCAAACACGGACCTCTCTGCCAGCACCGCGGGCTCCCCCGAACCCAGTCACCCTGGGCCCAGACTCCTGCTCGGCGGGGCTGGGAGTAAAGGCCCCCGAAGCAGGGGCCGAGGTGGCACTGCTCGCAGGCTGTGGGACCCAAACAACCCGGACCAAAAACCCGCCCTGAAGAGCCAAACTGCTCAGCTTCACTTCCTAGATACGGACGATGAAGTGAGCCCCACCTCCTGGGGGGAAGCCCGCCAGGCCCAGACGTCCTATTATAAGTTCCAGAACTCTGACAACCCCTACTATTACCCTCGGGCCTCCGGTCAAGGCCCCCAGTATCCTTACGGCGGGTACTCCCTGCAGTATCCTATGGGTCCAAGCAACGGTGTGTACCCAGGAGCCTATTACCCTGGGTACCCCGGTCAGGCGGGGCAGTACATGTGTGGCCCACTCCCCCCGACTCCTCTGAGTCCTGAGATGGAGCAACAGATGCGGAACATGCAGCAGCAGGAGCTCAGCAAACTCCTCCGTGAGGCTGGGAACCAGGAGCAGCAGCTCAGCAATCTGCTTTCCAGAGACCGCATCAGCCCGGAGGGGCTGGAGAAGATGGCTCAGCTGAGGTTTGTGGCTGTGCCGTAGAGGGGTGTGTGACCCAAGTCATTTTCAGGGTGAACTGCTACCAGAACTGTTATCCACAGAATGGTGTCTCCGTGGGGATCTGGTATACTGGAGACATTGATGTCTCGGAGACTGGGAGATGGGGCAGTGGCTCGCTAGCTTTTGATGTGCTGGGACAGTTTGTCATGTGCCAGTGGTGTATGGGTATCGGAAGGAAGCTGTGGGTGAAGATATTGTTTGCCTGAGCTGGTAGCTAAGCCGTGGCTTCTTGTGGTTGTGGAATGCTTTGCCTGCGTCGCGGGGATGTGAGGGAGCAGGACGAGCACCTGCGGCATGCAGCTCTTGGGTTCTTCTTGCTCTTGCTGGAGTTGGTCTTTCTCAGTTCTAGTGCTCCCACATGCTTTCAGTATTTGCTGGCGGACTTCTGCTTTCTTACCTGTCCTCTGTTATCTGCTGTCTGATTTGCATTGTGGGCTTCAGGGGCGGTGACTGTCAGCTTGTGCTTGCGAAGTGTTGCGTGGGTTCCTGATGCTGTGTAACAGTGACAGTGCCTTTCAAGTGCTGGGTAGTTTTGCTCTTGACACCACTCAACCCTGTGACATGCAGCGGTCCAGTGGGAGTAGCCTGATGACGCCAGCGAGGGGGAAGTGACACTGGTGCTCTGGAGGGTAGTTAACATGGCTGTAGCAAGTTTCTACTTGGCATCTTTCACATTTACTTGTGGCCTCCGTGTCTCTGGGGCTTCTCTGGAGACTTATTTTCAGAGCTGACTGGCAGGAAATCTAGCAGGTGAGCTCAATTCAGGGCTTTTCTGTGTTTTGGGGACTTGCACTGTAGACCACAGGGTGGGATATGTCTGCACTTGAAGCAGCAATGGAGGTTTTGGGTCTTCCTCAAGGTGTCGAGGTCACCTAGAGCTGCTGTCTGGAGGGAGAGGAAAAACTGTGTAATGCTGCTGTGGCCCATGTAAAGCCCACCCTGCCCTGGGAGCGTAGGCACGGTTGCCCGTGTCCCTGCCAGCAGTGTCCATCTGTCTCGGTGTGTGTCCCGCCTGTGTGTGAGTGCGTGCTGCCAGCCTGTCTGTGGAGCTGTGTTCGAGGTCTTGGATGCGAGTGCTCCTTATCGGATGTCCTTCTGCAGAAATGTCTGCTTCTCTTGGTTGGTGTTTGTGCTGTCCAGGCGTGTGTATGCAGCGTTTGGGGACTGCATGAGGTAGGGCAGCTGAACCGTGCTCTGCACGGGAACCTGTCAGCATCCATCGCTTACTCTGTCAGGCTCTTCCAGGCATTGCCATCTGGCTTCACTCCAGGCTTCACCATCTACACTGTTGTACTCTTTCCTGTGGGGCTCAAAGCATTACAACGGATAAGGCTGCCAAGGCAGTAACAGCTGAGGATCCCCCTTACCGTAAACTTGCCCCGCATATTGCAGAGCTGTTTCTAGCCTGCAACTATTTTATTAAATTCAGGAGAGGAATTCTGCTGCAGCATCCAGGCAAGGCTGTAGGTAGCTGGCAAGGGGAGTGTGATTTCTGGGACTCCGAGGCTTTATTTCATTCAGTTGTGACATTCCCAGCTCTCGTTAATTTTTGAGGACACAGGGTCTCTGTTTCTGCTGTGTATTTTGGTTGGATGGAAGGGAGGTGGGGATCATTTTAATGGCAAGACCCGTCCTGCCCCTCTGGTTCTCCATGTATTTGTTCCTGACCTGTAGTAGCCAGACTTTGTGCTTAGAAGGAGCAGAGCCTGGCACTGCACGCTTTAGTATCAGGAGACACTTGTGCCTTGCTGTTCCCAGTGGCAGAGCTCCTTGCTCTTTGCCATGCCCTGATCCATTCTGATGCGTGTGTACAAGGGAGATGGTCCTTTCAGATTTGCCCTCTTGGAGCAGGAGGGGTGTTCGATTGTAACAGCTCCCATCTCCCTTTGGGACATGTGTGGAAGCATTGATTTGCCATAGCGTACCAGCGGGCTGAACTGCTGACGTCTCGTGCTCGCTGGATGAGAAGCAGCAGGTGGCTCAGCGCGTGTTCCCTGGCAGCTCAGGCCCGGGCTGGGCAGTTGCTGTTGTGTTGACCGCTGATTGTGTTTCGCTGTAGGGTGGAGATGCTGCAGCTGTACGAACGGAGCATCCTGATGGATATCGAGTTTTCCGATACCCAGAACGTGGACCAGCTGCTATGGAAGAACGCGTTTTACCAGGTGATTGAGAAATTCCGGCAGCTTCTCAAGGACCCTCAGGGGGAAAATGCCCAAGAAATTCGGAACAAACTGCTCCAGCTTCTAGACGAGGTAAGAAGAGCAAAATATCCTCAAACTCCACTAAACCTTTGGGTGGGACTGGCTGCTATTTAGAATGGGATGGTGTAACCGGGAAACTAACCTTCTTGATCCTGTTCATATCTCTGCGTACCTTAGGCCATCCTTGTGCAAGGAGAATGCTCAGACAGATTATGGTTTAGTTTGGCAGGTGTACATCCAGTTGGATGTTTGTTAACATTTAAACCAGGCTTGTTTTGGTGTGTTTTATGTTAATTAGAAATTGATCTAACCTAAAATGAAATTAATGCCCTGAAGTGGAAATAAACAGAAGCATTCCTGGAGGTGTTTGTGCCATCTTTATCAAATTTGCTTAGAAGTCATTCCGTCAAACTGTGCAGCTCAGTTTACTCTTTGTAGAAGGTTGGCTGACAGATCTGAGAGGATGTGTTTTATAGAATTAGGCTGGTGGGAAAGCACTGCTGGAGGGCTTTAGTCCAACCTCTTGCTCAAAGCAGGACTCCTCAAACACTAGTTCAGATCAGTCTTGATTTTGTCTAGCTCAGTCTTGAAAACCTCTGAGGTTGGAGATCCCCCAACCCAACCTCCTTGTTGTTTTCTGAAACACCCCAGACCTCAGGGAGAGGGACCTTCTTTCTTGCACGTGGCAGGGATGGTGTGGTGATTTTGTGCTTGTCATCAGAAAGACTGTACTATCCAAGTATGTGTGTGTTTTGCAGGGCACTGCTTTTTTTGATGGCCTACTCCAGAAGCTGCAGGTGTCATATCAGTTCAAGCTAGAGGACTATATGGACGGGATGGCCATCCGCAGTAAGCCTCTGAGGAAAATGGTAGGTTGGCTTCCTCCTGGAGACTTCTCATCCTGTTAATCGTATGCAACATGCTGAACTCGATGTCCTGCCCTTGCCAAGAGGTAGGCAGCTGTACTCTGAACAGATGTCAGTATGTTTGCAGGGAGTCTTTCTCAGCTGTTAGAGAACTTGTTGAACCTACTCTGGTGAATCAACATTTCTTAGCTTCCTTTGCAAAGAACAACTTGTTTTTTTCTACCGGCTCTGTGACCAGGGCTAATAAAGGGGAAAAAAGTGTCCAGAAGTAGCCTGGCTTTGCCTTAGATATTGAGCATCTCTTATTTCTGTCTGTGGAATCCAGAATAATGAACAAGGAGAGCTAACAGTAGCGCTGCCTCCCTGACACTTGACAGTGTATTGCCCTGAGCTGTGAGTGCAGGTGTGAGGGACAGCTGGGGAAGGATATTTTAGTCCAGCTCCGTTCCCAGAGAGATGTGTTTGTCTAACAGCTGTCCTCAAATTGGTCATGGACTGAACAACTCTCTTCTGGAGAGATATGGGACACTGTTGTAAGAGAGGAGGTGTTTAGGGGATTAGTTTGCCCTTACGAATGCTGAGCCAGTGCCATGGAGCCTTGTCATTTCATTCTGCTGCCCTTTTGTGAGACCTTCAGCGTGTCAGTGACCTCCTCTTAGCTCTCTACAGTCCCTGTGTGCTCACTGGGTCTGCAGGAGAGCCGCCGCTGCGCGGGTCCTGCATGATGTACTAAATGCTTCTTTCCAGGTGAAGTATGCGCTGATCAGTGCTCAGAGGTGTATGATTTGTCAAGGGGACATTTGCCGATACAGAGAACAAGCAAATGACACCGCAAACTACGGAAAGGCACGCAGGTATTGTGTTCTTCACCGCAGTGCTGAGCGCAGCTCTTCCTCTGCCTACAAGGGATGTATCTTATTTCACGCTTAAACTTTCCTCTAGCCAAAAAAGTCTTTCCAGGTCTCTTTATTGTATTGCAGTCCTGTGAAGCTGAAAGTTGTAGCCTAGACTGTTTTGCTGTCCCAGAGAGCAAGCTAGCAGATCCAGTCATCCTCCAGCTGTCTAGTGTGGAAGCTGTCGTGTGCTGATCCTGCAGCAGGGAGGGTTTATGCTGTTGAGGCTGGCAAAATGGCTGTTGTATTTTCTGGTAGCTTTTCAGCTAGGAGAGGTTCCCATATGTGTCCATATGTTCTGACTGCCTCAGGAGTTACTGGCACTTGTTGCTCCTGTCATTCTTGTTTTTCTGATGTTTTTTTCTGGAGCAAAGACTGGTAGGGGGGCAAGTGAGCCCAGCATGGGGGATGGAGCCCTGAAATCTATGGAGATTAGGAGGATGGGGCAAGGAAAGCTGCCGATTTGGGGGTTTGTGGACATCATGGAGTATGCCGATGTCTCAGGGAGGCTGGGGAGAACATAGTGTGTTCATGATGTGCCTGAACAGTGTTGAGGGATCTGTGTGGCATGATATAAGCTGGAGAGGGGATAATACAATTGAGGGAATATAGAGAGGAAAATGGAGGGATGGATGGACTGCTACTGAACGGGTACCTCTTCTCTTGTGATGATTAAGTATCTTGAAAATATTGGAAACGAGCTAAGCAACAAAAAGGGTTTGGTCCAAGCTGCTGTGGAGCTAAAAAGGACACTAAGAGAGAAATGTTCCCTGAATAGCCTGTTCTCGGTGCCTGAGGCTGCATGGGGGACAGCGCTTGCTGGGTTTGGCTTCAGGCTGAGCCAAGAACATTTCCTTCTGCAGCTTTATCTGCTCCTCTCTTGTCCTGTGCCCCAACGGCCTCTCCAGGCCGGGTGCAGGCTCGCTGCCTCTGCACGCTTTTGCAGGCAGAGGGCACTTGTGCAAAGGGCCTGTTCCCTGCGGGACTGCCAACGCTGCGAGGGAAATTCTGTGCCCTTAACAGCAAGGAAGGCAACCTGATGTCCTTTCAGTAACTCTTTCTCTCTGGTTCTTCCCTTCCTCAGCTGGTACCTGAAGGCTCAGCAAATTGCTCCCAAAAATGGCCGCCCGTACAACCAGCTGGCGCTTCTGGCCATCTATACGGTAAGATGCTTATCATGCAAGGATGTAGCAAGCATAGGGAGAGCCTCTGGGATGGCTGTGAGATTCCATCTGGTGGAGAAAGGCATTGTTTAGGGTAGTGCTGCCAGATGTTTGGTTTTTTAAAAAAAGAAAAAGAAAAAAGCTGATGGCAGGATGTGCTGTGTGGGTTCCAGCTGTTGTGGCCTCAGGCAGCTTTGTTAGATACACGCTACTCCCTCAGGCTATCGGCATTTTGGGGACTGTTCTGTGGGCTGTTGAGAGTGCAGATGTTTTGAAAGTGGGTTGTGTTTGAAGTTTGCATGAGATTTTTGTGCTCAAGACTATGCTGTCATGAGGATGCTGTTTCTGTTTGCCATATCTTCATTGAACCTGTGGGCACTGGTCTAAGTGACATCCACACATGACTTTTAGTTTTGCTGACTACTCCAGCCATGCAGGAAAACTTGCTTCGAGAAAGATTTGACAGCAGATAATGCTGGGACACAGGGGCTGGTAGGGATCTGCCTGTTTGCAGCACTGAAAGATGTTGGTTTAAAACATGCCCATTCAAAACTGCAGGGTCAGAAGAGCATTTCCTTTGTGGCTGGGAATGACCTTTCTGACTCCCAGTGTGGGGCTCAGAGCGGCAAAGTGTCCTGTCCTCTGTGGTGGTCTATAAGGCCAGCAGCATGTGGGCAAAACCCTAATGGCTTAGTAGTGTCAAGACCTGGGGTGTGCCTTCTCATTGTATTCCCTATGGCCAACCTGTGGGAGAAAGGATGCTGAGAAGTTGCTTGAGCATGAGGGGTTTAGCCCAGCGGCAGGCTGAGATGAGGGGGACATCCTGCCCCACCACTGGTGGGAGTCAGGCAAACCCTTCAGTCTTTCAGGACCTCTGCTCTTTGTAAAACTCCTGTGGAGTCATTTCCATATTCATAGTAGTATTGAAAAGAGTTATTTCCTGAACTGTCAGGAATTCAGTATTTATACTGTTGTCTTTTACCATGATGTTGGGTGAGAGGCTGTTTTGTGCGAGCCTCTGGGTTGATGGCTTCTGTTGCAGCCTCGGGGCTAGAGCGAGCGAGTCTGCAGGCTAGGGTGTCACCTGCACTCCCTAATGCTGGCAAAGGGCTTGTGCTTTGCCCTGGTGGTTGTAGGTAGCTGTGAATGTGGATGGAGAGTTCAAGGTCCTGCTTGTCATGCTGTTTGTCAGCATGTCTGTCTGTCCCAGGCAGTGTAGAGGGAGAGGGCATGTGTACTGAGGGACAGGGAAGGCGAAGTATACGGGGGCTTGGCTCGGAATGCCTCGGAATGAGTGGCAGCTCTGAGTCTGGTTGTGTTTTTGCAGAGGAGAAAGCTGGATGCCGTCTACTATTATATGCGCAGTCTGGCTGCTAGCAATCCCATCCTCACAGCCAAGGAGAGCCTCATGAGTCTGTTTGAAGAGACAAAACGCAAGGTGAGTCTTGGAGCTGGGCTGTGGGATGCTGCAGCTGCCCGTGCTGGCTCTCCTGTGCTGGAGAGCTGTGCTCCAAAGACATGGGTGATGGTGGCTTTTGGACTTGGAGCCACCGCTTATCTACTTCTAAGAAATTCCACATTGGGAGTCAGATGACAGACACAGCCTTTGGAATGGTGGTATCGTTTTCTGCCTCTCCTCAGATTGCTTTTGAGGTTGGTTGGGCAGCTGAATCTCTTGTTTCTGGGTCACAAACTGTAAAACAGCCAAGCTCAACAAGAGCTGTGGGCTGCTGTGGTTTGCAGCGTGGCCTTGGCATGCAGCATGATCGCTGTGTTATCCCAGAGGTGTCCCACACCTATGGGGGTGGACAAGAGAGGCTGCAGTCCCTTTGTGCCCAAGAGGGTCACCCCAAGTCAAAGATACAGCACGCTGCTAGGGCTGGACACAGCTTTTCTTGTCCCGGGGAAGCTGGAGTTGAAAATCTCTCACCTGCACTGTCCTCTAGTGTCAGAAACCAAATTCTGGACCTGTCAGTGAGTTACTGTGGTTCTGAAGCAGGGAGAAGCGTTAATTTCTCCATGTAAATAAAATTATGTACTTTTCCTGAACTTTGATCCCTGGGTGATCTGAATCTGTCGTGTCTGCCCAGGCTGAGCAGATGGAGCAGAGGAAACATCAGGTGCTGGATCTGAGCCCCAGTCGCCGGGGGAAGGGCAAGAAGTCCACATTGCGACAAGTTGGAGATGATGCCACGCGGCTGGAGATCTGGATCCATCCTTCCCACCCCCGCTCCTCCCAGGGCCACGAGTCCGGCAGGGATTCTGAGCAGGACAACGGGCTTGGGAACCTCAGCCCCAGCGACGTGAGTACTGCAGGAGGCAGCAGTTGGCTTTGGTGTCATGTGTTTGGAATGCAGTGGAATGACACTGGATCTGTTTTGCTTTCCTGTTGCTAAATTTTCCAGTGTTTTGGCTTCCCCTATGGGAGCTGTGCCTGGGTCAGGCTGAGGAGCTGGTGACCTCGTGCCTCTCATGTTTAAGGCATGTTGTTACCATCCATTTCTTGGCAGCCTGTGCTGGCGTGGCTGATACGGACTAGGAGAGGCAAAAGCAGAAGATGCTGTAAAATGCTTCTGCCGAGGGCTCTAACTTGGGTGAGGTTGCTGGTGGGAAATGAGGTCAGATGCTGAAGAGCAGGGTTGACAGTGACCCTGTAAGCTCTGAGGCTTGTTCTGGAAGTGGGTCGCTTGTCCCAGAGCCAGGTGATCGGAGGTTTGCACTGGGAACGTGAAAACCATGGTTTTAATTTTCAGTGTAGGTGTCGTATTTGCATTACTTGTTCTGCTGAGAGGCCAGAATGGTGCCTTTCTTTCGCAAGGATAAAAAAAATAATTGACTAACGGCATCTCTTGTGAGTCTGTTCGAGCTCTGTACCTTGCGAGAGGAGCCCGAGTGAACTCTGTTTGTCGGGCACAGGAATGCAGGCGAAGGCAGTGGTGGTTGGGAGCTCATCCTCTAGGAATCCTTGCACTGCTTTGGCACATGCGGCTTGCAAGAGAACTTGCCAGGGAGCTCTGGGCTGCCTGTCCTAAAATGGCTGTTAAGGATGTGAGTTTAACAGAACTGGGAAGACCTTCTCCGCATACTGCGGGGCCCAGAGCTTCTCAGATACGATTGCACTTTTATAACTAGTTTGTGACTTCAGCTGGGTGGAACTGGGGTGAAGTCTTGGAGCTTTGAAAGATAAGCTCTGGCACATAGCTGCAGCATTTTTAAGACGTTACTGCCCTTGGTTGTTTTCCCTCTCCTCAGCTTCTCTTCTGGAGACCTTTGCTTCCTCAGCATCATTGAAAGGAACGTGCCAAGCTTTAGCCTCTCCATAAATCATTGATGAAGATGCTTTGACATGAGATGCTGTGAGTGTTTGAGGCGCTCTTTTGCAGCGCTCCCATGTGAGGTAGCGTAACCGCTAGCAAAGTGGGGGGCAGTGATGTCGCGTTGTTTATAGAGCAGCCCTGTTTGCTAGAGCTTGCCCTTGGGCTGTTCAGTGGGGGGCCGCGCTCTCTGAAGTGCAGGTTGCTGGCAATGCCTGTACAGATTGTGTGTCTGATTACTACCATTAGTCTTGATTTCTTCATCTGTTTGAAATGTTGGCTCGTGGAAAGCTTTCCCCGCTTATACTGAGAGGCCGCTTGATCAGAAACACGATGGCCAAAGGGCAGGGGGAGCTGAGGGCGCAGGTTCGGGCACTGCTGCTTTGGCAGCCGGGATGTTTGTAGTGGGGCTGCCTGTGCCTGCTGCGGTGCTGCGGTGCAGCGCTCCACTTGTGTTGGCACGACTGCTGATGGGGCTGTGCCGTGGCCGTGTCACCAAAATAACCAGGTGAAAAGGAAACCTTCAATCTGCGTCGCTGCCAAAGCTCCTGTGCTGTGAGGTTGTGGGCTGGATAAAGACGGCAGCTCTTTTGAAAGCTCTGGACTCCGTACTCCTTGAAGCTATAGCCTCTTACCCTCTTCCTCACTGCATCTTTGGGTGGTTTGCAACTCCTTCTCTGGAAAGGAGCGGAGCAGGCTGTGTGTTGCCACTGTGTGGCACTGTTTGGCCTCGGAAGGGCCGTGCCTGCGCCAGGGCAGGCACCAGCCCTCCTCCTGGCGGCACCTCTGCCCCACATCCCCCAGCCGGGCGGAAGGGAACAGCTCTTCTCCCAGGGGATGTGTACCAGTGCTTACATGTCATTTTGGGGAAATGAGTTTAAACTGTGTCATTGCCTCCTTGGTCCCTTCCTTGCCAGCTTTAGCCCTTGAAAAGGCTGAGGTAAGCCGTGTTCTTTTGTTTGTACTGACAGCTGTGCTCTGCAGGTACCTCCTCGGGCATCAGTCTTTATGGCAGCTGTTTCTGGGCCAGAGAAGGGAATTTTACAGGGTAGAACAGGAAAGTGTTCAGCTTCCCGAAGCAGATATAACACCGCAAGTATAGACCCTAACAGCTCTGGACACGTACTGGGCAGAAGAGTGGGAGAGAGGCTCCTTCTGCCTCTCAAATGGAGGATGTTGCTTCAAACACAGCCCAAGCCAAAGGTTAATGGTGTTTTTACTGTGGAGATGCTGGCTGTTTCACAGGTGACAAGAAATTGATTTGGGATGTTTTTCTGTCCTCAGTGGTCACTTTCTTCATTGTGCAGGCAGTTAGGTGTCAGTCCTATGTCGTGGCACGCTCGGCAGGGAGATGCTGAGCGATTACTCTTCCAGGACCTGCTGATGTGCACGCTGTCCCCGTCAGCGAGCAGAGGGTCTGCTCAGCACATGCTTGTGCGTCTCTTTTCAGCGCTGACTTTATTTTTCCTTCTGTAGCCCTATACAAAGACACAAACATCATTACTTTATTTCAGGGTTAGGAGCCAGCTGTATGGAGTCAATAAAGCGCGATAGCGAGTCTGCAGAAGGCCGGCTCGCACTGCAGCCGCTGCTGTGACAAGCAGCGTGGTGGCGTGCAGAGCTGGCAATTTGCCTTGGCACTGTGTGTTTAGGTAGAGGATTGGCATAGCTGCTTCTTTCACAGTTCACTACATCATGTTTTCTAGGAAGAGGCAGAACTGGAAGAAGGTACCACCTGTCCACACGGAGGGCCATGCATTTCTGTTTGGCCCCTTCTGCAGTAACTGAATTTGGCACTGCTGGCACAGAGGGCATGGGATGGTTGCAAAGCAAGCTGAAAAAGTGTTTGGGTTGCAGCCTAGCTGTTCTGTGCTTAGGGTTTTGTCTGTTAATGCCCACAGCCTTTTTGGGTTTCATTCTGTGAGTGGCTGTTCTCTGTGGTCTCTTACACCGTGCGTGTTTCTGGGTGTGCAGTGGCAGGAGAGTCCAGGCTGACGCAGTGCCTTGCTTACCTGACAATATCGGGTCACTTTGTGGGGGATTCCAATAAGAAATGCAAAAAAGGAGGCTGAACCAATGAACAGCTGTATTGCTTTTTTTTTTAAAAAAAAAAAACGGCTGGATAGGGCAAAGCGAGCTCTTGAGCTGTGTCTCTGCCATTTCTTCTCTGCCACTGGTTTCATTTGCCGTGGGTCTGTATCGATCCTAAATCTGATAGTACTGCACACAGCTTACTGCACAGACTGTGAATTGTTAAAGTAAACAGGGCAAATGTGCTGTCAGTCTCTTGAGAAAGTGTTAATATTACACTGAGTTTGAGATTTTAATCACCCCTGTCAGGAAATGCTGAGTTAAGGTTCCCACAGTTGTTATTGCCTGCTGCCTGTGCTCTGCAGTGGATACTTCCTTGTGTTATCACGCAGCATGCATGCGCTAATAAAGATTACTCCATAGCTGCAGCTAAGATTAGGGAAGAGAGTTTTTTCCTTGGCACAACAGTAATTGAATAATACTTCTCTCCAGATGTCTGAATACTTCAGCATCATTAAAGAATTAAGTCTCCTGGCCTCTTTGTGAGAGGTCAGTCTTGTAGAGCCATCAAAAGTTTGGTAGGGCCACCCAAAAAGCTCTTAGGGAAGCTAAGGCCAGTGTCAGGATCTGCTGTCTCAGCCCTGTGCGTCGGCTGCAGGAACCTTCCCATTTGCCCCCAGCCAGCTGGTTAGGGGCAGAAGTGTTCCATTTGCCCGGTGCTGGGTGCCCATGGAGCAACAGCCCCTTTGCAATGGCAGAGAAACTGGTGGAATCATTATCTCTGAAGTCCAGAGCAGGTTTTAACCTCCATTCCTTTACACAAGCGTTCTTCTGGGCAGCGGGGAGTATGGACAGTGCATCAGGGTTTCCACAAGTGAGCAGTGAATACTACCAGGGGGTCTACCATAAACAAGAGGAACAAAAGTTCTTTCAACAGGCTGAATAGAGAAGGTTTCTTGCTTTTGTGTTTCTTCTTTATTGCCTACTGTGCTCTTCTTTGGAAGCTTATTATATGTTCAGGTGTTACTCTGTGCTGGTAATGGGTGTAAGTACCAGGGGACAGAGCGGCGATGTCAGAGCTGTAAGCAGCGCGTATCTTGGGGTGCTTTTTTGTATTTTCTTTCAGATGAGTGGTGCTGATCTCTTTTGGACCCCTTTGTCTCCTTCCGTCTCCCAAGTCCTAGAAAATCAGATAAGTGCCATGCATGCAGAGAAGTGGTCCTCTGCAGCTGGATGGTCCTCTGCACTGTCTTCTCAAAGCAGCAGAGGTTGTGAGAGCTGTCCTGCATTTTTCCCCTCTAGGTCAGGATTCAGCTAACTGTGAACTTACCACGCAATGCCTGGTTGGGGCCATCTCCACANGGACTTGTGCACCTTCAGGTTCCTCAGGTTCCTCTTGCTCTGATTTGTTTCTTTCTGAGGTGAGGCATCTCCAAGGATTCTCACCTTCTGTCTTTCTCAGTTCTTCTTGCCTGCTTAGTTTTATTTTTTACTTTTCCTGCCTCACCAGTGCACCATGATGCTGCGCCCACTTACACTTCTGCAGCCCAGCTGTGCTCCAAGGCTGGAGAAGGCACTTTTGGGATGCCTAAAGAGAGACCATGTGTCCTTAGCGAAAAGGGTCACTGTCCTAGTCAGCTCCTGCATGTTTCACATCCCTTTTTCCTTGGCGGTGTTTGTTGTTTCTGCTCTGTGCGTTTGTTCCTCTTGGGCAGCAGCCACTCTGGTGACTGGGCTGGCTCCTTCTCCTGGCTGGTTTGTCGGTGCGGTTTTTTCCTCTGGGGAAGCCATCTCTGGGGCTCTGCATCTGGAGAGGGGCGGTGGGATAAGACCTCATGTTAGTCTAGTAGCAGTTTTGATGGGGGTTTCTTGACCAGTTTGCTCCATCAGCCTGTCCTCTGCGTGGGCCAGTCGCACACGGGAGTGGTAGTGACCTGTGTTCAAAGTTGGGGTTGTCTTTTTGTCACTCCCTGCGGTCCTCAGAGCGTCTGGCTTGTTAAAAGGCTGTTGTGTTGTGAGTTGGGCATCTGTGAGCGTGGCCCAACTTTGCTTGTGCAAACGTACCACAGAGGCACGTGTGTTTACTCAGAGCAGCTCCCTTCACGCTCAGCTCTTTTCCTACCTTGTAACTCTTTTCCATTACACGTGACTAGAAATAAGTGACAGGCAAAACTGGAAATGATGTATCTCTGTAGTGATGGCCATTCTTCCATACAGATGCATGGGTAAGAGGCTGCTTGGGAAACTCATTGTTTCTGGAGTGTCTGCCCCTGAGTCTGGTGGGAGCAATTTTCTGCGCTGCCAGCACGGCTGGGTGGTTCTTCTCAGCACGGTGGAAGATGAGGCTTGATCTTTTGTCTTCCATGCAGACTCTTCACAAGTAATCCCTGCTGGCTGAAGTACAGGGCTCCCTCGTTTACTACCTCCATGGTGTCAGGTGGGCAAAGTGCTCAAAATGATCCTTTTTTAGGAGCCTCTAATGTGGAAAATAAGTCCAGGCAGCTGAGGCTGTGCTCCTGGTTTAGATGAGCGATGTGAAAGCACAGGCATGCCTGCCTTCTCCCTGCTGCTGGGACATGACTTCCCATAAGGGTAACCCTGCAGGCTGCACGCGATGCCCTGGAAGCCTGTGCTGACTTTTGTATGCTTTCAGTTTTCTTTTTTTTACCCAACAGCATGTGCCTGTGCAGAGAGCGGAGGGAATGGAAACCACTGCTGGAGATGCCCAGCGAGCTTTTCTGCTGCAGCCATTTCTCACGCCTGTTAAACATCTGAGCCACACCGGAGCGGTGGCGTAGGTGTGTCCCCAAAGGGAGGGGACACACGAGGGAGTATCCCCTCGTTTTTTTCTCAGCGCACGAGCCGGTAGCGGGATATACACAAGGTCTTACAGCAAGGCCTTGGGTCAGGCTGCCATCAGCACCTTGTCACAGGAAGGCGGCTCGTGTTAAATCAGGAAGTTTGTCTGCTCTGCAGTTAGGTGATCTCTAGTATTTGACGTGAGTGATCCTGTCTGTGGTCTGTTGCGTTATGGTTTGCCCTTGCTGTCAAGGGAAGGCAGCGCTTCCCCTCCGGCCTGCTGCTTGTTGCTGTGTTCGATCCACACGTTTGCAGTGCCGTGAGCCTCTGCTGAGCCTCCCCTGCAGCACAAAAACGAGCAGAGAAGCTCTCTAGGGCGGGAACGCTAGGCACTAGCAATCAGCTAGGGCCTGCCACTCCTTATTTCTGTCCTTTATCCACCACCCACATGGAAAAAGCAGCAAGAAGTGTTGCATCCTTGATTTTTGTGCTCAAAGCGGGACTTGAGAGGGCGAAACCTGGAGTTCCCTCCATCCTGCCCCGGCTGTCTCCTTTCCTCACTCCTGCAAGCTTGCAGGAAGCTGTTGGGTTTGGTTACTCATTCGTGGAGGTCAGGACTAGGTCTGGGTTTTTTTTCCTTTGTGTTTAGGAAACGGTTTACAAACTGTTTTGAGCATGGGAGAGCTGGTGGCGTGTGAAAGAGCCTTCTCAGCCTCTTTACTGCTGGACTCGTGTTAATTCTCTGCCGTGCCTCCTTTTCTGTAATCTCTTTCTCGGTTGGCAGCGTGAGTATTTCTGAGTGCTTTCCCCAGCCTGTAACCCCTCCGCCTCCTAATGTGACCTCGGTCACCAAACCACCTTGGGGCTTTATTTTTACTCTAGCCGTTTGGTTTCGCGTGGTAAGGTTGGTTTCTTTCCCCTAGCAGTGAGAAGACTTCTCTGCGGAGGAAGTAAAAGAGTGCCAGGCTGCAGTTGAAACTGGTTAAACACTAAAACCACACTTCGAGCCTCTCTGGGTTTGAGACGTGACATTCAGCCATGCAGCTTAGCGCTGCCTTTTTTTGCCCTCCAGTTGTGCACCCTCCCTGCACTTTTTTAATAAACTCTGTTTTTTACTCTAAAATGCCGGTAAAAACCTTCTCAGCTGCAGTTCCTGCGTTAGCAATCCAACCAGAAACGGTCGTGCCTTGTCCGAGCTCGTGGTCTCCCGTGGATGCTCAGTGCTGCTCCGCTAAAGCTCCCGGAGCTCGGCAGAGCTCGCGGAGCCCGATTACCGATTTAGCCTGTGCACGCATGTCGTGTAGAACCCACATGTTGCTTTCCAGTGCAACTTGACCTTTTGTCACTACCCAGAAAGTGAAGGCTAAGCTATCGGTAAGAGTTTCCAGAAGTTGGTGTTGATATTTTTTTTTTTCATTTCTTTTCTTTTTAGACCATGTTGGTGGTTTTATTTAACTGTGAAGAACAAGGCAGGGACTAGTGTTATTTGAATGGGAGAGACACCGACATGTTCTCCTTCCGGTAACAGGCATCTGGTGCTAATGTGTGTAGAAGTATCGTGGTGGATCAGAGGTGGGAGCACTACGAGGACATGAATGACTTATGCCTGTGTGAGGGGCTCTGCTATATCCCAGTGCTCAGAGAGGCTGCGGTGAGGGGGCCGAGACTTCAAGTTCCAACAAGCTTCTCATACTCTAAAACCAAGTACAATCATCCAGAAACCGCCTTTCCCTGTCAGTCACTCTTTCCTCATTTCCTCTCCTGCTGGTGCTGATCAGCCAGGGATTTGTGTGTAACCGAACCCCCTCCTGCTGCTGCACATTAGTCCTTTCTCGTGGCAGCGGTTTTGATGATCCAGGCACTGCAGGGCGATTTGGGGAAGGGAGAGTTTGCACTTCACACGAGAGTACTGCCAGAATAGGCAGAAGGGGTAAAGGAAGTAAAATGTCTAATAGCAGGGTTGGGAAATTTCCCAGAGCAGGGTGAAGGCTGTAGACAGTGATTTCTTTTGAGCTTTTTTTTTTTTTTGTTAGTCTAACCTTGATCTTTGTCTGTCTGAAGTTGGCCCACACCAACTTTTTTTGTTGTCTGTTGTACACTTTTTGGGATGGGCATCTCATATTCCAGAGCCAAACCTCTTAATTCTGCCATGGGGAATGTTTGTTTCTCTCCAGTGTTGAATGAGCCATTTCCAGACGGGCTTCGTATCCACTGTGGAGGTGGGTATTAGGAAAGAAACTTCCTTCCGGAGGATCAGGGAGTGGAACCTGCTGGAATCTGTGTCATTTCCTCTGTCCTTGGCTCTACTTTTCCTCCCCAGCAGATTTCATTGCTGTGTGATTCAAAGTGGAGAGGGAGATGCCTTCATGCCCTGTGTTACACTGCTCAGGTAGAAGTGAAGGCTCCAGAAGTACTCCGGGAATGCAGCTGAGTAGACAACTACCTCCAGGTTGTGGGAGCCTGGGGCACAGGCTGGCTGTGAGCGGCTGCCGTTATCCCTGCCGGTGAGCGGGGCTGGGAGAGCGGGAGCATGAGGATTGCGTGCGATAATGCTGTCATCCTCCTGGAAGGCTCTGTCTCTGCTCAGCCTGTTGTCCAAATGTCTTCTCTGTTGGCCTAACTCCATCCTAAGCTTTTCAGGGTTAGATCTCTTCAGTCTTCACCTTTCTTAATTTCTCATATTATCTCTCTCCTCTGTGCTTTAGCCCCACAAATAATCTACTCCAGAGTAGTGAAGAAGGCTGACAACACCCTGAGCTACATCAACAGGAGATCTCTTGTGACCAGAACTCATCACACGTTTCTTGGTGTCAGTTTTCTATCGCAGGAAGGGAATGCTGTTTACTCCTGGCAAACAGTATGTGTTTGAGTTTAAGCTGCTTTTTGCTGGCTGGGGCTGCTTCAGTGCACAGCACGTGGCCTCCTGCTTACCTGCTGGACAAAGAACGGCTCTGCCTGGGTCATCTCCCTTTCGGTGCTTAACCAGATGCAGCCTTGAAGAGCTGCGCTTGTATCCTGAACGACCTGCAGCACCAGAGCCAATTTGTGAAAAGTTTTGTGTTGAAAGTTAACTTGATATCTCAGCTGAGGACTCTCTGGCATGTTTGCATAGATTCATAGAGTTTATGGCCAGCGGGGACCATTAGATCATCTAGTCTGATCTCCTGTATATCACAGGTCCTTAAATTTCACCCTGCTACTCCTGTATGAAGCCAAATAACTTGTGTTTGGCTAAAGCAAAACTTCCAGAAAGACATCCAGTCTTGAGAATCCACCCTTTTCCTGGGGAGTTCATTCCAGTGATAATTGCACTGGTTCTGAAACACTTATACCTTATTTCCAGAGTAAACGTTTCCAGTTTGTTCTTGTGCTTTGCTCTGCTGCGAGTGTAAAGAGCCCTGAAGTACCATGGAGGCACTTCGCACCCTGCAATCAAATCGCCTCCCAGTCTTTTTTGATACACTAAACAGATTGAGCTGTTTAAGTTTTTCACTGCAAGACATCATTTCTAGCCTTTGAATCACTTTTATGGCTGGTTTTTGGACCCTTTCCAATTTTTTCAGCATCCTTTTAAAAAATCAGGGCACTAGAACTGGATGCAGTATTTCAGTGTCAGCCTCGCCAGCGCCGTATATAGATGTAAATGTGCTGTCCAGTGCCTGCTCTCTGCCTGTACATCTGAGGGATGCATTAACCCTTTTTACTGGACATCGCGTCGGGAACTCAGCCGCTGGAGTCCCCGGGGCCTTTCTGGAGAAGCTGCCTCGGGCACGGTCTCCCGGAGACTTAACTTTACATGATCCCAGATGCATAACGTTGACATTTGATGCTGGAAAACCCCAGATTTTGAAGTGATTAGAATAACCTTGTGTGAATGCGCTGTAGCCATCGTTACTTACTGCTCCGTTCGCCTTTGGTGTCACAGGCAGTTTGACAGCAGAATTTGTTTTTGACTCGTTGATTAAAAACATTGCTAGTGAGTCTCTACCGACCTCTTTCTATCCAGTTCAGTGACGTCCCTGAATACCGCTGCTTTTTAAGAGATTACTTAATCGTTTTTTAATCTATTTAATGGTAATATTTTTTTCAAGAATGTTGCATCTTACTAATTTATAGAAACCAAACTTAGCTACAAGTTTGGTTGAAAAGGAAATAACATGCATATAAATATTCTATTTGACCTGTTTTCCTTAAATTGAAAGTTCTACAAGTAAATTCGTTATGAAATAATGTTAAATTTATTTACAGGTCAGATGGTTGTTTCGGAGCCAGTGAAGTTACCACTGCTTGATTTTTACGTTACTAAAGTGCACAATTTTCTCGCTTATGTTTCTCATCTCACCTGCTCCCTGCAGTGATGAAGAGAAAAATCAAAAGCTCATTGGTTTTGCTGGGGGACTTCCTAAATGCCTCTTTTTCTGTTGCTGGGTTACTGACTTGCAACTCTTACAGCCATGAGATTTGTCCTGGAGCTGCGGCTGCTGCAGTCCAAAAGACCAGGAAGCTGCAGGAGCGTCTCAAGGTCTCTTTACCGGGAAATGAATTTTGTATGCCTCAAGGCCACAATATATAAGGGTTCCCTCTTTCTTCCATGTCAGAGCAAATTGGATTTTACGTTTGTGCAGTGTCTGATGTTAGGTATCGGGATTCTCACTGGAATTGCTTCTGATGCTACAGAAATTAATCCGTTTCAGGGCAGGACATTGCGACTGCTAAACAGAAACCCGCGCTAGAGCACGTGGCGAGAAGCAGCCAAGGCGAGCTCAGTATCCATTTGTGGTTGCAGGTGGTATATGAAGAGGAATGATTGTGGTAATTAGCCCAGCTGGAATTTGCCCGCAGCTCTGTTGGGTATCTTGTAAATACTGCAAAAATGCCAGACAATCTTAATAGCCCTTTTGTCTTGTCTCCTTTATGTAGGTAGCCACTTGCACAAAGCACTTCCCACCAGCGCTTTGTTGCAGTTGCACCTGTAACAGTAAAAACCTCCTCCTGGTGTCTTACCAGTGGAGCCCACTGCAGCATCTCAGGCTTTTTGGGAAGCTCTGTATCAGTGCTCGGTGTTATTTCAGTGAAATACTGCCCTGGAAAACACCAGACAGAGCTGTGCCTTGCAGCTTTGGGATGGTGTGGGATAAAGGCTTAGGCTCATATTTATAAGGTCGTCTCCAGGGGAGGTAACGGGCTGTGGCTGTTGGACTGGGTGGTGTAAAGCCCTGAAGGAGCTGCCTGCGGAGGAGAGGAATAATCTTAATAGTTAATGTGGTATATCTAGCTCTTGAGCTGGGAGTGAGAATATGGCATGGTTTGGGTGCCTGGATGTTGTTTCACACAGTTCTCAGCAAGGAAGCTGTGCCTGGAAAAGTCTGGCTGCCCAAGAAACCCTGAAAATATTTGGGATGAGTGTGGTACGTGTTTTGGAGCGGAGCTATGTGGCTCTGTGGTCTGTATCCCAACCCCTTGTCACCGAGGAGACCCCTAGACTCAGGAGAACGTCCCGCTGTGCTCCAGTCCTTTCCACTCCGGTGGAGACAGTGCATTTGTTACAGGCAGTTTTGCATCTGGTCTCTTGATTAATGGACTTGTCTTTTGCAGCCTATTTTGACTCTGACACCGCTTTCTGCTCCACAGATGCTTTGCTGATGTTGAAGAAAGTTTGCCTCGCTTGATAAAGACCAGATCCTGAAATTTACTTCCAAACCTGAAGTAACAATTTTTAACTTGAAACACTTTTTCCCCAGGAGTCGCCGCTCCAGAATCCTTCCCTTATTTGGTGCCTCCTTCACAGCTGGGACTGATGCTCAGGTGCCAAAGCTCTGTGCGCTCCTTTCCTTGAGCCAAATGGGTCCGCGCTGGGTTCGAGCGTGGCGGCTCTGCTTCCCAGTTCGTAGCACTCCTTTTCCTGCACACCCCGGCGGCATTTGCAGTGTTCCTGTGCTGGGGTGGGAGACACCGTTTTCAACCCTTTTTGGTCAGTGCACAGCCTCTTGAGGTTGGGTCTTGCTTTCTTCTTTTCTGGCTCAAGACATGACAAACCTTTCCTGAAGCTGTCTCACCACCTCTGTTCTGTGTGTTGTCAGGATGTACTCCGCGTGGCCTCTCGGTGATTTGAGCTGGCTGTTCCAGGACCGTTTGCTATCTCTGCGCTTAACCGCTCCGCGAGAAGTTGTTAGTCACTGTTGATTTCTTCCATGGTAACAAATCCAGTTTGGTTGGCGGTGCAGTTGTGTGAATGCTCCCCGAGCAGCAGTGGGCTGCTTCCTCTGGTGAGGTTGCCTCTTCCCAGGTGGATTTAGTCTGTCTGCACATGCTGACTCATGACAGCCGAAACAGCTGTTTTCAGCTTCAGGCACTACTGTGTGCAGGGACCCCTTCTTCTTCTTGACAGCTGGTTTGTTTTTATAACTAATGCCTTCACTATATGCTCATAACTTCCATATCTGTGATGCCCGCTTTTCAACTGGAAGGGCCAAAATCCATTTTTTGACATAGTTTCGTTGTTGTATAAGCCTTACTTGGTGGGCTCTTCTCAAGCAACCAACTAGGACCAGCCAAATTTGGTTCCCCAGCCCTAGGAGCAAAGCTGCCTGCAAAGGGCAGCGATGTAAGTGCGTGGGGAGTCCTGTCTTCCCTTGGCATCCTGATGTTGGCACAAGGACCATTTTCAGGAAACCCCATGAGGGGTCCGGCCCTCAGACTGCACAGCGAGTGAGATGAAAGCAAGGAGTTTGCAGGTCTCGTGTTAGCACCGTCGGGGTAGCGAGCGCGCTCGTAGAACACTGGGGAGGTGTTCCTCTCCGCTGTGCGAATGCAGAACAGCAGGTGATGGGACTTCCTCCTCCTTGCCATGAAGCCGGGCCGCTGGGTGGAAGTCACTGTTTCCCACTTGCCGTGAGAAGCAGTGTTTGACGGGAGGAGCAGGGAGGGCTCCCGGAGACTGAGGGACAGGTGAGTCACTAGAGAAAGAGTCATTCAGAGAAAAGCCCAGTCAAAGCAGCCCGTGGCCTCAGCGTGAACTCGGAGATGAAAGGTCCAAAGTTAAGTGATGAGCTCATCAAAACCTTGAGGCTGTGAGAGAAAAAGTGGTGAAAGAAGCGCGAAAGGTGCCTGCTTGAGATGCCACAGTGCTGGGGCACACAGGTCTCTGCCTGGGCTTGCTGGGTTCGTGCTTAAGTTGGCGAGAGGTATGAAACATGCTCCTTTCCTAGAGGCAGGTATCCTGCTTCCTTTAAAAAAAAATTTATTATATATTTATATGCACATATCTATGCACCAGTTCAGCACTGGTTCCTGTGGAGTGTGACTGGTTAGTCCTTGGGATTGCGAGTGAAAAGGCTGAGTGTGGAACTTGCTCTGAGAAGATGGGGGCGATGGCAAGAAGATGGCAAACCCTCCCAGAGCCAGGCGTCTCTGTGGGAACGCTCTGGGCATGTCCCCGCTGGGCGCGGGCGTCACTTTCCATTCAAGGTGGGGAGTTTTGGTACTCCCCCGCTGCCAGTAAAGTGGTGCGGCGATTGCAGGGTGAGCGCTCCCGGGGCTGTGGTGAATGTGGGCCTTGGGGGGGGGGGGA